>CM057833.1:102166455-102716455 GCA_030068075.1 Paguma larvata | reverse complement strand
CGCATGCGCGTCGCAGGTCCTGAGCCCCCGCCACTTCCAACAGCGGTCTCGCCCGTCCGAGAGCTCCACCCCGGGCCCGACCCCACGGCCCTCGGGTGTCTTCCTCACCATCGCCGTCCGCCCCCGACATGTTGCAAGACGCTGTATCCAAACTCAGCCTCAGGCGGCCCCGGGAACAGGCGCGGGCGGTGCGCATCCAGGTTAAAGGGGGAGCACAGACCTGGGGGGCAGGGAGCAGTCACAGAGGTTAATGAACGCCCAGAGAGGCAGGGCCAGAAGAGAAGCGCAAAGGGAGTTTTTTGTTTTTTTTTTTTTAATTCAGTCTATCCCCCTGTTGCTGGGGCACAGCTGGCTTTCCATTCCACCTCCGAAATCTCATTCCCAGACACGTCTGGAAGGGTCAGTCTCCTCTTTTCCACATCATTCCTCCTCCCCGTCCTCCCACACAGGCTGTAAGAGTCAGAGAGGGAGGGGGCCTTTCTGGAGCCCAGGACAACTGTGCCTTCCAGAGTCTCCCCAAACCCGAGACCTCAGGGAGGACCGGAGGAGGCGAGGGAACACTGCCGGCCGAGGTCCCTCATCTTTCTGTCTCTTTTTGACTCCCGGTGCCATTGCCACGCTCCCGCCTTCGCTCTCCAGTGTCTAGGTCCCTGCGTGATTCCAGCTCTGAAAACCTCAGTGGTAACGGACTGGGTGGGGCTGCTCGACGGCCCACACAGACGGTTTGCCATCGATCCTTACCAAGAGTCCCGTCACCCCAAAGTTTCCCACGCCCCGCTTCTTTTCCAACTCGCCCATCCTCCCAACGATCCCCCTGCCTACCTGTATGTCTTCACCTCCGGCCCCACTCTAAAGACCCTCCCCTCACTCATATACTGGCTGATTCTTCCCCACGCCCCCAATCCCCTTAAAATTAGAGCTAAGAAAGGGGCGCCTGGCTGGCTCGGTCAGTAGAGCGTGCCACTCTTGATCTCAGGGTCGTGAGTTCGAGCCTCACGTTGGGCTTAGAGTTCACTTAAAAATAAAACAAAATAAACTGAAAGAAATCAGAGGTGGTATTTTAGGAAACAGAGATTACAGGGCACTGGCGAGGAAAAATTCCAGGCCTGCGGTCCCTCCCATGGTTCTTCCCTGATTATGTCTTGCTCTCTCCTCCTTCCAAGCAACCCCCTCAGGCCACCCCCGCCCCCCACCAATGGCTACGAGCTCGGCCTCAAACCATGCTTCTTTTCCGAAAGGTGTTTTCTATGTGAGTTGTTTCTTTTTTTCCTTTTTTTTTTTTTGCATCCAGGAAACTTCCAGAGCTGTGTGACCAGCCACCGTAGCTCTTTGGTTAGATAAACCAAGGGTTCTGACCACACAGGCTCCGGAGACCACCAAGGGCAGCGGGAGGTTGGGAGGAGGATAATAGGAATCAGACCAGCCACGTGGAAGGTCCCGTCATACTTCTTTTCGGTCCACTTACTCTCGCAGGGCTTGGGATAAAGATTTTGGACAACTGGCCACAAACCTGACACAAGGCCATGCCAGTCTCAACAGCCAAGGCCTCCGATGTGTGGGCCCAAGAAGGAACGCCCCCCCCCACACGAAATGCGGAATCAGGGTTAACCTCTCACCCTAACCCCCAAAGATTTCAGCCCTAAAGGTCCCAACGCCAAACAACCCACAGGCCTTCCACGTCCACCGGAACCCGGGAAGTGGGCCTCCCTCACCTGTCAGAAACAGCACGGGCAAGAGCAGGTGAAGGGTGGCGGGGAGTCCCATGCCTGGCTGGTCTCCGCGTGAGAAGTCCTCTGTGCCTCTGTCCCTCTCCTTTTCTGTTTTCTTTACTTTCCCTCCCATCCTGCCCCCTCCCACTGGCGGCTAAAAATAAAATTGGGAGGAACGGAGGAGCTGACGGTGGGGAACTCCGGGGAGCCCCGGCCGGAGGAAAGGACCGAGCCATCTCAGCCCGTTTCTCCGCCCCGGTGCTGCCCCCTGGAGGCATCATCTCAACATCCAGAGAACACGATTCTTGACTGACTTCTCCACTGTTTCTTCCTCTTCCTTTCTTTTCCTATCCTTTGTGGGTGCCAGGCAGCCACGCTTCCCTCGGGCTTGGGATGGACGGTAGGCATGGGAGACAGATACTCTCTACTCCTTAACCTGACTTCTCTCACCCCGGGATACGGAAAATGAGAGGCTGGGTAACGGCGACAGCGTTGCCCTTCCCGCCCAGGGGGGTCCCAGCACGTGAACGCGGCCGGCCCGCAAACCAAACCCTGCCAGTCTCCCTGCACGCAGTCCTGTGTGACTCAGCCCGTGTGGCCTTGTGGCGTCACGGCTTCTGGAGGGCCTGGGGACTCTGAACTGGTCGCGGGTGTGCTTTGTGGGCCGAGCCCGATCACTCTCATGTTAGACCCCCGCTTCTCGACGAGGCTGTAAACTTCTAAAGCTGGGACCAGGGAGCTTCTTGGCTTTTTGCGTCTCCGCCACTCAGTATTACGCGTTGGGTAGGTGCGCGCCGAAAGTGTGGGTGAGGATGCGGGGGGCCTGTCCCGAGGAAGACCCAAACCACGGGAGCAGGAACTCGAGGCCTCGGGCGACCAGAACACACAGGACCAGACCGAACCACCATCGAGGAGTGAACGGATCTTTAATGCGCGGACCTGGAAGGCCCGCTCTCCGGCGTGGGCACCGGCCGCGGCTATTTACACGGGTCACTGTACAGTATTTACGGCAAGAGGCCGCGCACGACGGCGCCGTTTCGGATCGGCGGAGGAGGGGCGGGCCCAGGCTGGGGGACGAAGGCCTGAAAGAGAAGGGTTGGCAGAAATCTGCGGGTGTGAGCGGAGGGCAGGGCCGGGTCACGAGCGGGGGGGGGCTGGTGAGGTAGACATGAAGGAAGAACCATCGAACCATGTCTGGTGTGGGAGGGGAGAGTCCACGGGGACGGAAGTCTTTAAAATTGTGCTCTGGCGGCATTTTGAAAGGGATAAAATGTGCCACAAGTCACCCTCGTGAGGAGAAAGATGAAGGCAGTTAGAACCTGCCAAACCACCCCTTCTGGCTCCCCTTACCCAAGCAGTAATTCTGCTGCCGCTTAAAATTCCTACGACAGCAAACGGAGAGGGTGGGGGAAAAAAAAAAAAGATGTAGAGACAGAATCTTTAAACAGATTTAGAAACAAACAAACAAACAAACAAAAGCATCGAGAAAAACATAGACACTGCAACGCAGGAGTCAAAAACCAAAGCTCCAGAATCACCCCGCTGACTTCACAGCTCCCTCTCCTCACCTCGCCTTCCCCAAAGCGCCTCTCTCTCCCCCCCAGCTCCTGGGATTTTCCCTTGAAGCGAGGAGGAGAATCAGCGCCAGGCTGGTGGACTGGGGCCGATCTGGGATTCCACCTCGCCCATCCGGAGCCCCTCCTTATCCGGTACCCGAATATCAGGGCTTGAGTCTTAGCCAAGGGCAGAGGAGGGTGAGAATAGACAGGATGGAGGACACGAGGCCGCAAAGCCCCACAATCCCGGGCCCGCAGCGCCAGAGGCCCAGCTTGTCCAGCGGGATGAAGAGATCGCAGGCATTCCTGACCACGTCCAGCAGAAGCGGCGGGTGGCCTCGAAGGACCCGCGCCAAGAGAAGGACTCGGAGCTGGAGCTTGAGAGCCAGGTGAGGCAAGCCCCCTCCTGGGGTCCCTGGGCCCCCGGGGCCTGCATTTTCGATTCCTCCCGGGGCTCCTCCTCCTCCGGAAGCCTTCAGCCGCCGGCTACAAGCTGAAGACTCTTGTTCCATCAGCAGGCGGATCTCGTAGGCGTCGCGGCTCAAATTCATGATGAGGGAAAACAGATAGTACCTGGGACACACAGGCCGGAGAGTCAGTGCGGGCGCACGACAGCCACTGAGCCCATCAACCAGAACGTGTCCACTTCCCCCCCCCCCCCCCGCCATAATGCAAAGGGATCATACATCCGGACACCATCAGTAGGTGCTATGAGCCACTATTAAGAATGTCTTCCCGGCCCTCTGTGACTAGTCCGTGTTTACGGGTCCCTGAAGATCCTGGCTTAAAATCACGAACTGTCCGAGATCTTAAAGATCATGATCGAACTGTCCAAGCTCGACTGCAAATCTCCCTCGCCCGCTTGGCCGCCCGTTAGCACGCACACATTCCACATCGACTATGATAACGCAGATGTTTTGAGGGAACAGGCTTCAGTTGTTCCAGAAACTCAGACACATTAGAGTTTAAATCCTATCCTTTTGTTAAAAAAGCCAAAAAACAAAAAAGGATGCCCAGAGGTGTTCAGCACCTTGCTAAATGTGTTAGATTATCAATTCCATGTTTGGGGCGCCTGGCAGGCTCAGTCAGCAGAGCCTACAACTCTTGAGCTCGGGGTTGTGAGTTTCAGCCCTATGTTAGGCATAGAGATTACTTAGAAAACAAACACCAAACAGTGTACGTTTTTGATTTTTAAATTTTTTTTAATGTTTATTTTTGACACAGAGAGAGAGAGAGAGAGAGAGGGAATGAGCGGGGGAGGGGCAGAGAGCGAGGGAGACAGACTCCAAAGCAGGCTCCAGGCTCTGAGCCGTCAGCACAGAGCCCAACTTGAGGCTCGAACTCACGAGCCGTGAGATCGTGACCTGAGCTGAAGTCGGCCGCTCAACGGACTGAGCCACCCAGGCGCCCCTATGTTTTCGATTTTGAATCCACGAGGACAACGGTGGTCTCTGCTCAGTATAACTGCCCTGCCTCTAACACACTTCCTGAATCCGGTCCCGTCTCTCTCCCTCACACCCTGCCAGCACGAGCTCGACCCTCGGCACCTGCTGCTTGAATGAACTACCACCTCACTCATTGACCTGGCCTCTCCGTGGCCGCTCTTGCCCCCTGCCCCCAACAATCTAATTTCACACAGCAAATCACACCACGACTCCCCTTCTTAAAACTCTCCCTGGCTTCCTTCCTGCCCCGTGTCAGATGGACTCCAGATACCATAGAGGAGCTTCCAGAACTCAGCGTCTGCCCCTGCCTCTCTAACTCCACCTCGCACCTTCCCGGGCTCCCATCATTCGTTTCTTTCTCTATTTTGATCTCGTCAAGCTCGTTCCTGCTTCAGGACCCTTCCACTGCCTCGTCCATCCACCCGGAATAGTCTCCCTCCAAAATCCTCACGTGGCTAGGGCCCCCTGCACCTTTTCCGAGAGGCCTCCTCTGACGCCCTCACTCTAAGGCAGCGAGCCTTTCGCTCCCTGCCACGCGACCGTAATGTAATTTCCTGCCCGGCACCTGACCACTCGCTGCCGTTTTTATTCATTGTCTCTTTATGTCGGTGTCCCAATACAACGTAAGCCCCGTGGGAGCAGGGAGCTTCTGGTCTTTACCCTCGTATCCCTGTCTAGACCAGTGCCTGGCCCACGGGAAGAGCCCCCTCAATATCTGTTGAATGAAAAGCATAAACGTGGCATATACACTCCTCTAGGGAGCTGCTTTTCCAGAACAGTCCTGCCTTCGGGACTCCCGCCCTTCAGACACCAGAAGCCACATAATAGCTATAAAGTGCTAATAAATGTGCAGGGACAAGCGAGACATAATCGGAGACGGAAAGACGCTAGGATCGTATAACACGACCAACAGAACCACAGGGAAACAAGATGAAAACAAACGCGAAGGATACGCGCACAGATCATTTTAACCCCAACTCCGAGTTCTCTCCGCCTTCACTGCCGGCCAGCTCCCCGGGCCGGCCAGCAACCGCTCGCGGCCGTATTGGGGCATCTCCTCCTCTTCCGCCCTCCCGCGATCCATTTTAACGCAGCGGCGACAGAGATCTTGAAACGCAGGTCGAATCATGCCACATCGCTGATCAGAACCCATTGTGCTGAGGATATGATTGAAACAAACCTAAGCCGAAAACATCCCACCACTGCCTAAGAGGCCTGGCCCGAGGGATCTGGCCCCCGCGTGCACCTCCGGCTCAAACCCGCGCCCTTCCCTCGATACCGTTCCTCGCGCTGGCTTGCTTTCTGCTTCTCTAATTCCGCAAACTCTGTCCTGGTTTAAGGCTCTTTTCTGTCTGAGCAGGTCTTCTCTGCTACCGTTTGCTCTAACATCTACCGAGACCTCAAGTCTAAACTAAAACGTTCCTTTCTCCAAGAGTTCCTCCCCGGCCTTTCAACTGAAATCGGCTCCCCCTCGTTCTATATCTCATAACACTCTGCACGTTTCCACAAATGCTGGCTTTGGTGTTTGTCTTAGTATGACTCCCCCTGCTAGACGAGAAGTGTAATGAGAGTGGGAACCACATCTGTTCGACCCTTTGCTTTCTGCCTTACCCCATGGTAAGCACCTCCTAAATATTGTCAGAATGAATGAACGAACGGGCAGTGAAAGGCATGGACAGAAGGTCTATAGACAGGGGCGCCTGGGCAGCTCAGTCGGTTAAGCGGCCGACTTCAGCTCAGGTCATGATCTCACGGTCTGTGAGTTTGAGCCCCGTGTGGGGCTCTGTGCTGACCGCTCAGAGCCTGGAGCCTGCTTCGGATTCTGTGTCTCCCTCTCTCTCTGCCCTTTCCCTGCTCGCGCTCTGTCTCTATGTCTCTCCAGAACAAATAAACATTAAAAAAAAAAGGTCTAGATAGAAGTACAATTAAATCACTATAATATTTTACTCGTTCATCATAGAAGAGCATCTACCTTCCATCTGCCTCCATTCACGATTCTCTGATACTTTACATCTAAATGAATGGGGCCCTTCGGTGGCTCAGTGGGTTAGGCGTCGGATTTCGGCTCAGGCATGATCTCATGGTTCATGGGTTCGAACCCCACAAGCAGGCTCTGTGCTGACAGCTCAGAGCCCGGAGCCTGCTTCAGATTCTGTGTCTTCCTTGCTCTCTGCCCCTCCCCTGCTCACACTCTGTCTCTGTCTCTCAACAATAAATAAATGTTTAAAAAAATATATTTTTTAAATCTAAATGAAGGTCGGAAGCCAAGTGATGAAGACGTGTATATTCTGGGAAGACCCCGAGAGATCTTTCTCTCACCAAAGGCAAGCCACGCAGTACGGGGAGTACAAAAGGTCTTGCAGGACAAAAGAATATCAAACCTGAATGAACGCTGGGCCCACTTCTCCTGATCCACGCGGGGAGCTAGTCCAGATTTTCCGGCCCACAGGACATTGTCACAGGCGAAGTACAAAGCTCGATTGAGGTGACTAACAGTGATGCAGAATCTCAGGACGACATCTGACAAGTGCACGGCTCGCTTGGCTGACTCAAGGGCATCCGCGGAGTTACCCAGGCGGAGAACTTGCGGGGATTAGCAGGAGAAGCAAGGATTTGGAAGTAGAGGCAAACAGAGAGCGAGACACAGAGAAAGAGAAAAGGAGGTGAAAATCGGGCAACGGATAGAAACCATAACATTTTATTTTTAAAAAGAGGAAAATCAGTTCAAAAATTTTTCTTCTTCAGGGGCGCCTGGGTGGCTCAGCCGGTTAAGTGTCTGACTCGGCTCAGGTCATGATCTCACAGTTCGTGGGTTCAAGCCCGGCATTGGGCTCTGTGCTGACAGCTCAGAGCCTGGAGCCTGCTTTAGATTCTGTATCTCCCTCTCTCTCTGCTCATTCCCTGCTAACGCTCTGCTCTGTCTCTCTCTCTCTCAAAAATGAATAAACATTTAAAAAAATGTTTTTTTCTGCTTCAAATTTTAATCAACTTGGGTCCCAGTTTGGTTTTCTCGAACCTGCCCCATTCTCTCCACGCCTTCATCTCAATCAGGAGGCCTGCAGAGCCTGCAGAGCCAAAGGAGGCGCAAGACCCGGCACAGCGGGTCAAGCACGGGAAAGAGGAACTCAGGGCCAACGGCTGGGGATGGAGAGAGTGTCCGAGCGATAAGAGCAAAAGCACAGTCACTTACGCTTTCTTCCCAGGCTCAGATGACTCTCCAGTTGTCGGATTTGTTTCTGTAACTCAGGACTGGCCCCATGTTTCTGCAGCGCGTGGCCGAGCAGGGAGCAGGCATACTGCGCCGCCCTGGAGGAGAGGCCGGGCAAGGTAAGGTCGAGACCTCCGTGACCTACCCCTCGGAGGAGGTCTGCCCAGAGGCAAGTAATGACTTCCCTTTTCCCAGTCTGAGACCATTGCCTTTCCTTCTCTTTAGGCCCACGTCTTACCGTTTCTCCTCCAGGGCAGGGGAAGGGAACGGCGGAAGGATAAAAGGGAGACTAGCAGGGGTTGAGGGGCGCCAGCTGGGGTTGAGAAAATAAGAGCTCTGACCACGATGAAGTCTGGAAGGGGCTCTGACGGCAGCGGGGGCTCCATCGCAAGCACAGCGGGGTGAGAACGTAGGTGACACGGCAGGGAGCGGGGGGCAGAGGGAGAGCCGACTATCCTTCAGAATAGGTGACCCTCTAGCTGAATCGAGAGCGGAAGACAGGGCGGAGGCAGAGGAGTTCCCGGATAACGGCAGGGTGAGGGGGACCAGGGAACAAGGGCCACTCGGCTCTGGGGGCAGAGTCTGGCTCGCCATCGCGGGGCGACTGGTGGCGGGACGCCACCACCGCCGCCCAGTGAGTAAGGCGTTGGTCTTAGGTGGACACGGCAACCCTTAGCGGCCTCCCCGCTGGCCCCCTCGTGCCTCAGTTTCCCCATCTTGCCGGGGAGCAGAAACGACTCATCTCACGGCCCGCTCAAAGCAGCCCCGGGCTGTCCGTCCGGGCCCCCGTAGCCCGAGCTGACCCTTTTTGACCCCCGTAGTGTGAACGGACCTCGCCTCACGAGGCTCCTCTTCTGCCCCCACCCCCGTTCCTACTCGGGCCGCACCTACACAGCCGTTCCCGGGCCTGGCTCTGAGCGCTGAAGCGAACCCAGGCGTCCATGACAGCGGCAGTCCCGGCCCCGCAGCCCCGCTCCCGCCCCACTTCCCGCCCCTAGTCACGCCTCCTGGCCGAGCCCACGGCATCGCGCGAGGGACAAACATCGGCGGAAAAGAAAGCTGAGTGGGGCCGGCCACGGATGGGAATTTCAGAACGAGAAGCGTTTGTCCTGGGCCAACACCTGCCGGGTTTCTGCGTGTGTCTCCGTCAGAGCGTGCTTTTACCCGGTGGCCTCTCTTTCCTAAGCGCGTCTCGGGCGGCACCTTCTTCTTTAAATATTCTGGGCCAGGGGCGGGGCTTGCAGGAGGCGGGGCGGGGCGAGAAGGCGCAGCCTCCTGGTCGTCCCTGCGGCTGGGATAGGGTCCCCCCTTCCCGGGGGTACTTCCAAAACACCCCCCAACACACAAACACACGCTGCGGCCAACCCCAGGACTCTAGAGGCTGAAGAAGTCTCTGGGAGTAGGAGCCGGCACCCTGTTCCCTGCACGACCGCGACGGTTGGGCCGGTGACCTCCAGAGTACAGATGGAGAGTCTCCGGAGACGGAGGCTTTAGTGGACGAAATTCGCCACGACCAGCTTCAGATCCTAATAAGGCGGGCGAAGACCCAGTGGACGAAGCTAACCTTTTCATAGCCACACTCTGTCCCCTCACCCCTTTCCCTTCCAGGTCACCATGTCTTCAGGCAACGGCACCCCTCGGCACCCCTCGGGGGGTAGCAGCGGGGGAGGAGGTCTGGGCGGGATCAGGGGTAGAGGTGGAGGACTCAAGAGCTGCCCACCTTCTCAGCCGCGGCCAAGGTCCGAGTGGCCGTGACCGTCGTACTGTTGGTTTCTTCAGCTGGAGGGAACCTGGCCATGCTGTGGTCAGTGACTCGGCCACAACCCAGCCACCTCCGCCCTTTGCCCGTGCGGCGATTCTTTGCCCACTTAGCAGCCGCCGACTTACTAGTCACCTTTGTGGTTATGCCCCTAGATGCCACCTGGAATATCACTGTTCAATGGCTGGCTGGGGACCTCGCGTGTTGGACACTCATGTTCCTGAAACTAAGGGCCATGTATGCTGCAGCTTTCCTCCTGTGGTCATTGGACTCGACCGCCAGGGAGCAGTACTCCGCCCGCTTGGACCCCCCTCGGCTGGAAGGAAACTTCTGGGGGCAGCCTGGGGACTTAATTTCCTTCTTGCCTTGCCCCAGGTGAGTGACTTGTTGGGACTCGAGGCTAGACTGGACAAGAATTTGGGTACACAACATAAACCTTTGGGGTCAAGAGGTGTGCTTGGCCAGTGGTCACCCAATATTCCTTAGAATGGAGCCTCTGCTGTTTTGCAAATTAAGATCATTGCATGTTGGGGCGCCTGGGGGGCTCAGTCAGTTAAGCGTCCAACTTCAGCTCAGGTCATGATCTTGGGGTTCGGGAGTTGGTGCCAGGCATCAGGCTCTGTGCTGACAGCTCAGAGCCTGGAGCCTGCTTTGGATTGTCTCCATCTCTCTGCCCCTCCCCGGCTCGACTCTCTCTCAAAAGTAAATGAACATTAAAAAAAATTTTTTTTAAAAACAGATCATTGCATACTAATCTGTATCTCTGTTAAGAGCCTAATTCTTACAAGCGGTACCCTGTCTCTGTGACTCCTTCAGCTTTGTTTTGCGATGCTTGGCTTGCACCTTTTTGCATCCCCCCAGCCTCACCTTCTTCAGAAGATTGTTGCAGAAAACTCTAGGGATGAAGCACATACGGGGGTCTATCAATCAAGAAGACAGTGCAGTCAGGGGCTTTGGGTAAAACTCTGTAGTGCGTTCACTCGTCCATTTGAGAAACGTGCACTTCCCGTAGGTCCACTCGAATGCTGTCAAGGACTGAGCAGCGAAGTCCTGCCTTCGAGAAACTTAGGCTAGTGCCGATGCCAAATTAGCATGCGATTTTAGTACGGCCTGCAGCCAAGCATCACGCTGAAGGTAAGCTTACAGGCGAAGGAACAATGAGGGGGCCTGAACCACTTTTGGAGAGTCAGGGAAAGCTTCTCAAAGACCTGAAAATCGATTGTTTTTGACTTGTTAAAATCAGAGAGGCGTTGGACAAGTTAAAGCAGGAGGACGGTGGGGAGATGGGAGGCAGAGGCATTCCAAGTGGTTGCAGCCGAAGCTGAGGGCTGGAAAATGGGTGAGCAAGGAGCCTGGACGGGAAGGAAGCCCGGATTACAAATATTAGGCTTGTGCTTTATGCTGAGGGCAGTGGAGGGGCCCTGAGGTAAAGGGAGGAGAGTGAAACAGCCAGATGTGTGTTTTTGGTTCCAGCTTTATTGTGAAAACTGGAAAGAACACTAGGAAGAAAACAGAGCATCTGAACTTGAAGTACCAGTTCTCAAATCTCAGATATTGACAATGAACTTGAAATCTAGGGGGGTGGGGGATGAAATATGAAGCAACTCCTTTACAACCAAAACCTTTCAGACCCCCTCCGAGGGGACGGAGTAGCGCAGCATCTTGGAGACCAGATTAGGATTATACAGGGAAGGGCTGCGGAATGACAGTGCAGCGTAGAATCGGAATTAAAATCGGATCCCTAAATCCTCAAATATTAGAAACTTAACTAGCAGAAGTTAGCCTGACTATAGTTCTAAGACAAAACAAATACTGCTTCCAACAATAAGTTGCAACAGGACCCCTGCCACCCAAAGTTTTAAAAAGCAGCATTGTTGCCTCAGGGTAAAAGGTATTCGTTGTTTGTTTATAGAAAACAAATTTTAGATGTGCACTGGGAGTTAGAAGCCTGTTTTTTTTTTTCTTGATGTTTTTTTTATTTTGAGAGAGAGAGAGCACAAGCGTGGTAGGGGCGGGGAGGGAGGGAGGGGGGCGGGAAGTGGGGAGAGAGAGAATCCCAAGCAGGCTCTGCACTGTCTGGGCAGAGCCGGACAAGGGGCTCGATCCCAGGGACCACGAGATCGTGACCTGAGCCGAAACCAAGAGTCGGGTGCTTAACCGACTGAGGCACCCAGGAACCCCTAGAAGCCTGCTTTGGTTTTTGTTTTTTTTTTTAATCGCATTGCTTTGTTTCTTCTGAGTCTAGGCTCTACTTCTAACTAGCTGTGTCACTTTGGCTAAATCACTTGAAACCAATGGGCCACAAGATATTAAATAGGCGTTTCATCCTCTGTAACAGCCACTCTGACGACTGCAGTCTCCATCTGGTTCAATGGCAAACCGATTAACATTATGATGCGTGTGCAAAAGGTGGTATTTTTGGTTCCAAGTTAGCATCCTCTTGTATAAATTCTGCATTGCCCATATGCTGTTATTTATTTATGTATTTAGGTATTTTTTTAATGTTTAGTTTTGAGAGAGAAAGAGACAGAGCGTGAGCAGGGGAGGGGCAGAGAGAGCAGGAGAACAGAATCCGAAGCAGGCTCCAGGCTCTGAGCCGTCAGCACAGAGCCCAACATGGGGGTCAAACCCACGGACCTCGAGATCATGACCTGAGCCGAAGTCGGACACTCAACCGACTGAGCCGTCCAGGTGTCCCCCATATGTTGTATTTAAAATATCAGTCCTGCCTTTGAGAACTTAAATTCAGTCAGTAAAAAAAAAAAAAAAAAAAAAAAATTTAAGTGTGGCAAGGGAGTACTGGAGTAGTTAGAAATTATCTTTGTAGGCTCAAGTTTCCACAAGCTGAAAGCAAGGTTTCTGCAGTAGGTGCTAAATTGCATGTAAGATAGGGGACAGGCAGACGCGGGGTATGGACCAAACTCCGTGCAGGAGCCTTGCCTACTTTTAAACCCCTTTTCACAATCTGCTAGGCGCGGTACAAAACAAGACAAACCAAGCAAACAAACAAACAAAAAAACCCAGAAATATATGGACCCAAGACAGGGAGAGAGGAAAGACGGCTCCCCTAAGTCGCGCAGACAGCTGATCAAGACCCGAAGCCGGCCACGAAGTGGTCCGTGGCCGGGAATACCCAGCTCTCCCCCGAGTCCCTCACGCCTGCTGAACTCCCTTTCCCAGAGGCCTTCGGCCCAGGACTCTGACACCCACCGAGCCTGCGTTAGCGCGCAGGGACTCCATCTGCCTTCCCGGAACCAAGGGACTCATCCTGAAGCTCTAAACTGAAAACTACTCTTGCTGGATTCAAATAAAAAAACTCCGCAATTTACCAAAAAGAGGGAAGGGCAGCCAATAGCATTTGGAAAATGTGACATTTTATTACTCCGCATTGTTTCACTGTTGATAGTTATCGTACATGACGCCATTACTGAGGGCATCCCGCCTAGCGGCTGCGAAGTGGCCTGAAATGCCGGCCGCACCCATTTCGGACAAAATTCCTTTCTCCACATCATTAATCAGACGCATCGGAAAAATCATCTCAGCTAAAAAGGTCGGTGTGGTAGAAATATCCTTTACAAAGTACGATGTTAGACTCGTACTTGAGAAGGCAAGATTCTCTCAGCCCCAGGGCTTAACAAACTGAATGATTAGCTCCACGGCCGAAGGGAAAGATTTTCAGGGTTCTAACCTGTGAGGTGTGGCACCAGGGACGCGCCGGGACCCGGTGCGATGGAGGGGAGGGAAGGGAAGGGAGGGGAAGGGGGAAGGCGGGCCAGTTCTAACAGTCCTCGAACTCCACTCCAGCCGTTCCTGTTCCACACCGCCCGCCGGGCTGGCCTGGTCCCCTTCACTCAGTGTGTCCCCAAAGGCAGCTTCAAGGCTCGATGGCAAGAGACCACCTACAACCTCTTCACCTTCTGCTGCCGCTGACTGCCATGACCGTCTGCTACGGCCGCATCGTCCTCAGCGTGTCCAGTGCCCGGACAAGGAAGGGGACCCACGGTGAGACCCCAATCCCCAGGCCCTGATCCGTACCCTAAACTATGGCCTCTAGCCTCATCTACTGGTCTGATAGCTATCACCACCACAAGTGACTTCCTAACCGTATCTCTAGCACCTGATGCTGCAAGTATTTGCTAAATGCCTTCAACTCTAACGAGCCTCTCGCTCTCCTCTGGGGTGGGGTTAGCTGGGGGTAAGGAGGAGGGAGAAAGATAAGCAGTCATCTCCTTTAGTCTTGGATACCATCGAGTCTTCCAGAAGACTTAGTAGCTTCACGTAACACAGCACCTCAATCAGAACCTTTTCTCCAGCATGTCTCTCCTAATGCTTGGGGTGGGGGGACAGGCTGGGGGGCACCTAGTCCCAGTTTGGGAAGCGAAGAGGGTTCGCAGCATCGGGAGAGCTCCAGCTCCCTAGCTCTGTCTCTCCTCCATTCACCCTACGCTCAACTCAGAAGCGGAGTGGTTCTGAATCGGAGGGTGTTTTCTAAATTCCCAGCCCCTGCCGGTGAATTTGCCCTCCGCCGCGCCTTAGACAATCGCTCCCGGGTTCGTGTGCGGGCCCTGAGACTGGCCCTGCTTGTCTTGCTGACCTTCGTCCTCTGCTGGACCCCTTACCACCTGCTGGGCCTGTGGTACTGGTTCTCTCCCACCGTGCTCGCCGAAGTCCCTCCCGGCCTCGGCCACATCCTTTGCCTTTTTGGCCTCCTCAACGCTCCTCTGGACCCCCTCCTCTATGGGGCCTTTACCCTTGGCTGCCGAAGAAGGCACCAAGAACTTAGTACAGACTCCTCCGGGGAAAAAGTTACCGAGAGAAGGCCCCAACGGGAGGTTCCAGCCCTTAGACAGCTGGAAGTACACACAAATGTGGCAGCAAGGACAGGAGAAACAAAAGAGACGTTCCCGTAACATCCATTTGCCCAGGACAGAGTATACAGGCACAGAACAACTATTCTTCAATATCACAAGAACGCCTCCCTCCTGCCCGTGCTCTCTTAGCTTCCAAGAGAAAGAGCCACGAGCAGTGTTCTCCGCTTCAACCCTAGCTGACACCTGAAGCCTGTCTAATGTAAAAAAATCACACAGAACTGGAGTCCCTGGAAGGATCTCCACAGTGATCCATACTGCCTGACCATAAGCAGTGCTCAGAGCTTGCAAGGTTAGAACAGGAAAGTAACTGTAAATGTACAAAACAAACATGGGACATTTATTCATAACTCGAAAAAAAGAAAAAGACACAACAACCCACTAAGCAAGTACAGTGAGAGTTAAATATAAACGCAGTGAGAAACACGGGGGGTCCACCCCGGCCCTACTTCTCCACGGCTGCATGGTCAAGAGGAACCTCTGGAAGGCGCATCCGGCCAAGAGAGGAGCAGTCAGCGCCGCCTCCGGTCTGGACTCCTGCTGCGCCTTCGGCCACCTCTAGGAAAAAGGAAGGGCCCGTCAGAGGCACAGAACACCACGGACTCATTCTGTTTGGCTCCTGTCCCCCGCTTTACCTCCTCTTGCCCTTGGGTGGGCCGCGAACAAAACACCAGTCCACACTGATCGGCTGTCCCATCAAATCCTGGCCATTGAGACCCTCCATAGCAGCCTGGGCCTCCTTGTAGGTTTCATACTCAACCAGAGTATACCCCTAGGACAAGTGACAACACAGAGATCAAAACCCTCGCATTCCACCAAATACCACTGACTATTCTATTCCTCAAATCCAAACCCGTACTCAAACAGAAAAATACACGAACTTTAAACAACGAATGTACATCATATAACTGTACTGTATACACAAATCGTGTTTTTGTGTCTCTCTTTTCTGCGTCTAACAAAACCAACTGCCAACCCCTTTTTATTTCTTGTCCAATCACGTGGGAGAACCGCCAGTGCTGTCAAAGGTGATGGGGGAAGAGAAGCAACAGACTGTCATTTGGGATACCTTCAGGTACCCTGTACGCCTGTCCAGGTTGAGGTGGATGTTTTTTATTTCCCCGTACTCAGCAAATTTGTCATGGATGTCTTCTTCAGTGGCTTCCTCGTGGACTCCAGTGACGAACAGGATCCAGCCCTCAACAGCTGTTGGGGAAGGGAGGCAGAGTGAGCACACCTGAGAAAAACTTCGAGCAAGAGCAGGAGACTGGAGTGCGTGCGGATGTCGCAGACTGGTGAAGCGATCTCTGCCCCCGCTCCCACTTGGTTCTATTTCACTGATCCATAATTCACTACAAACACAGAGCCCTACAGGCTCCGTTTTACTTACAGCGCTGTGGTCCGGGTTCATCGCCATCCTGCTCCACGCTGTCATAATCCTCACGCATCCGCGCTCGAGACCCTTCTTCTATTAGGAACACACAGGAGATCACCGGAAATCTCTTCTCCCACTATTCCCCACGAGTCCGAATGGGCACCCAAAGCTTGTAGCTGTGGCCATTCTAAACCCATTTTCCCGACACACACTCACCGGAGCCAAAGCCGCGGCCCTTCCGTTTCTTCGCCTTTTCTTTCAGTTTGTGGATGCTCTCTGGAGCCCCAGAAGTGAAAGAATGAATAACAAAGATAACAATTATTCATAACAACAGTCTCCGAAAACATTATCTGAAGGCAGCCCCACCACCTCCAGGCCCATTCCCTTCCCGGTCCCGCCCCCATTCCTCCCGAAGGGGGCGCAGTCTCTAACCCAGCAGAAACCCGGTTCCCCGGCTCCCATCCTCCCTGCCGGGAAGGGAAATGGTTTTCCTATTACACCCTTCTCTCGCACCTTCCCCGCTTCCCGCAGCCGCCTCCACCGTCCTCACCGTCCCCATCCTCATCCATGGCGAAATCCTCGCCCCCGGCCTCATGAAGATCCAGCACGTCCGCCATCTTGCCACCCTTACTCTCGTCCGTGCCGCTCAGGCTCTAGGCACCTCGGGAAACTGTCGCGGAGGGGAAAGGTCGCTAGTGAAGTTGGCCAATCAAAAGCGACGTCTAAGTCCCGCCCCCGGCGCGGCCAAAATACGCAATGGAGGCGGGCCTAGTTCGGGAAGACGCCGGAAGTGTTCCTGTAGCCATCTTGGGCGGGTGGTGCGCTGAATAGAGCGGCGCTGTAAGGGACAGGCTGACGCGGAGGGGCGGGTGCAGGCAGCGGCGCCCTGTTAACCAGGACAGCCGAGGAGAACTACTACTGCCAGCGAAGCACAGCCGAATTTCTTTATTAGAGGATTGGTTTCCGTCTCCTTGAACTCCATACTAGGAAATGAAGTTGAGGAATGTTTTTTCTCTCAAAACTTCTGGACCCTGAACCCTGCTCTGAAGAGCAGCTGGATCTGTGATGGAAACATTGTAAAAACAGTCCAGTCGTGCTGGCTCAAAAAGCTGTTTCTGCCTCGTACTGCAGCACTGAGTCCGTCTAAGAGAATTAACAGACCCGGTTGTTAGTGAACTAGCATTGGTGAGACGGGGACTGACCTCTTTTTTTTATTTTTATTTTTCGAAGATAAACTCTCAAACTTCCCACCACCTCTGGGAATTAAAAAAAAAATCATGGCTTTCAACAAAATAGGGGCTTTAACCTCTTTGGGAACGGTGCAGGTATTTCACGTTTAAAAACCTAGGCGTTGGGAAAAAAAAAAAAAACAAAAACACTTAGGAGTTGAGGCAAAACCCATATTGCTCCCAAATTCTGGAATCCTGATGTAGACCTCCAACAATAGTGGACTGCAGATTCATTTATTTATTAGTTTTTTAATCAAACAGTGATGTGAACTTAATAAGGTGTGGGCAATACAAGGCAAATAATTGCATGGTCAACAATCACTTTGTAAGTACATTATGAAGGTGATAATTGCTGTGACGAAGTGTTAGGGCAGCACAAAGAAATCTAACAGGACTGGGAGTAAGAAGGGCTTCCGTTTGAACTGGGCCTTTAGGACTGGGTAGTTTTCCAGGCCGCGCTGGGTACCGAGAATAGGAGACACTAGTCCATTCTCCACAGTAGGTACTGTGAGCTTTGAAAAAATCAGCCGGTCATGGCCTCATCAAAAACCCTTCCTTGACTGACTGTCTTGGGAGTAGGATTCAAACCGCCTTCCTCTGCCTATTTCCACCGACTTCCGTGCCCATTCTGCCTTCTCGCTAAGCTCTCCCTACACTTCCCCTCAGTTACGTTGTCTCTTTCCGCTCGCAGGACTTTTGCAACTTCCTGGTCCTGATGCTCTTTTTCCAGCTCTTCCGCTGGCTCCTTCCACCTCGTCCTTTAGGTCTCCGTAAAATAACTACCTCACCCAAAGGGGTCTTCTCTACTTTCCCGTCCTTCCCTCTTTATTTTCTTTACAGAGCTAACTACCCTGTTTACTTTCTGACTTGTTTATTGTCTGATTTCCCATTAGAGTGTAATCTTTATGACAGAGACTCTGAATTACAACTATAGCCCCACAGTTGAGACCAGTTGTCTGGCTCACAGTAGACATTTGATACGTATTTATTGAATGTACAAATATCAGAACGGCAGGAAATTGTTTGCCTGATGCTGTGTGGCTAGGGGATAAAGCTAGAAGGACAGGTTAGGACCAGAATGTATGCCATGCTAAGGATATTGAAATTTTATCCTGTGGGCAGGAATGTCTCTACTTCAAGTATTTGGATATTCATGATTTTCTACAACTGTAAGTAGCGCCCATGCTGTTTCTTGATTCGTGTTTTTCCTTAAGTAGACTGACTTTTTAATTAAACAAATTTAGGGCCGCCTGGGTGGCTCAGTTGGTTAGGCGGCCAACTTCGACTCAGGTCATGATCTCGAGGTCTGCGAGTTCGAGCCCCGTGTCGGGCTCTGTGCTGACAGCTCAGAGCCTGGAGCCTGCTTCACATTCTGTGTCTCCCTCTCTCTCTGCCCCCCCCCCACTCATGCTCTGTCTCTCTCTCTGTCTCAAAAATAAATAAATATTTAATTAAACAAATTTAGACTAAATTTAAGTATCACTGCCATAAATGTAGAATCTATATTTTTTTCTACTACAGTTTCAGATTAAAATGTAGCTAAGGAAAAATGAAAAATGTTTGCCCCGCTACCACCGAAAATCATCTCAGGTAATACCAAGGGTTCCCTTGTAAAACTCTGGGGAACGCTTCTAAAGACAAAGTTACGCGATGGTTTAAGCAAGGTAGTGGTACAGTCCTAAGTATTTTAGAAAGAAATCTGATAGTAGTTGAGAGGATGTTAAGAATGAAGGCAGAGGCCGGTTAGGAAGCCATGGCAGTGGTCCAGCTCAGAAATGAAATGAGGACTGAACTAAGGCAGGGGATATGGACAAGACAGATTAGGAAGTTTATACAGGAGGTAAACTCAACGGTAAGGGACTGATAAATCATGGTAGCGAATGGACCTCAGGTTCTAGCTCAGGTAACTGGGTAGATAATAATCCTAATAGCAGATTTGGGGAGTCAAAGAGGAGCATGTGAAATGGTTTTTATTTTGAATACGTGACTTCAAAGAGCTTGTGTCATAAATTCAGGCAGTGAGGGGCGCCCGAGTGGCTCAGGCGGTTAAGCCGCTGACTTCGGCTTGGGTCATGATCTCACTGCTTGTGAGTTCGAGCCCTGCGTCGGGCTCTGTGCTGACGGCTTGGACCCTGGAGCCTGCTTCGAATTCTGTGTCTCCCTCTCTCTCTGCCCCTCCCTTGCTTGCACTCTGTCTCTCTCTCTCAAAAATAAGTAAACATTTAAAAAAATTTTTTAATAAAATAAATTCAGGCGGTGATATCCAATTTGGAAACATAAGTATAAAAGCTCAGAAGGGTGAAAGAGATGGAGACGGTGTGTAAGACAGAGCTGAAGCTGAGGCCCCCATGGTGCGTGAGTCTGCCGGCGGAAATGGGTAGAGCGGGAGGAGAAAGGGTCAGTGACAAAATCCAGGTTCCTCAGAGGTCTGAAGGGGAGGCAGAATGCCTTCCCCCAGCAGTACAATCTCATTTCTGCCACCCGAGAAATCCTAATCAAAATTCTCTCTTCCTCTGTTTATAAAAGAATTCTCTCTTACTCTGTCATGTTAGAGCTCCTTTGATACATAGGTCTTAAGAAAGAGTCAATCTGGCTCACTAGACGAAAATCTATTTTTAATCGTATAAAATTATACATATAAAATACATAGAAAGTAGTAAAAAGATAAGTAAACTCTTTAACAGTGAAAGTGGACGGATCAGGGAACACTCTTTCTCCAGTTCTTTGGGCTCTTACTGGTTGTTATTTGAGAAAAAGAATCCAGGAGGCGCAAGGAGAAGGTCTTCCCACAACTCACACCCCTTCCCCCGCCCAGAGAAAGGAGCGCCGGAGAAATGAGGGTTTATGATTTCTGGATCATCAATGTCAATAAAAGCTGGATCGACATCCCTGCTACTCAACACAGGAGCCTCGACTCCAGCCCTGCGTGTGCTTCGTGGTTTACAGAGACGGGGCTTGGAGAACTCCGGGAGGTCCCTTTCAAGCACTAGACCAGCCGCTAGGTTCCCTACCGCTGACCCCGCGTGGACGGATCGCCAAGGTGGTTTCCAGAGCGGAAAAAGCTGATTTTCGTCTTATCCCTATCTGACCCCAAAGAGCAAACTGCGGCCTATTTCCTAACCTATTTCTGAACACAAAGTGTCAAATCATAGAATGCAGAGTCCAATTTTGCAGACACAGGAAACTTCCCACGCACATTTTAGAAGGGGCACTGAACTACAATATAGCACACAGGAGTTTACAGAAACAGAGGGAAAATACATCTTTGAGAGCCCGACAAAAAATCTTCCCAAAGAGGAATGCTTTAGCCGTGTTCCAGATCATTGCTCTCTTCCGCCCAGGAGAGACGTGGGGGTGGGGAGGTGGAGAGTCTTAAAAACTCCAATCGTTGGGGCGCCTGGGTGGCTCAGTCGGTTGAGCATCCGACTTCAGCTCAGGTCATGATCTCGCAGTTCGTGAGTTCGAGCCCTGCGTTGGGCTCGGTGCTGACAGCTCAGGGCCTGGAGCCTGCTTCAGATTCTAGGTCTCCCTCTCTCTCTGCCCTTCCCTGCTCACTCTTTCTCTGTCTCTCTCAGAAATAAATAAACATTAAAAAAAAAACACCAATAGTTGACCATTTAGTCTCTTTTCCCTCTGCAGTCTCCCAAGGTTCCAGGGAGGAAGTGCCATCATGCCAGCCTCGTCTAACTGTCTTGATCGACTCCTGCTCTGATACCCAACATGGAGGAAGAGGAAAGAAAAGAGAGAAAACGACTGGGAACCGGTGGACACCTAAGGTGGCACACAGCAGCAACTTTGTGGGAGAGAGAGGAACACGGCCCTCACCGAACGGGACAAATAATGTTTCCCAAGAGCAAAATGAAGGGGAGAGAGAGTTGGGAAGTAGGTGTTCCCTGGTACCAATTTCTGCAGGCAGGAAGGCGGAAATACGGGGCTAGGTGAGCCGAGGAGGAGGGGTGAAAAGGGAATACTGGAAGATACGAGGCTTCAGCGCTGACCCCTTCTGGCGCAAGGACATGTCCAGAGAGCTGGATCACCAGCCTGGGATGGTATCCATGCCCCAGAAGCAACTTAGGTGACAAGCACCTAGTTTTGTGTTCCTAATTCCTCCCTTCTTCCCGAGGAAGTTTCTCAGGAATACTCTTAACAATAAGAAAGCAGATCTCCACTTCCTTCCAAAGAATAAAGGAAGCCTCAAAATGAAGTACCGTTTGGAGGCAGAGGAGGAGTCAGGCAGTGGGGGGAAGTGGTCGGCGGGGAGTCCAGGCCAGGAAACATCTAGATGCTGGAGGAACGCCTCAGTACTAAGTAGGCCCAACTCAAGGAAAACTAACGCCAAAGCCTCCATACTCATACCCTGTTTGGAGCCCAAGAGAAAGCGGGGATGAGGTGAGGGTGGGGCACGCAGTCCTCACTCAAACCCCCTGTTGTACTATTAAGATCACTTTGTCAATCCTGTCGTGCCACTGAAATGACTACCGGAGCCGGGCGTGTCAGAGCCAACAGAGCTCGGAAGACAGCCTGCCCTTTTCACCAAGCGGAGCGGCGGTGTTTCAGATGAAACTGGATCCAAAAACTGGAAGAAAAGGGATCTCTCAGCAAGTCGGAATCCGAGTGTAGAATTTATACATATACATATATATCTCTCTATATTTCAAAGTATAAAACTGAGAAAGTATGTACAGAAATCATACTAAGTCCTAGAAAAGACATTGTCAAAAGGACGACGGGGGGCACGTGCACGGCGCCTAGCAGCCGGAGGAGTGCAAGTTGCCCAGCTGCCCGGCGGCCAGCAGGAGGATGTCTTTCTTCTCCTTGTGGAAGCGCAGCTCCTTGCCGGCCAGCCGGGCCTCGTCCAGCTCCCGCTCCGTGGACGCCAGCTCTCTCGACAGGGCCCCCGGCACGCCCTGCTCCCGGCTCACCCAGTCCAACGCCATCTGATGGCGAATATCGTCATCCAGGGCCCGGTGCGAGTAATGAGCCAACACTTCCTGGGGAGGGGGGGGGAGAGGAAGGCGCAGGTTACTGACAAAGCCCAGGTTCGCACCATATTGACCCAGCGGGACGAGGAACTCTCGGCCGGGAGGAGTCCTAACTGAAGTCAGCGCGTAAGTCCTTTAAGGAGCTTCTTAAGGGAAACTTGCCAGTGGGGAAAGCAAGGCAGGCAAAAGAGTCACGGTTAAGATCTAAAGAGGAAAGATGTTGGGAGCGAAGAGGGCTCTTTGAGGCTCTCGGTATTCACAACCCGGTAAGGCCCGGCCTGCTTTATTTCTAACACAACAGCCCCCTCGAAACAGTCCGCCTGCGAGACTCGGCTCACAGATGGGATGGCTCACCTGCCGGGAGCACTGCCTTTCCCGCATGGCCTTAAGGCTGCCATTCCAGTGCAGCAGCTGAAAAACCGTCATTAGCTCCTGGGGGAAGAAGAGACGAAGTGCCAGGACGGTGATTTTATACTGAGGGTTTGCACCCCAGTCACACGGCGGACCTTACCCAAATGTGTTGATGGAAGCATCTCATACCCACTCTGATACGCCCTTCCGGGAAGGAAGGTATCTGTGTTTGGAAAAATAGTCTAACCTCCCCCTTCCCTTCCCACTGAGGATCAGCGAGTTAGGGATGAGAAAGATTATAATATAATATAATATAATATAATATAATATAATATAATATAATATAATATATATAACATAACATAGATGCAGGTCGAGCCCTGTTGTTAGAGCCAGGGAAGCAAGCGGAGCGGTACCTGGAACTCCAACATCGACTTGCCCTTGTTGGATTCCAGCATGAATCGGAAGGCGCCGATCCCTGTGTTCGGGTTGTCGGCTTCCTCCCTGTTGCCCTGGAACAGAGGAAAGGAAAAGACAAATCGCTTCCCTGTCAGGATTATCACCTCGAGCAGCACTGTGTAATGCAAGTCCCCAATCTAAGTGCAAGTTTTCTACTCGCCACGTTAAAGTAAAAAGAAACAGGTAAAACGAATTTACGCAGCATGTTTTGTTCAAGCTAATATATTCAAAATATTATTTAGCTATAATTAGCATAAAAATTTTTCATGGACTGTTTACATTCGTTTTCTTATGCCGAGGTTTCAAAGTCTGAAGTCTCTCCCGTGGTTACAGCGCATCCCGATTCACACGAGCCGCACATCAGGTGCTAAACAGCTTACATGTGGCTGGCGGCTCTTCTGCCGGTCAGCCCAGACCTAGAAGACTCCGGAGTCCTCACACATACCAACCCAAGTGACAGAGGCCAATCTGATTTCCCCCATCTTACAAAGGGGGAATGCCGAGACATACAGAAGAACCCGATTTGGCCAAAATAACAGAGTGAGTCCAACACACAGGATCGGACTAGCCGAGAGGATAACTGGGCAAAGACATTTTAAAGAGAAACAGTAGGAGCCATAAGCATAGTAAATTCCGGGTAGCACTCTGGCCTCTCGGACATTTGCCCTGTGTGTTCTAGTGGTGACACGACCCTGTGGGGAGAGAACGAAGATTCATTGCCCTGTGCAAAAAAACCATCCGGCATAGACTGGGTCTCCTACTAATCTCGAGGCGTTGGCGAAGTCATTTAACCTCTCTGCTCCTGTTTCCTCGTCTGTAAAATGGGAATAATCACAGATCTATCTTCTAAGAATGTTTTGAGAATTGAATAAAAAATTATTTAAAAAGGGATAAACGTGGTTGAAAAGCTCCCACTGTACAAAATGTGGTACATTATTGTACTAGACTCGGTATCCAGTTACACAGTCCCAATCCATTCTGGTACCAGCTTTGGTTTAGTGCTACTTGACGGTGGCTTAATATTCCTGGGGGTAATTCCAGACCCTGGGGCTGGCCGGGACTTCCAAAACAAGGGCAGCTCCTGGTTCGCTGGTGACCTTTTTGTCAACCCGATCTAGGAAAATAAAGCCAGGAGACTTCTGGGAACCCAGGGACCCCACTTTTTCCTTCTGCTTCCTAACAAGTTGCCTGCTCTTCCTAGGCCTTTCTGCACCACCATCCCTGCCCCACGCCTCCCAAGGCTCTGCTGTCTTTGAGAAAGGGGGCAAGGTAGAAGTCAGGAACCAATCAAGTTAATCCAACTTCGGTTTCTTATGGGGCACTTCTCCCTGGGGCTTTACACCTACAATAATTCCACGCACTTAATAAGGACACCGGATGTGCTCGCTACTTGTTTTCACTCTGCTACAATCAACAAGAAGTCACAAGTACACAAGTCCGACCCATATTTTTTTGTGGCTTATGAGAAGCAACAGGCCAACAGGTAGTTACTCTTCATGGTGGAAGAGCACCCAATTTGGACTTTAAAAAAGACAAGTTAGGGGCGCCTGGGTGGCTCAGTCGGTTAAGCGTCTGACTTCGGCTCAGGTCATGATCTCGTGGTTGACGAGTTCGAGCCCCACATCGGGCTCTGTGCTGACCGCTCAGAGCCTGGAGCTTGCTTTGGATTCTGCGTCTCCCTCTCTCTCTGCCCCTGCCCTGCTCATGCTCTGTCTCTCTCTGTCTCAAAATTAAATAAACATTAAAAAAAAAAAGACAAGTTAGAGGGAGGAGGGAAAAAGGTCATCTTCACTATTAGCATGTAGGGCCCGGAAGCAATTAACCTGTTTCACCTTTGCTTATAATCATTCCGTATGGTACCTTATTCAGTTCCTCCAGAATTTTCCATGATCTAGTACATAGAAAGTAATGATCATCTCTGTACGGCCAATTGGGGCAGCCAGAAGCAGCTGCGAGCAGAGGAGCCCATGGTCCCAGGCCTTGCTCGGCCCCTGAGAGCCGCGGGGATCGATGTCACGGCACAGCTGGAACCTATTCGGAGTACACCTAAGTGGCAGGACCCGCCAGTTGGGACGATCTACCTCATGTGACACTTCTACCTCTAACATGGTTATAAATGAATTCCATTTATTCAGTAAACATTTACTCACAGGATACTTGTTAAGTGGTAGTAGCATTAGAATATAATTGGAAAGAAATTAGAGTTAATTTCACTTGACCTCATCATTTTACAAATGAAGAAACTCGGACCTGCAGAGGCTGGGTGATTTGTCAAAAGACAGAATAACGCGGCCTTCGAGGCAGGACTTTTAAAGAACAAGGGCGGAAAGCAAAGCAATGTGGACATTACCCTTACCCGTGGCTAACACGAAATTGATGTTATTTTTTTTAATTTATTTTTTTTTTGAGAGACAGAGACACAGCATGAGTGGGGGAGGGACAGAGAGAGAGGGAGACACAGAATCCGAAGCAGGCTCCAGGCTCCGAGCTGTCAGCACAGAGCCCGACGCGGGACTCAAACTCACAAGCCGTGAGATCATGACCTGAGCTGAAGCCCCAACTGACTGAGCCACCTAGGTGCCCCGAAATCAGTGTTATTTGGAGTATGGCAATTCCACTGGGAAATTAATGAGCAATCTATTAAATTCTCAGTTTTGAGGGGTTAGTCACACAGAAATATTGGCAGAGAATAATAATTTATGTTTTCTAAACACTTTGTAGTAGACACTGCTGGTGACCTACCCAACATCTATCTCCTTCTTCCTTACTATAGAACCTTAATCTTGTCCTAGTACCTCCCCATCCCCATGTATCTCTTCAGGGAAGAGTGATTTTATCCTCTAATTCCAGTGGGTAAATCCGAATCTCTTTTGCTTGTAGTTGGCTTTAAGGTGGGAATTCCGATCATTGGGAGGTAGGTGGCAGGTCTACTGGAGGGTTAATGGAAGAAGATTCCTTACTCCTAAAGAGATACTAGGGGCGCCTGGGTGGTTCAGTCAGTCAGTTAAGCATCCTACTTCAGCTCAGGTCGTGATCTCGCGGTCGTGGGTTCGAGCCCCTCATTGGGCTCTGTGCTGACAGCTCAGAGCCTAGAGCCTGCTTCCAATTCTTCTCTCTCTCTCTGCTCCTCCTCCACTCCCGCTCTGTCTCTCTCTCTCAAAAATAAAAATAAACATTAAAAAAAGAGAGAGAGGGAGAAAGAGATACTAAAAGAAGGTTTCAGGGCACCCGACTGGCTCAGTTGGTAGAGCATGCAACTCAATCTCAGGGTCTTGCGTTCAAGCCCCACATTGGGTGTGGAGCCTACTTAAGAAAGAAAGAGAGAAAGAAAGATGGTGTCTTTCTGTCTCTGAACATAGTTACGTCTGTATTTAAGGTCTGAAGTTCTGTAGTCATCTTGCGCCCTTGCATCTGAAGGGAGCCAGCCCAAGGACAAAGCCAATAACTAGAGGATGGCCGAATGGAGAGATGGAAAGAATTTGGCTAGCGGATGCACTCTTGATCCCTGGCCTCAACCAGCCCTGAAATCTTCTCTACTTCTGGACTTCCTGTCATGTTAGAGGATAAATTTCCTTCCTAGGTGTATTCCCTTAAGTCAGTTTGGAGTAAGATTTTTCTATTAACTTGCATCCAAAGGCATCTAAACGGGTAACATGTGCTAAGTGCTTAAACCTACTCTCTTCTATCCGATAATCCTATGTGAGGCGTGTAATGTTACAGAAGAGGAAATTGAAACTTAGACTAAGTAACTTGCTCAAAACCACATAGCTAGTAGAACCATAACTGCAAGACGGTGAGTTCAGAGTCCGTGCTTATAAGCGTTGCTTTCTATAATCCAAACTAATGTTTCCTTTTATAATGTATTAGGTGACTTAAGAGTGATAAATGTACTTTCTTAATTTTAATTGGCTTTGATCAATATAAAAAATTGCTTGTATTCCCTGTAGATACTTCTGACTGGGGCAAAGAGAAATGGGAGAAAATCAGATGGATCCCGGGTAACAGAGGGAAACCGACTTCTGATCGAAAGTGTTCAACACTAATAAATACACAGATAACTGAAATGGGTTAGTATACGTAATTACATCTTAAATTCAAAGAGAACAGAAACAGAAAATGGGTCCGACTTTCACCCTATCACCCTATCAGTGACCCTGTGGGAAGGAAGAGAGAAGGCAGCGTTCATTTCCAAGAGGCGCCTCTAGCTAGAAAATTCTAAGTCGACCTGGGTTCCAGTCTTGGCTCTGCCCCTTCAGGCAAAATTTCACGTCTATGTTTTTAGCTTCCTCATCTGTAAAACAGAGGGCATAACAGTTTCTTATATCTCAGAGCATTATTGGGATGAGCAAATGGGATAAATTATGAATCCCCGGGCACAGTCCCGGCACAAAGTAAATACTCAATTAGGATTAGGCGTGGTTATCGTCACCGTCATCATCATTTGAAAGAACATTATTTTTAACTTTTTTTTAACGTTTTTTTATTTATTTTTGAGAGACACAGAGACAGAGCGTGAGCAGGGGAAGGGCAGAGAGAGAGGGAGACACAGAATCTGAAGCAGGCTCCAGGCTCTGATGAGCCATCAGCACAGAGCCCGACATGGGGCTCGAACCCACAGACCAAGAGATCATGACCTGAGCTGAAGTCGGCCGCTTAACCAACTGAGCCACCCAGGCGCCCCAGAACATTATTTTTAAAGAGAGTAAATAAATTATCCAACCCGGTCCTAGAAAGGAAAAAAAAAAAACCCGAAGACACTGTATTATAAAGTCTTCTTTCTTACGAGGAGAGCAATGGAGGCGAATGGCAATAAGAACGGTCATTAAAAAAAAAAAAAAGACCGGTGACGTAAGAAGGGAGTACGGTCTTAAACCAAAATTGGGAAAAGCGAAGCTCAAGCTCGGTTTTTATTTTGGAATATCTCTAAAATTCCACAAATCTTGAATGAAAGGCTTCTAGCTACCAAAGAGAGCCAACGAAAGAGGCAAAATATCAACACGAGCAGAAACATACGCGCAGGATCAGTGACTGAGCCATCGGGCGCGCGGACTATGCGCCATCACCGAAAACAAAGTCCCGTCTGTACAGGAAGGAAAACCAGAACTCCTGCTCCGATTCCCGGCTTCACAAGGCTTCCCAGCCAGCCAGTTCTCCCATCCCCCACTCGCTTTTCTTTCAACTCCCCGGAACTTACATTGAAAGACGCCAGGGCCTCAGAGACACTCTTCTCAATGAACTCATCAGTGATTCTTCGGGAAGGGTGTTCATTAAACACAGAATTCATCAGCGCAATCTTTGCGGCACTCCGCCGGGCCTCGGCTTTTGTGGGGCAAAACTAGGCAGGACAGAGAGAGAGAGAAAAATATGCGTATGCGTGTGCCGGAGAGAGAGGGCAAGGCACAGCGGGAGGGAAACATGAGGACAGAAGACACTTGGCTAGTCTTCGGATACATCAGCTTGTTCAGCAGACCCTCCAAAGTTTGTTTTGTAAAATGGTCGAGGCATTTGGAAACATGATTTTGATTCCACATCCTGAAGTCATTAAGGAACTGGAGACGGCTATAGCTCATACCAAATTGAATGCAGAATGAGGCAGGCTGCTGAAGTCAGCATATAATCACAGGATATAAAAAATACCCCTGCTTCAACTGTCAACAGAATTAATTACTCCAAAGCCAGAGTCTGGCCAGCCTGTGAGAAAGTTGTATCTCGCTCTCCTGTTCTGTGCACAGGCAAGAATTTTTTCATCCCTCTGGATAACCTCAGAGGTTAGGTGGCTTCTGCAGAGGAGACCTCTAGTCTCTGCCAGAAGCACCGATCTGGGACTCTTGGACTTCACCTTCGGCTGCGAGCAGGCAGCTCCCTCGCTAATGCAGGGAGTCAACGAGCTATCCCTGAACAGAATCCAAGGTCTGAAGAAGGAATTTGTAGTCTTTCCCTGCACCGCACCCCCCCCCCCCCAGGTGGAAGCAAGGAGGAGAGGGGTGGCAAGGAGAAGGAAAGCTGACCTGAACAAAGCAAGAAAAAATTAAAAGTTAATCCAGGGTTTTACATCGCATCCAACATAGCTATCACAGAACAAGGCTGATTTTCAGAAGTCTTAAATCGCTCAACCTCAAATCCCCACGGTATTTCTTTATGTGATTCATCGTCTCTGGCCGCCTCGCGGGCCTCTCTGGGTCTTCTGTCATTTGTGAGTAGGACGAGAGGAAAGGAAGAAAGTGATGTCACAGGCTTTAAAAGCAGACCAGGGTCGGTTCGCTACTCACCCACCTCAATGTCAATAACTCTCGATTTTCTTTAGCTGACAGGTGTCTCTCACACAGAATATGGAGCTTGGTACGTTAACCCCAAGGCGTCTTCTGCCATTTCTCTATCCCTACTTCTCTGTTCACTAGCCTACAGGACGGGGCTGTTCCTGAAAGTCGTCCACGAAGAAAACCACCAGGAGAAATTTCACCCGCCAGAGCGGTAGAGAAGACAGAGGCTAAAAGAGGCCGAGATAGATAATTCTGTTCTTTGGGGGAAAGAACGGAAATCAAATTACTATAATGACCCGGTTGTGGGCATCACCATAAAATGATCAAGGCTTTATTCTACGAGAAGATGAGGCGAGAGAAGGAAGGGGAGCTCTTCTTCTCCAGAAGAGAAAGAAGAAACAGTCATCCTGAGCATATATTTGTTTCTCTGAAATGGTTGGGGTTCTGAGGGAAAAAAAAACTAGTCACCTTATTTGAAATGAAGGCTCTTTAGGACTTTTCTGTTTGAGGCAGGAACTGCAATGGCCCTGTTTCATGCCACAGATTTATTAAATGCCTACTCTTTTTTGTTCGTTTTTGTTTTGGGGTTTTTTTTTTTAATTTTTTAAAATGTTTATTCATTTTTGGGAGAGAGAAAGACAGAGAGCAGGGGAGGGGCAGAGAGAGAGACAGAGGGAGACAGAGCTGGAGTGGGGGAGGGACAGAGAGAGAGGGAGACACAGAATCCGAAGCAGGCTCCAGGTGCTGAGCTGTCAGCGCAGAGCCGGACGTGGGGCTCGAACCCGCGAACTGTGAGATCATGACCTGAGCCGAAGTCGGATGCTTCACCGACTGAGCCGCCCAGGCGCCCCTAAAGGCCTACTCTTTGCCATGTGCTGAGCTGGTGGCAAGGATCTAGAACTGACTAAGAAAGAAGACAGACCCAGTCTCTACCTCCATGGAGCAGAATCTACTAGGGAAATAATTCTGTTATGTCATGACGAGTAACGTGATAAGGGAGATTGGAGGTGCCGGGGTTATACGTTGGTCTAAGGGTTACGCGAGCCTGAAAAACAGAACAAAATGTCTGTTCTGTTATCTTCTCTAAATCCTTACTCAGACTCTATATTGACGTCCCAGAAGGCTACCTTCCTATGGGCGACGTGAAGAATGCATCTGAGATGAGGATATTCACACTAGTCAAATGTCTTCTTCCCCTCCAATGGCGACCACTCTTCACCATCACGCATCACAGCTCTTTCCTATTGTGGTAGGATGCTAGCACTAGAAAGACTCTAACCTGTCTCCTTCATCTGATAGAAAGGGAAACTGAGGCCCAGAGAATTGACCTGACTTGCCCTGCTGGCAGTGGGGGGAATGAGAATTTGGATCTAATTCTTAGGTGAGTACTATTTCCGCCATACACAGTCCCTCCCACTTTGACCTCTTAAGGAACACAAACACTGCTCTCTTGTGTACTTGCCTACGAAAAAGTACCGGGGGGAAAGGAATATTACCCTGTGTTCTCAAAAAGAGGCGGCAGGAAGTTGGACAGTCAGATTAGAACATGGGGTAGGTCCTGGTAGTCCGGATAGACGGAGTAACGGCTCACATTCAAAGCAGGTACGAGTTTTTGTAGGCTGCAAGAAAAGTCACTGAGGCTCTTCTGTGGTTAAGTGAGCCTCAGAGGCTGATCAGAATGACCTGCCCAGAACTTGTTTCAGGCCCTCCAATATGTGATTTCTGCCCGAGATTTAATGGCCAAAGCGACGGAGAGCACCACTGCTAGCACCCAGACATTGGTCTTTGCTACTGCCGCCTTGCGACTCTTACCTGGAAACTCCCGAAGCAGCTTCCCCCAGGCAGAGTGACGTAGCAGACGTAAGGGGGGCTGTTGGAGGGAACCATCTCATACACCACCAGAGCCCCGTTCTTCAAGTCCGCCCCGCGGGACTGCTTCATCTGCCAGAATTCCTGAAGCGCCTCCACCACGTTCACTGCAAAAGAGAAGCAGTGAGGCTCGGCAGTGAGAACACCTCCAAAGCGGTGCTGAGCCTCAGCACGGCGTCTGTATCCTGCAGCTGCGTGAAGGCTCTGACCTGCCCTAGCTCCGCACCCATCACCACTTACAAGCATTTGAACTAATCAACCTAGACCCTGATGAAGGCATTTGCACGGAAGACCAGAGTCCGCCTGGCCTCCTGCCCCGCCTCTCTAGTTCACGTTTTGATTAGTCCTAACACCAAAGCAGAATCGCTTAAACGCTGGAGGCAGAGTTTCCGGGTCAGCAGACCGTTAGCCCCGCCTGATGACCTGCAGGTAGATCCTTCCGCAGGTGGCCAGGCGGCCTGGCATCGGACGCACCAGCACAATGAGAAGTGTGTTTCCTGAACTCTTCCTGTGTGTCATGCATTGCTCTAAGTGCCTTACCTATTGAATCACAAAATCCTCATGAGGCAGGTGCTTTTATTCCCCCCGTTTTACAGATGAGCGGAACGAGACACAGAGAAGGTCAATAACCTGCCCAAGGATGTACTGGCTAGAAAGTAGCAGAGCAAGAATTCACACCCAGGCTGTCCCGGTTCCAGGGTCAACACTCCTAACCTTTATGCCATCCTGCCGCTCGAGGAAACGTGGCCCTTTTAGCCATTCTCAAACCTGTGCTTCTGGTGAGCAAGCCCATAGCCAGATTCCTTTGCCATCCTGGGATTTCATACATTATGTATATGAATATATATACATATATACACATACATATATACATACATATACATATACATATACATACATATATACATATATACATATACATACATATATACATATACACACATACATATATACACATACATATACATATACATGCATATATACATATACATACATACATATATGCACATATACACACACACATACTGTGTGTGTGTGTGTCAGTGTGTGTGTGTGTGTGAGAGAGAGAGAGAGAGCATGAATTTCTCTTCTGAGGATTTCCCTAGGTATAAGTGGCTTTTGGAGGAACTGTAATGTTGGGAGACACTCCTTCTCTTGTGCTCCTTTCCATCTTGCTGGGTGTGCCAAGATTTCAAGGACTTGGCTGCTCTTTACTTGGGCCATTTCTCAGGATTGTGTTCGCAGCAAGAAACCCGAGGGATGAGGCCACGTCTCCCTCCGGGACAAAGCGCAGGCCTGCCTGCTGCTCACTCTGAAACGGCGGGTTCCCCAAGCTCAGCCTTCCTCTTCTGTAACACGGCCCGTGGCCTGCACAAGCATCCACCCGAGCCCTTCGCATCCGACTTGGGAGGCGAGGGGAACTGACGCAGACGAACCTGATGCTTATGCTACCTGTTGTGCTGTGAGCAATAAAGTCCTTTGTCTCTGGCCCAGAAGTCTCTCGACTTCCGCCACCATCTATCAAACAGTAGCCGGCTAATATATTAGGGTAAAATCAAACCCCAGACTCAACGCTGTATTCCGGAATAGTTCCCCTCATCCCCCGATACTTGGGCAAAATCATCGCACGAATACATATTGAGCACCTACTCTGTGCTAGGCTATAACAGTGAGCAAAACCGTACCTGTTCCTCTTCCTTCTGCAGCTTACAATCTAAAGAGGAAGTGAGAGGGGGCGCCTGGGCGGCTCAGTCGGTGAAGCATCCGACTCTTGATTTCGGCTCAGGTCACAGTCTCACAGCTCATGGGACCCAGCCCCACATCAGGCTCCAGGCTGCCAGTGCGGAGCCTGCTTGGGATCCTCTCTCTGTCCCTCCCCACCTTCCCTGCTCGTGTGCTCGTGTGCACACGCGCACGCGCTCTCTCTCAAAATAAATAAGTAAACTTAAAAAAGAATTTAAAAACCTCTTCCATAAAAAAATAAATAAATAAAACGAAGGGGGAGAGGGAGAGAGAGATTAACCAGATATCGCAAGCAAATGAAAGACTGCCACTGTGATCAGTGCTACAAAGGAGTCCGGGAGAGGGGAAAGGTCATGGGGCGTCCGACCTCATCGAGAAGGTCGAAGGAAGCTCCCCGGACAAGGTGATATTTAAGTGCAGATATGAGTACGAATTCACTAGGCAAAGAGGTGAGAGAAAGGGCTCTGGACAGAAGGAAGGACACACGCAAAGGCTCTGTAGCAGCAGAGAAGATGGCAACATAAAGGGACCAGCGTGGCTCAAATAGTGAGAGCAAGGGAAAGGGTAATGCAAGATGGCGAAAGGCAGCAGGGACCAGACCAAAGCGGCCCGTGCGGGCCACATGAGAGCGACGGCTTTGTCTCAACAGCAGCGGGCGCCACTGAAGGGCTTAAGACAGAAGGAAGGACGAGAGCAGTTTTCCTTCGGAAAGGATCGCTCAGATTCCAGACGCTTCGAGCGGCTTTAACCAAAGCCTCGTAATAATAAGTGATCACACGCATTCTCCGTTATCTTCCAACACGACCTCTCTCTACGCTTGGGACTCATTCGTTCTTTTCTATCGTGTCCGTTCAGGTCTGCCAAGGAGAAGTCCAACGATGGGAGAAACACGCAAGGGATTTATTGGGGAGGAAGGAGGAGGAGGGAGAGGCTTCAGACCGCGTTGAAGGCCTGACACCTGCAGAAGGGGAGTGGGAAGGAAGGAGGTCTGGACAGGAGGGTCTCAGCTGGCAGAGCCTTCTTGGGCTTGGCCGGGCTGGTGGGAAGTCCCCAAGTCGAAGGCATCCCCGCGTCTTACCAAGAGGTGCCTGAGTTAGCGCCCCTGCTGGGCTCAGGTCACTGCCTGAGGGCAGCCTGCGGGATGTGTGGCCTCAGTGCACGTGAGGCGATGGCGATGGACGCAGAGGGGACGGCAGCTTAAGGCTGTCAGTCGGTGGCGCCCCTGCGGCAGGAGATATGAATAGCACAGTTTCACGGCGGCTGCACACCCGTTAGGCCGAAAATGTGACCCCTTAATAGGCACACAGCACTCTATTCTAAGTAGTAGGGACGCGAAGATGACGAATACAAACGCCCAGCCGGCCAGGTGTTCAAAATTAGCGGCCAAGAATACCTGTTTTCTCCCTGCTCTGCACCTGAGGCAAGCACTCCCCGCACCGGCCGGAGTTTGAAAGCCGCGCAAGCTCTTTTCCTAACACCCTCTGTTGAACTGACTTTCTAGAATGTTCATTCTCCCATGAAAAGGCAGCATTAAAAGGAACTCTGTCTTTCCCACCCTTGGTTTTGGCAGGGGCTCTTCCAAGGTCACTGCCGCCCGGAAAGCTCAGTCATCTTTGTTCTTGCCCCCGAGATCTTTTCAGCCCCAGTTCCCTCTTTGAGACGATTCAGCACAATGCGCTGGGTGACGGCTCTCCGACATGCAAACAACAGGGAGAATATTGAAATAAAGAGGAAGGAGAGGAAACCGTTGTAACCGGGAAGGTCCTATTAAAAAGCATATGTCCATTCCATACCCAGTGAAATCCCGCTCGGTACACAGTACAGGACTATTTTTTTTTTTAACGATTATTCAAAGCCAAAGGAGATGGGAAGTCTTCTTCCAGAAATGGATGAAATGGGAAATTTCAGGAGAAAAGCAACTAATTGTGATCTGCATTTGAAACTCCTCACAGACTCCTTGATTTTTATTTAAAAAAACTTTTTTTAGCCTTTGTCTATTTTTGAGACAGAGCGAGACAGAGTGTGAGGGGGGGAGGGGCAGAGAGAGAAGGAGACACAGAATCTAAGGCGGGCTCCGGGCTCCAAGCTGTCAGCACAGAGCCCGACTCGGGGCCGAACTCACTGACTGAGAGATCATGACCCGAACCGAAGTCCGATGGCCCAAGAGCCACCCAGGCGCCCCAGACTCATTGATTTTTAGAACTGACGAGGACTTTGGGGATGATCTAGTCCAACTCAGGCTGCAGAAGGTTAATGACCTGCTTGAGGTCACACAGCTGTGGCAGAGCTAGAGGCTGAAGGTCGACATCCTGATGCCAATTTTCTTTCCACTTTGGGAATCCTAACCCAAGGTCCGAGATCCGGTCCACGGTTGAGCTTCGTGGGAATTCACCAGCCCCCTAAAAGCCACAATGAAATTGTGTGTGGGGTGTGTGTGTGTGTGTGTGTGGTACGCGGTGGGGGGAGAGGGTGCCCATAGGTTTTATCAGATTTAGTGAGGAACCACGCACCTAATGGTTTACATGAGGGTGGTTAAAGAACTGTGAGGTGCGAGGGCTGGCGATGATGAAGACACACACATCCGACAGCTATAATTGCTTTTTAGGGGTCACTGAAGGATGCTGGGCTAGAAGAGACAAGAGAGACCAAGAGAGTGGGGCATATTTAAGTGTTGGTACCATGATGTTGACCAGTAACAAAAAGGAGAGTAATTTTGGTTTTGGTCCTTAGGAGATAAAATACGAATGTCTCAATGGGATGAGAGGTACAGATTACATATCCGTCATACAGGGAAATCAGGAAACCAGGGAGAAATCATTAAAACAACACAGGAAATGACAGCAAAAAAAAATTATATCGTAAAAATAAATACAGTTCTGTGGTGAGAGAGCACAGACGGATGGCTAGCGCAGGGGTGCCTGGGTGGCTCGGTCAGTTAAGCGATCAACTTCGGTTCGGGTCATGAGCTCAAGGTTCGTGAGTTCGAGCCCACGTCCAGCTCTCTGCTGTCCGTGCAGAGCCCACTTTGGATCGTCTGTCTCCTTCTCTTTTTGCCCCTCCTGCACGTGCACAAACACACTCTCTCTCTCTAGACTCTTTGGAAGGGAGGGGTTCCAAGATGACAGTGACTTTAGGCGAGGACTATGGGGCCTGCTAAGATGCCCATGCTCTAATCCTTAGAACCTGTGAATGTCACCTCAGGCGGCGAAACTTTATAGATGCGATTAAGGATCTTGAGATGGGGCGATTATTCTGGATTATCTGGGGGACCCTAAATGCAATGACAAGGGTCCTTAGGGAAGGAGAACTGATGAAGCACAGAAGAGAAGAGGGCAGTGTGACCACGGAGGCAGAGACCAGAGTGATACAGTCCCAAGCCAAGGAGGCTGGCGGCCCCGGAAGCTGGAAAAGGCAAGGACACAGATTCTTCCTTAGAGCCTCTGGGTGGGGGGGGGGGGGCGGGGAGCACAAACCTGCTGACACCTTGATCTGAGTCCACCGATACTGATTTTGGACTTCTCACCTCCAGAGGTGTGAAAGAATAAACTTCTGTTGTGTTAATCCCCCAAATTCGCAATAATAATAATCGTTAGAGCAGCTACAGGAAATTAACACGGGGTCTAATCCAACATTCCAAAAATTGGAACTCTTCAGACTTTTACCTCCACGATCACGTATCAGCAAAGAAGCGGTCTGTGATTCTGAGGAAAAGGAGCAACAACCAAACAAAATACCACCCGAGATTCATTTGTTCACCCTAGTGGAGTGGCGGGCGGCACTTCCAGTCACATAACCATACGGTGCCTTAAAGAGAGAGAAATAAGTCCAAAAATATAGGTTTGAAGAGGGCAATGCAGAAGTTACAGAGCAGGGAAAGTGACTTGGTCATTCAGTCAATCATGCCAGTTTTAGAGACTGCCAGCTGGCAACATGAGAGGGGGACCACATGCCACACGTAAAAAGGGGCAAAGGAAATGGTAAGACTACCGGTACACATCTTCTGCAGTTTTCAAAGGGTTTCCAAATGCATAATAATAGCAATCACTCAGTACTAACTATGTGCTGTGTGGTTTACACTCATTATCTCATTTAATCCACGCAGAACTATCAAGGTAAGTACCATAATACCCATTTTTCAAAAAGCGAACAAGCGGGGGCACCTGGCTGGCTCAGGCAGAAGGGCCAGCAACTCTTGATCTTGGGGTTGTCAGCTGGAGCCCCACATTGGGTGCAGAGTTTACTTAAAGAATCAAATCTTAAGGGGCACCTGGGTTCAGTCTGCTGAGCATCTGACTCTTACTTTCGGCTCAAGTCATGATCTGATCTCACAGTTCGTGGATTTGGGCCCCACATCCTTGCAGTTCTGTGCTGACAGTGGGAAGCCTGCTTGGGATTCTCTCTTTCTCCCTCTCTCTACCCCTCCCCTGCTTGCACTCTCTCTCAAAATCAATAAAGAAACTTTCATAAAATAAAAACATTAAAAAAAAAGTGAGCAAGTTAAAGAACAGGCCACAGTGACAGAACAAGGATTTAGAACCAACGTCTGTTTGCCTCGCAGCTGACCCTCTTCTAGTGCACCGTCCTGCCTTATTGCATCATCGACCTTCCCATACACTCTGTGAAGTGGACTGTGAGCTCCATGAAGGTACGACCGAGTATCTGTCTGGTTCATCGCAGCCTCTGGCAATCAATAAATGTTTGTCCAATGAATGGAACGGATGAGGCCTAGAGAGAGTAAGCAATTAACCCAAGATCACACAGCCACTGTTTGACAGGGCCGGGTTCTCTCACTCCAAACCCTGATTGAAATCCTACAGCCTCCTGAGTTATGTGTGTATCTTGGGTGGGGGTTGGGGGTGGAGGTGGGGGAGAGACATAGGACAAACAAACAGGTGAAATAACAGAAGAGTTTTTGTTTTTGTGGTTTTTTTTATTTTTTTAATGTTTATTTATTTTTGAGACAGAGAGAGACAGAGCATGAGTGGGGGAGGGGTAGAGAGAGAGGGAGACACAGAATCTGAAGTAGGCTCTAGGCTCTGAGCTGTAGCACAGAGCCCGACGCGGGGCTCGAACTCACAGACTGCGAGATCATGACCTGAGCTGAAGTCGGACGCTCAACCGACTGAGCCACCCAGGCGCCCCATGTTTTTGTGTTTTTAAAATAAACTCGGAGGTCCTACATGAGTACAGTAAGTCTGAAGACTGTGCCTGGAAGAGGTGAGCGTGGGGCAGTCAAGAAGAAGGTGAAGGATAGGAACTGAAGATGAGACAGCAAAGCGTTGCTGTATCAGACGATGGTCTGGGCGAAGACCAAAATGCATTCTATCCAGGGGAATAGGGCCAGCCCCCAAACACCATGCCATCAGTCACAAGGGTATGTGGGTACACGCCAACGGCAGTTTTGCCTATTAATCGAAGCAGGATAAGTGATTCCATGTGGTGAAGGACTTCTGAGCCAAATCGGCAGAGAGTCTGCCTGCCCGGAGCTGAACTATCTGCCAAACTCTCCCAAAGTACTGGCGGGACACCCAGACTGGAAATGAGAAACTCAGGAATAACGAGGATGCGGTGGGAGGTAGGGAGGTTGGAAGGAGGAATCGCCGCAGCGTCTGAAGCCTGACTCACTGCCCTTTGTCAGTAAAATCCCCTTGCTCCTTCATCCTGTCTAAGGAAATTAAAGAAGTTTTTACAGGACATTCGGTTTCGATGCCAAACCAGAGGCTTTCCAGGTAACACAGACAAGAGAAAGGGCACACTCCTCTGCAATTCGAATAAACACCCATAGGTTTCCAAGAGGAAGGGTTCGTTTTAGGGTGATTGCTCCTGCGCCCGGAGGCAAAGACCTTCCCTTGGTCTCAAAGAGACTGGAAGCAACGAGACAATAGCTGACGGCAGTCCCACCCCGAAGCCCTGTTAAATCTGGGAATCAAACCAGACAAACAACTATATCGGCTCGTGATGAATTTCAGAATCACATGCATTTGCAATCCCAGCACCCAGCAGAGTGCCGGCCCCAGGGTAGGAGCTCAAAATGCTGAAGAACAAAAGGAAACCAACGGTAAACGGTAAACGTATCACTGGGCACACAGAGCAAAATGGATCTAAAAATCTGTTTTCATAGGAATCTTTGCATTTACACTGTCAGGATCTAAGAATGAGAGAAAATGAGACATGTTCTTTCGAGGATGTATGAACCAATAGATTTGAGGTGACACTCATCATTTTAAGGTGCCCAGTATGCGTCAGGTGCAATATCTCATTTAACCCCCTCGTGACTCTCGAGGAAACTGAAGCTTGGTGAGGGTAAGTCACTTCCCCCAAAACCTACCGGCAAGTGACACAGATTTAATCCACACTCGTCTGACTCTGAAACAGCGTAAGCTCTTTTCACTACACTTTCGTAGGGAGGGTGGGAGAGGCATTATCGTCTACAGAGAAAGTCCTGCAACCTTTCTCTGTGTCATTGTTCAGCTAGAAGATCAGCGATCTAGTCACTTTCAGCTAGGCAGGATTTAACCAAGCAGAACAAAGTGATGTCTCAGAAACTCCAGACCTAAATTCGGTATCCCACACCCCTCGCTACATTGTGTTCCTTGTTACACTGTAAATCTGGAGCTCAAACTCAGGAAATTCTGCCCTGATGAAACAAAAACAACAAAGAAAATCCTCACAGCCCCCTTCTCGGAAACCGGAGAAATCAGGCATCTGTAAGATGAAGATTTCTAATGGAAATAGGGTTTCTGCCTGGCTGCTTTCCACAGAATTTAACATTGAGAGAGCCAAGGCCTGGGATTTATCCTCGGTTCCTGGGAAAGGGCCAGGAAAACAGAGCCAGACAGACACAGAGGCCGGAGTTGTGAGGCTCCGTACATAAAAAGACACCAAAGTGAGGTACCAAGTCACGGGAGGCTGGGATGGGCTCGATGGTACGGTTCCGGATTTAAAAGCACAATTTTAAGGGACTTGTGAAAGCACTAGCTAATTCCCGCAGCAACTCTGAAGTTGCATTGGAAATTTCAGGGTGAGGATAAGTAAGACAAGAATTCAAAAGTCAAGGTTAAGGAGACAGATGGAGGGGCACCTGGCAGGCTCAGTCACTGGAGCATGTGACTCTTGATCCCGGGGCGGTGAGTTCCAGCCCCGTGTTGGGTGTAGAGATTACTTAGAAAACAAAAATCTTTAAAAAGAAAGAGTAAGGAGGTGGGATAAATTAATAGGGGGAGCGCAGGGATTGCCGAGATCATAGAGGAAAGATCGAGAGGGCACGCACGGGAAACGCCTGAGATCTGAGCTCAAAGAGAGGACCCGACACAATGGGGACCCGTCCTCAAAGGCAAAGAGATGTTAAGTATCAAGCAAAGGGAAGAATTGCATTTCTGAAGGAGAAAAGGTTGGGAAGAAAAGAGCGTTGTTACTTGTGGAAAGGGGTCCCTGGAGACTATAGTAGTACCTCAATAAAGAGGAGGTAGTGAGAGGTGTGTATAAGTGAGAGAGAGAGAGAGAGAGCGTGCGTGTGTGTGTGTGTGTGTGTGTGTGTGTGTGTGTGTGTGTAGCCCAGAAGGAAACTCCCCAAAAGGAAATGCATGTGAGGGCTCCGCGCCAGCAAAAGCGAGCCGGAGGACTCTGGGAGCAAGGCTCCTTTACCGAGGGTGTCCCGCAGGAGGCCGGAGCCGCAGACTCACCTCGGCCATAGCCCTGCGTGTGCTTGGCGAAGCTCCTCACCACGGCCTCCACGGCCTCCCGCAGCACCGCGGGGCTGCCGGCCGAGCCCGGGGGCAGCGGCAGCCCGGGGGCCCCCGACAGCAGCAGGGGCGGCGGGGGCGGCGCGGGGGGCGGCGGCGCGGGCGGGGGGCCCGCCGGGGGTGTGGCGGCGGCCGCCGCGGCGCCGGTCACTCCGGGCCGAAGCGCTCGCAGGGTGCCCCTCCCGCCGGCGCCCACCCCGGGCTGCAGCCGCTGCGCTCGCATCGTCTCCATCGCGTCCGCCGGTGGGGCAGCGGCCCGGAGCCTGCCAGCCTGGCGAGCTAACGGTCCCGGCCACCCCCGCCGGCGAGAGCCCGGGGACTGAGGCGGCGCCGGAGCCCAGCCGTCAGTCAAGCGGGGGCGGGGACGAGGCGGGGCCTATGCCAATCACCAGAGACTGGGCGGGAGCAGGAGGGCTCCGGCTCCGCCATAGGCCAATTAGGGAGGAGGGCGGAGGTTCTGAGCAACCAATTGGAAACAGAAGAGACGATAGTCTTTATAAGGGAGAAGCTCAGCCTGGGCCCTGCTTTGGGAGTCTTGTGGGGAGGCCTGAAAAGCGAGTCAGACCCCGGGGGCGAGGCATGGGTGCGGGGAAGGCCGGGATGCCAGGCTGAGGACAATGGTAGACAGAGTGAGGGGATTCTTAGGGATCATCTGTCCAACGATTTCGTTTTATAGCTGTAGATGAGAAAACAAGCAAGACTCAGGAGTTACTCCCCGCTTCTACTTTTCCAAGATCACACGCAATGGGCGGTGGAGCTAAAACAAGGAAAGATACATTTGATGAGCATATATTTACTCTATGTCAGACACAATGCAATGTACTTTAGTGGACTGTCTTAATAATCACAATGACTAACTAGATTTTATTATTTTACAGATAAGGAAAGGGACACTCAGAGAGGCCAGATAAATTGCCCAAATTTCAAGCTAGGAGAGACAAAGAGGGATTCAGACATAGGTCTCCCGATCCCCAATATTTTGATCTTTTAGTTATACCACACATCGTTAGGTAATTTTCTGACTTTACCTATTCTAAGTTGGGAGAAACAGTAAGGAAGAGTGGAATGGGCTGCTCCCTTAACCTCCCGTTAGGAAGAATTAGAATACATGCAGAAATCAGAAAACTGAGGTCTAGGGGGCAGATTAAGACAATTACCCCTGTTCATCACCTGTCAGGCTGGGTTCCTCTGGTTATTCTCACACACGCACGCATGCACATACACACTACACACCCTTTGTCAGTAGACTATCATGCCATTTTTACCTAGGTGAGGTTAGACTTCTCTCCACCCCGCCCAACCCCCGTGCAGGGAAATGAAAGTCAGAAGTAGCAAAAAAAATGGATGAAAGGCACCTGGCGAGATGAAAATTAGACCCCCAAGGAATAACTGGGAATAGTCAGAAAATACGAAGCTTGAAAGAGGGGCATATCTACTGTGTGTTGATGGTGGAGGGAAGGGCTTTTTGTAGGATGTACTTTTGCAGAAATCTTAAGTTAAAGAATTTGAACGTGGACATAAGGGAGACCGGGCAGATGAATGCCTGTTAAATGCCTTAAAACCTTCAGGACACAGGACATTTTTTCTTCTGCAACCACAGTTGACCAGTTGGTCTCCTGCAAAGAGGGTGGCTGGAACCTCTAGATCATTATAGATAAACTGAGCATCATCTTCCCTCCCCAGTCCTCATTCCCCCCACCCCACACCCTCAGGCAGAAGTGACAAAACAGAGACTTCTGAACACATTTATTTGATATGTCAGGTGGAGAGAGGAGTGATTTAGGGCTACTCCCCACTTCTACCCGTGGGGGTGTTCATAAGCTCAGACAGACAGAAGAGCAGCGTAGAGCCCATGACCCGCTCCCTGGGAAAAGGAGAGGACCTGTTGATCGGTTAGGGGAACTCGGTGGGAATAAAAAGCAGGAAGTTGAGAAGTAAAGCTGAGAGCAGGAAGGGCAGCAGCAGCAGCACTGAGGCTGGGGGGCGCTGCAGGAAACCCCCAAGGAAAGATATCTTGAAAAGTGGTTAGGGCTGGAAGCAGGGTGTGAAGGGAGCCAGGCCTGGAGAGAGAAGCGAGACCTACACAAGGCAGCGGGATACTCAGGAAGAGGGCAGAGTGTGCAGAGTCACGACCGGGCTGTGTTGCAGGGCATACATGGAAAGCAGGGGACGGCTTCTGCAGGAGGGCAAACGGACTGGAGACCACCCATCAGCGGGGGCTCCCTACTGCTTCTGGACAAATGCGAGGGAGTTTGGGACCCACTGGGGGCCCTAGCACGAGTGGCCCCGTGTGCGCCGTTCCTTATGGATGTGTACACAACTCCCGTGTGAAGAGACCAGGACGTGAATGCATGTGTCTATATGCCCAGTAAATAGAGTACTTACCCTTCTCTGCGAATGAGAGTGCTGTGCTTGTGGACACTTTTTTTTTTTTTAACCCACGTGTGCGTGCACCGTGCCCAGGAGCACATGCAAGAGACCCCCGTGTCCTTGGTGTGTGTGCGTGTGAGCTGGCTCTCCCACCCGTCCCATCAACGTCCTGATCCCCACCCTCCTCGGCTCCTCTCAGCGCCCCGGCTCCCCCGGCCCGCCTAGGCTCTGGAAGCCCCCTAGCAGGCGGATCTGCTCAGTCTGCATCGAGTGGCGCCTCACCAACTTGCGCTTGGTCCTGGGGGAGCCTGGCGCCCCCGCCTGGGGCGGGGCGGGCAGCGAGGGCGCGCGGCCTCCGGGCTGGGGCCGAATGTCGGGGATGGGCGGGTGGGGGCTGACGTTGAGCGGAGGCAGGAAACCAGGCCGCGTTTGCGCGATGTGGTCCAGGAGCAGCGTCCCCGAGCCCCTCCGCTCCAGCAGCCCCGGGCTCCGCCTCCGGCCGCTCAGCGGAGACACCGCCCCCGGCAGGCTCTCCTGGGACTGGCGCGGCGAGGGCGCCGAGCCGGCCGGAGGGAGGGTCAGCGGGGAGGCGCTGTAGCGGCGGCGCTCCAGGGACGGGCGGCTGCACTCCGGCGAGTCGGGGCAAATATTCCCGGGGCCATCGAGCTCCACCGGCTCCATGCGGCTCAGTTTCTGCCTCAGCCCCGAAGGGGGCCCGGGCTCCTGAGCTTCGGGCGCGGTGTTCCGGCGCGAGAGGGGACCCCCGCCCGTCACTTTCTCCGCCCACGGAGGCGGGTCCTCCGGGCCCTCGGTGCTGTGACGTCTGGAAAGACGGGGTCGCCCGGTCAGGGTCAGGCCGTTGAATTCGGCGGTCAGGCGCTCGATCCCCGACCTCCCTTCCGCGGGCGGGACGGGTTGAGGAGGGGCCACGAGGCCCCAGGGCTCGGAGTTGAGCCTTTTGAGTGGCTTCGGAGGGTGGCGGGGCGGTTTGGGGAGCGGCTCGGAAGGGGAGGGGTCGTCGGGGGGCTTAGGAAGAGGGAATTCGAATACGTCCCGCTTCTCCTCTTCTTCCTGAGCGCGAGGGGATAGCAACGCGCGCCCTCCTCCTCCACCTCCTCCTCCTCCTCCTCCTCCACCTCCAGTCTGCAGTTGGATTTCCGAAGGCGACGTGCAGACCCCCGGGCTAGGAGGGGCGGGAGCAGGGTCCTCCACCCCCGGAGACGGCGGGGAATTGAGATACTGCCGGGTCTTCTTGGTTCCCGAGGGCGAGGTGTCGGTGGTGATGATGATGACCTCCGTGCCCTTGGCCTTACAGGCGTCCAGCAGCGTGGCAAGGGTCTCGCGGTCCCCGCGGTCCAGGGCGTGGACCAGCGCCGAGGCGCCCGCGTGATCTCGCACCGAGGGGTCGGCCCCGTGGGCAAGGAGCAGCGAAGCCACGGCGGCGCCCCCACCCCCGGCGCACGCGTGCATGAGCGCGGTGCGCCCCAGGCGGTCTGCGATGTTGGGGTCCGCGCCTTGCTCCAGGAGGTAGCGTACCATGCGTGCCTTGTTCTGGGGGTCGTCGTAACGGGCCCGACAGGCCGCCATTAGCGCAGTCTCGCCCTGGGCATCGCCCTCATTCACGTAGGCGCCTCCCTCCAGAAGCAAACGGGCCAAGCGCAGCTTACCCTGACCCACGGCCCGGAGAAGAGCGTGGCCCTCGGTGTGCAGCATAGCTGCGGCTGGGGCGAGAGCACCAATGGAGCCGGGGCCGGGGCCCGCCGAGGAGGTCTAGGGGCGTGGGGGTGGTGGCCGGCGGAAGCCCGAGGGCTCAGCGGCGAAGCCAATCCCTGCGAGAAAGAGAGTGGGCTTACTGACGGCTTCGGGCAGGGAAACTGAGGCACCGGCGCACCGACCCGGCGCGGGGAGATCGCTACGGCCCGGCACACGCTCCTTCCTCTAACTCATGCCTCTGAGCCGCCCCCTCCCCCCAGCGCATGCCTGAGGAGGTGGGAAGGGTGCACCCGCATTGAAGGACGAGCGCGCGTGCAAATGCGTACGTGCACGCGCAGGGATACCGCACCCCCACCCTCACCCCACGGCTTATCAGACCTTTCCAGCACCCCCCTTTTCTTCTCCGCACTTGGAATACCCCTTCCTGGGATGCTGAACGCCACCCACCCACCCACATGCACCCATACGTTCTTCACACACACGATTCCCATTCCTAACCTCTTTTAGGTTGCCACAGCCCCAAAAATTGAGTGGGGGGAGGGAAGCAGCTTGCATTTGGGACCTAAAACGGGTGGGGGAGAATTGGGGGTTTCTTTTGCCCCTGCTATGTTCCCCATCACTCCTCGCTCTTTCCCTCCCAGGCTGTGCGCCCAAATAGATACCTGGATGTCCGCAGGATCTCCAAGGGGCCAGGGCTGAGGCCAGGGCCATGGGGCAGCCGGGGTGGCGGAACCGGGCTCCCAGGGGCCCACATGGCGTGGGGAGGGGCACCTGGATTCCCTTGGTGTCAGTATCTGCGCCCCGGCACCGGATCCTGGTCCCTCCTCCCGGTGCGCCCCGGGCACGGCGCCGGCTCGGGAGGAGAGAAGCTGGGGGGGTGGGGGGGGGCGGAGCTCTGCCTTGCTATTTATAGCCTGGTCTCTGCGGGTGGGGGCGTCGGGCACCAAACCGTTCCCCCACCCATGCACACAAAAATCCTCAAAACCTAGAGGCTCCAATCCTGACTTCTCTTGCTTAGCCGACCTCCCCTCAGCCCCAACAAACCTAAAAAATGTTCCTCAGGAGACTCCTCCGCGATCCAGACTGGGACCATCCCAATTCTTCCTCGAGCAGCGCCCCATTTTCCGCGCCTGATGCGTTTATGCGCGCCTGGACGCCAGATCCGATCCGCTACACACAGCACACGGCACGCTGTGCAGGGAGGTGGGGAGAGGCGATTGGGATCCACAGCCGGAGTCCATGCTGCACACGGAGAAGCCAGAGATCCGCTCGCCTCCTTGTAGTTTACATGTGAGGGGGAGCTGGAGCCAGACAGCGCGGTGCGTCCTCACTCCACCTCCTCCTCAACGGAACACACGGCACAGATAAACTTGAACCTCGGTTCCCTGGCACAGACCCCAGATAAGTGTGAGGAGACTGGATATACGGGGTCATTTCTCGGTACACCAGGGGGCATTCCCAGATGCCTACCTCCCCCTACTCTTGGAGGGGGAGAGGGAGAGAGAAAAGGGGCAGAGAGAAGAGCGATCCTTGTAACACACCCTTTCTCATTGCATTGTAAAGAGAACACTCAGTCTTGCTTAGACTGTCATTATTTTTCCATCCTGCTTGGAGGTCTCTGTCCAACGGCTCCTTAAGTCTTCTCTCTGCCTATCTGTCGCAATCGTAATGGGTCCCTCTCTGCTGTCTGTCTCTGCCTCTCCTTGCCACCTGCCCTGTCTCCATGGTTACCATAGCTTCCATCTGCATATTTTAGGAATGAGTTTGTGTCCAGCCGGAAGGCATCAGGGGAAGTGGAAGATGAGGAAAAAAGCCCAAGGATTTGGAAAACTCACCTGAGATCATTCACACTGGAGGCCAACCAGGCACAAGATAACTAAAACAATATTCCTCGAAAAGGAGGAAGAGAACTATTGCAGAGAAGCTACCCATTTTTACCAGCCACCATTTACGGGACCCCAGCTGCGCGCCAAGTATTTCACACACAGTATTTCCAATCCTCACGACAATGCTATAAAGCAGGAAGTTAGGCAGGTTCTTCCCAAACAGCTCTGTTCCTGCCCTCTTCCAAAGACTGGGCACTTGCCACTACACCTACAACCTTCCAAGTCAAGAGGCTTCACTCCCAGAGCCTTTTCCTCTGGCATCTGGAGAGTCTTCTTGACTAACTCCTAGGTTTTATGTCCAGTCTGAATTCCTTCCGGGTGCTTGCATGAAAATAGGACTCCCCGCCCCCCCCACCCTCATGCCACCCTTCAGCAAGGGCTAGGAGGAGCTGGAAGGCAATAGAAAATGTACAAAACACTGGGCTCCATCCCTGCGTCTCCCAACTCTGGTTCTCTGATTCCTAATCCTTCCTTCCCCAAACTTTCCTCTCATCTTCTCATAGACATGGCCGCAACACACAGGGGGGCAAAAATAGAAAAGGAGTATTCACTGGTGGTGCTGGAGGGAAGCCTTGTAGGATCGGAGGGAAGGCTGGCGTAATGGAGGGAAGGCCAGGCTGCGAAGCCCCAGACACAAAAAGACTGATCGCTAAGGAACAACCATTTCATTTCTCTGTGGGAGCTTCCTCAACAGTGTCCCTCGGTGAGTTCTAAGTGTGAACTCTCGCCGGCCAGAAGCTCCTCCATCGGCGATGAGGTCGGAAATAACCGAGCCCCGGTGGATCCCGCAGCCCTGTCTCCGCGCCACGCCGGGCTTCCCAAGCCTGGGTTCTGGCCGACTCTCCCCCGCCCTCCTTCTCCTCGGCTTCAAGTGGGCGGATCTCCCGCCTGGTCTTCTCCTAGATTGGCCGGGAGAATTGACCAATGGGGAGCCCCGGGAGGCGGAGCTAGAGCGCCCGCAGCTAGAGGAAGACCTGCAAATTTCAAGGGGGCTGCGACGTGGGCTCCGCGTGGGGGAGGGGCAGCAGGTAAGGCTCCGTCCCGGTAGCGCTGGCCTGGTTCTGTCCCACACCTCCCGAGCTAGGTCGCCAGGGCCCAGCTGCGAGACAGACAGACGACGCTTTCCGGCAGCCTGTTGGACCAGCCCCCTCTCGTGTCCGACTCTTTCCCTTTCTCTTCAGGCTCCCATGGCTGTACCGATTACGTACAAGAGAACCGCAGTTTTCTTTCGCGCACAGGGGAGAGAGATTAAAGCACAAAGTGAGAAAGGTTACTCTTGTATCCCTGACTTTTTTTGCTATGACACCACTTTCCCCCGAATCTATTATTATTATTCCCTTGTCTAAGAGTCTGACAACTCCTGTTATCTATTAAGAATTCAGCTGAAATATTGTCTCCTACCTGTAGCTTTCCTGGACCACCTTTTCGTCTTCCTTTTTTTTTTTCCTTCGTAATTAATTGTTCCCCAGTCTGACGGTAACATTTTAGGCGTGCCTCTATTAGCGAGCACTTAGTGTCGGTCTCTAATATTTCTGTTCTTCTGAGAATATACGGTTTTGTAGGCAGGTTCTTGTACTTAATACAAAGTGCCTAATAAAGATGATTTGAATGGGATTGATTGGGAAGGCCGAATTTAAAGTCCTAGCATAATTAGGGAACAATTAATAAAAGACGAAATAAAATACAATACATATCTAATTAGACTCTCTTTAATTAGTGGTTTGTAATATAATTGCTCCTACAGTCCAGAGAAGGGAGAAGGCTAGGAGGACTGGGATGAAGGGAGGCTTGATGAATCACAAAGTTTCTTTTTTTTCTTTTTTAAATTTTTTTTTTAACATTTATTTACTTTTGAGACATAGAGACAGAGCGTGAGCAGAAGAAGGGCAGAGAGAGAGGGAGACACAGAATCTGAAGCAGGCTCCAGGCTCCGAGCCATCAGCACAGAGCCTGACGCGGGGCTCGAACTCACAGACCGCAGAACATGACCTGAGCCGAAGTCGGCGGCTTAACCGACTGAGCCACCCAGGCGCCCCTGAATCACAAAGTTTCAAGTTTGGAAGACCCCTAAGAAATTATGTATTCATTCATTCATTCACCCAACAAATATTTATTGAGCATGTATTATATGCCAGACACAATGCTAGACAATGGGGATCATAGTGAATCCTCTAGTTCAGACATATATCCTTCCTCTGATAAACCATATTTAGTAAATTGTTACCCATCTTCTACTTAAACGTCATTAGTAAGAGGACTCCCTCGCTCACTTTGCAGGTCATTCTATTTTTGGATATTTGTTTTTCAATTGATATCCAACAGATATTCTGAACGAATATATCGCTCAACAAAATGCATTCCTCACTTCCATTGTGAAAGAAGGAGCCCTGTCCTGGTGGTAGCATTGTTAAAAATAAAGAAAACCATCCCCTTGGGTTTCTGATTAAAGAAGTAATATACATTTATTCTAGAAAATTTGGAAACACATAAAAGTATAGACAAAAATGTCTATTATGTCATCACCATGATCTAGTGATAACCATTCTTATTATTATATTATTACTATTATTATCAATTTCTTTTCTGCATGTATGCATACGTGTGTGCGTATTACATAAATCGGGCTATACAACAAATATAATTTTATATTATGTTTCCCTCCACTTGAGATAGTGAACATTTTTTTTTGCCTTTAAGTATTATTTGAAGTCATATTTCTTTCTACATGCTAGCCTAAATTGGATATTTGATTTTTTTTTAAATTTCTTTTTAATGTTCATTTATTTTTGAGAGACATAGAGACAGAGCGTGAGCAGGGGAAGGTCAGAGAGAGAGGGAGACACAGAATCTGAAGCAGGCTCCAGGCTCTGAGCTGTCAGCACAGAGCCCGACATGGGACTTGAACTCACAGACCGCGAGATCATGACCTGAGCTGAATGAAGTCGGACGCTCAACCGACTGAGCCACCCAGGCGCCCCCTGATTTTTTTTTTTTAACCACTCATTTTTTTGTTGGACCATTTAGGTTACTTCAGAAGTTTTGCTACCATGGATAGCTCTCTGATGACCAGATATGTTTACACATCGACTATATATATGATGACTTCTTGAAGAATAGATTTTTTTTTTACATAGGATTACTGGATCGAGGATATGAACATTTAAAAAGCTGTTGATTCAGGCGGTCAAATTGCTCCCCTGAAATATTGTGTATAAACACAATCCTTCCAATGAGGTAGGAGAGTGTCCATCTCAAAAACGCTGCGGTAACCTGATTATTCTCTAACTCTTTGTCAACTTGGTAGGCGAAGAGTGGTTTCATCAATCATTCCTTCGTCAATTGCCTATTCATGTCCTTTGCACATTTATTCTTTTGGTGTCATTTTTTTCATTTGAATTTCCATGACTTCTTATGTAATAAGAGTATTAACTCCTTGTTTTATTTATCGCAAATACGGGAAACCGTAAATATTCGAGTGCCCTAGGCCTCCGTCTCCGGATCTCTTCTTTTCTCCGTTCACATCTCCTCCTTTAAGGATCCCACCCAGTCTCATGGCTCAAATATGTGTGTCCTGATAACTCCACCAATTTAAACTCCATCGGTCCAGCAGTTTTTGTTTGTTTTGCTCGCTGCTATGTCCCCAGCGCTTGGAACAGTGCGTGGCATATAACAAGCACTCAGTAAATATTTGTTGAATGAAGTAAGACGGTATTATTATTATTATTCCCATTCCAGATGAGGAAACAGGTTTAGCGATATTAACTAAATTGCCGAAGGTTGTATAGCTAGGAAGTGACAGACCTGGGATTCAAATCCATGTTCTTAACCACTCTCTGTACTGCCTTTCTGAAATTTGACGTCATGGTTTTTCTGTTATGTTTGGTTGAAATCTGCTTCTTATAACTTCTACCACAATACAGTTAGACGTGAGTGGGAATGAGTGTCATGTATATGAGATGTTGTTGTTTGGGGGAAGGAGAGTGCAGGGGTGAATGCTAGGGAGGGTCATTGATAAGGAAAAGTAGTTTGGGAGGAGATTATGGAAGACCCTAAATATCCTCAAGAATTTAGATTCAATCACAATCTTAAATAGGAGAAACTCGCCGTAGACTCCTGACCTGAGTGCGCTAGAGATGGATGGTTTAGTTTTCCAGGCACCAGACTATTGCCTCCATTAAATAAAATTTTATCTTTTTTTTTTTAACCCCATGTCCTTGGAGGTCACTTGGTTATACGTGGAAATGGGATTCAATTCGTCTAACCTCAAAGCTCATGGCGGTTTCTTGACTCCTTCCTGCTTTGCCATCCATACAACTCCTGTCCCCACTGCTCGAACTGTGTCTGTCACGGGGAAAGCTACCTCAGCCAGCTGGTTAGTGTCCTTTTCCTTGAAAGGGCCTGAAGACATGCTCGCAAATTCTTGCTCCTTCTCTACTGTCCATGAGACATCCTTCCTCCCCTAATATGGCCTTTCAATCAGATCACAGTGTAATCTATTAATTAACAGCTTGTTTTTTCCTCACACTTTTTGGTGGGCCTAGAACTTTCCCAGTTCCTCAGACACACATTTTTTTACCCTTTCCTTCCTGCTGCATATCACTAATCTCACCTACTACTCTGTTTGTTTTTTTAATGTTTATTTATTTTTGAGAGAGAAAGAGAGACATAGCATAGCAGGAAAGCAGCAGAGAGAGAGGGAGACACAGAATCCAAAGCAGGTTCCAGGCTCTGAGCTGTCAGCACAGAGCCCGTCGCGGGGCTTGAACTCACGAACTGCGAGATCACGACCTGAGCTGAAGTCAGTCGCTTAACCGACTGAACCACCTAGGCGCCCCTACTACTGTGTTGTTTTATTTTTTAATTTTTAAATGATTATTTTTCTCTTACTACAAAAGCAATACCTTTCAGCGTAGAAAACAAACTTTAAAATACTCATAACCCCCCAAAAACCAAAAACCCATCACCTCAAATTAACCAACATCAATTTTCGGTGTATATCCTTCAAGGACAACTTTTGTTTTCATCATAAATGTATGCGTGTGTGTGTTTGACAAAGCAGATTGCTTTATACACATTTCTGAAACTTTTTTTCACCAGCTAATCTTTTGTTGAGTCCACGTTGTTGAGCCATGTATATTTCTCGTTCAGAGTATTTTTTGGATATGAATCGAAGAACAAATATTATTAATTGAAGACCTGCAAAGCAAGCTAGGGAGTCCTCTTACTAATGATGCTTAAAAGGAAACTAGATAACAATTTTCTAAATACGGTTTATGAGAGGAAGGATACATGCCTAAAGTAGAGGATTCCCTTTGACCCCCATTGTCCGGCATTGCGTCTGGCATACAGTAAACGCTCAATAAAAATTTGTTGAACGAGCGAATGCATGATTTCCGAGGGCTCTTCCTAACTTGAGGCCTTGTGATGCATCAAGCCTCCTCTCACTATCCCAGTCCCCCTAGCTTTCTCTCTTATCCCATCGTATTAAGGGCACATACGAGCAATGTAATTTAATATTGGTGATGTCGAACTTGGTCACCTGACTGAAGTAGTGTCTGTCCACTTGCCCCACTGTAGAGTTATTCTCCCTCTTCCCAAAACCGAATTGGGCAAAATTCCCTATATATGGTCCACCCTCAAGGAGTGGGAAGTTCTACTTCAGGGTGGAGTCTACCTAAATTTATTTGGAATTCTCCACAAGAGGTTTGTCTTTTCTCCCCCACGTATTAACTTATTTAATCATTTCTTTATATCAGTGTGGACTCAGGGATATTTATTTTATCCCTTGGGGTTATAACTTAATACTACTTTAACTACTTGATTTCTTGCTCAAATTCTTCCAGCTTTGGCCATTGGGATCTCTTTCAGTTGACTCTTACCCCCTTTTGACATAGCCCTGTCAAGGTCTGTGTGATGTTGTTTTGAGCAATTCACTTTCTGGCACTAGAAGGTGCTTCCGGCTCACCTTGGACATTTCCCGCCCCAGCCCTTAGAATCAGCCGTGTCTCCAAGAAGCCCTGGTTCTTTTTGTTGGAAAATGGTCTTAGAAACCAAGATCTGGGTGCTAGGTGTGCTCTTGGTCACTGGGATATCATTTCTTACAAGTTTCGTTTTCGGTGGGGAACTTGACCTCCCATCCTATCTGCCTCTGACTGGCCCCTTAAGATTGATGGCAGGAGGCAGAGGTCTGCTACTTCTAGTAACAGAAGGAACTTCCGATTCATCCGAGTTGATCACTGTGGGGTGGGCTGCCTGGTGGGAGCATGGACGCCCTCTCTTTAAGAAAATGCCGTGGGGAGTTCAATGACTAACAGCTTACCAAGTGGAGCACTGCTTTGGGAGTGCTTTTGGACTAGATACCTCTGCCGGTCCTTCCAGCTCTAAGAGTCTGTGCTTCTAAGTGGTACTACAAAAAATAAGTAAATAAATTAAATTGATCGTGATGGTTCTCCACCCCCCCCACCTCCCACCACTGACAGTGAGACTGATGACTTATCCCTGTGGCCCCCACAGTGCATGGCACACTATCTTTTCCATAGTAGAGGCTTAACACATGTTTTGCTGAAATTGACTACATTGGATTGAATGGGGGCTTGGTGGGGTGTGGAAAGCCAGAGAGAGAAAGAATTCAAAGATTAGACGTAGATATGCAGACAGCGACAAAAATCAGATTATCTTAGGGATGGAGGGAAGTTTTGTCCACGGGTCTAATCACTTTCCCTTTTGTTATACTACATTGTAATTATCCGTCCTGTTGGGACTGTGTCTCCTCCCTGGCCATATGTCCAGAAATACCCTGCCTGGTACAATGCCTTTCCTATCAACATTTGTTGAATTACACTGGCTTTGGGGGCGCTAGGGGAACAGACTGAGTGTCTTGTACCTCCCTGGCTTCCTACCATACTTTTCTCTTTGTTTTTGTCTTTATCAGGTTTTCCTCACTGGATCACTGAATACCCAGGACCCCCCCACCATGGCCGGTCGGGGTGGGGGCCGGGGTCGCGGCCGGGGCCAGCTGACCTTCAACATGGAGGCTGTGGGCATTGGGAAAGGGGATGCTCTGCCCCCACCCACCCTGCAGCCTTCACCACTCTTCCCTGTGAGTGTCTGCCCCCCTTCCCAAGACTCCCAGGTGTCCCCAGCTGACTGTATATGATCCAGGAACCCTTGTGGGTCATCATAAAACTCATCTGGCCCCTTTCTGTCTCTGTGCTTCCAACTCACATGGGTTGTTTCCCAGGCAAAGTAGTTTCTCACACTCCCAGCTCCCCGGCTTTCAAAATGCCGTATTGCTTCTTGGCCTTCTGTTCAGTGGGTGCATCGGATTGAACCGCTGGGAGAGAGACCCTTCTAGATTTGTGTTCTAGTGCTTTTTCCCTGAACCAACCACTGCCCCTGCTTCCTTAGCCCTTGGAGTTCCGCCCAGTGCCTCTGCCCTCAGGAGAAGAAGGGGAGTATGTCCTAGCACTGAAGCAGGAGCTGCGAGGGGCCATGAGGCAGCTCCCCTACTTCATCCGGCCAGCTGTCCCCAAGAGAGGTCAGTTGGAATGCGAGCCTCGTGTTCTGAGTGCCTTTCACGAGCAGCGCCGTGTACACAGCACCTCTGCGGGCCGGAGGGGCCAGACGCAGCCCAGGAGGCTCGCTGTCTAACTGGGGAGATCATAACAATCACCCCTGCATTTGACATGCATCACCGTGTCCACGGTTTGTTCTGAGCCTCACAACAGCCCTGGGACCGTAGGAGGTGAAGCGCCAAGATGCTCATTTCGTGGGGATAAGCGGGATGCAGCAAAGTTCTAACAGTTTGGATATCACGGGCCCCAAACGATGAGAAGGGAAGCTGATGCCGGGTCTCTGAGAAGCCCCCCGAAGCTTAACAGGATTCTGGAGAGGTCAGGGAGACCAGGAGGGGCTGGAGAAGGGGAGTCACTGGGAGGCTGGGGATACTGGATTTTTACCCACAGGTGCGGAAGTGCAGTGTTTGAGTATTTTGGCAAACAGTGCTTTCCGACTGAGGCCCTGGGAGCTGAAGTTCAGAGGGGCGACAGACCTGCCCGGTAGCCCGTCAACTAGGAGGAAAGGGAAGACCGAAGCCCTCGTCTCTGGCTCTCTAGCATACTTCCACCTCTCAATACAGCCACGCCCTTGGGTTAAGGGCGATAACAAAACATCGTAATTGGGGTGACGAAGGGACAACGTGGATGAGAGTTGAAGGCCCTCGCGAAAGCTGATCCGCTGGGCTCTGGGCTTGGGGTGAGGGAACAGACAGTGTCTGAGGATTGAGAGGGCTGGGTCCTCAGACACAACCCTGTTCTTGGGCTCTGAAAGGGTAAAACTTTGACTCTTGGCCTCTGACCCCTCAGATGTGGAGCGATACTCAGACAAATATCAGATGTCAGGGCCGATTGACAATGCCATCGATTGGAACCCCGGTAGGTGACGGGCCCTTTCATTGCCTGCCCTTTTTTAAAATCCTTGAGATGCCATAAGCCACCAGCCCATCCACCTTTCTCTGTCCCCTCCTCCCCCCTGTACGGTAGTTACAAACTGGAGCCCTAGTCGTCCCCCCAAACACTCTCAGACTCTACCCAAAAACCTATGAAATAGCCCCCACTTCCCTGGAGGCATCCAAGCCACAGTTTTGTTCCAAGGAACTCGGACCCAACCCAGCCCCTTCCTTCCTCACCATTATCCTGCCTCTTACTTCTCCCTTAACACCAGCTGTTCATAGGAGACCCCAGGCAGGGTCCGACTGACTTTTGTGTCCCCACCGCTCCCAGATTGGCGACGTTTACCCCGTGAGCTGAAGATCCGAGTGCGGAAGCTACAAAAGGAACGTGAGTAGGGGCCTCTGGGGGGCTCAGTTGGTTAACCGTCGGACTTCAGCCCAGGTCATGATCTCACAGTACACGAGTTCGAGCCCCGCATTGGGCTCTGTGCTGACAGCTCAGAGCCTGGAGCCTGCTTCAGCTTCTGCGTCTCCCTCTCTCTCTCTCTCTCTCTCTCAAAAATAAATAAACATTAAAAAAAATAAAAATTAAAAAAAGGAACATGAGTATGTCTTGGGAAAGGAGGCAGAAGAGAGATTTCCTTCTTCAGCTGGAGGGCCAAGGCTGTTGGTGGTCTTGCCCGCCCTCCCCATTCCTACCCATTCCACCCAGGATCCTAGCTGGAAGTCATGGTGGCCACGTGAGGGCAGCAGAGCGACGCGGTCTCTGCAAGAGGGTGGGGTGGACCGCTAACAAGGAAGTTTGCTGCCAAATGATTCACCTTTAGATTCCCTGACCAGGGACCACCATCCTGATCCCCAAGAGGCCCGCTAAGAACACCGAAGATAAGGAAGAAACAATACAGAAGCTGGAGGTGAGGGGGAAAGGTGCCTAGAGACCCCCTGGGGCCCAGACCCATTCCCTGTCCGTCGGCGCATCCGCGCCTCACTCTTTCCCTCCTCCGAGCGAGCGGAGTCTGAGTCTCTCCGTCTATTTGTCTTCACGTCAGACCCTGGAGAAGAAGGAGGAAGAAGTGACTTCAGAGGAAGATGAGGAGAAAGAAGAGGAAGAAGAGAAGGAAGAGGAAGAAGAGGAGGAGTACGATGAAGAAGAACACGAAGAGGTGAGGGCCCCCCCCCTCAGTTCCCCCCTCTTTCTCAGAAGCTCTGGGGTCTCAACTCCATCCACCAGGGGTGTTCCCTCCAGAGGTTTGGGGAGCTGTGCCCTAGAGGACAGCGCCCCCCACTTGGTGTGTCCCTAGGCTCTTCTCAAGAGCAAACTGCAGCCACAAGGGACCTCCCAGCCCTGGAATGGCTTAATGAGGGGGCCGGGGGAGGGGGGAGGCGGGAGCTGTTCCCCGGGGAGGAAGGAGAATGCCGGAAACATGCCTACTGTGATTTCTTTCTGCTCTGTTTTAGGAAACGGATTACATCATGTCCTATTTTGACAACGGAGAGGACTTTGGGGGTGACAGTGATGACAATATGGACGAGGCTATATACTGAAGGACCCCGAACAGGACCTTGGACCTTCATGTCGTTCCCGATGGAAGCTACAGAGAGTACCTGTCGCTCTTACTTGGTTTTGGGGACAAGCAAATCCTTTGCTTAGACTCCAGCTAAACTGGCCCTGGAGACCGGGTTGGAGAATGACGGCAGATAGTTCTCTTTTCCACCCTTCCCGTCCCTCTACCCTTGTAGCGCCTCCGATAGCTGGGGAAAAGGGCAAAGGAGCAATGCGTGAAAGAAAGAAGGGTCAAAAGAAGAAGTGGAGTTGTGCAGTGGAGACAGCTGTTCCCATGCCCCCCCACCCACTTTTTTGTAGTGAAAGATAACTGGGGGTGTCTGCAGCCAGGAGGAGTAAGACCAGTTTTATATTTTTAAGTAAAGTGTTTTTATCTGTTTGTCTGTTCAGGGCGAGGCCTGATGGGAGAAGCCTGGAGAAAAGAAGGGAATGCCTAGTCGGGCCATCCTTCCCTTACCCATCAGGGTCCCGGGCGGGGCGACACACGGGGCATCACAGCCTGCCTGTCCTTAGCCCCTTCCCTCCCCCTCCCGTGGTGGGACACATCCTCCCAGTCTAGCCCTGCCGAGGAACATTCGGGAACTCCTCTATGAGGCTGTGCGGAGTGAGCAGTAGAGACGAACAGCCCACGCCCTGTGAGACCAGCTGGCCTCGGAGCCTCCGGTCCTCAGGCCACGGACGGGACCGTCTCTTTTCACATGTGTTCATCAGGGACACAGGCCCTCTCTTCCCCACACTTGACCTTGGTCATGTCCTTGTTTACAAGGAAAGATTACAGCTATTTTTGTGGGAGAGAGTCAAGAAGGCCAGGTGCAGGGAGGGGGTGGGGAGGGGCGCCGCTTCTTCCTCAGCACACACCCTCTTCCAGACCCCGTCCTGCTTTGCAAGAGGTGTCTGTCCAAAGGGAGCCACCATTCTCCACGCCCTGAGGCTGCTCTGTGGCCGAGTTGCAGTATCTGTTTCAGTTCTTCCTTTGTGGAATGTAGTTAGTCCTTCTCACTCCCTTCTTGGGGTGGAGGGGGTGGGCGGTATTGCTTTACAGGAAGTAAGGAGGGTGGGGAGGGGGAGAGTGACTTAGGGACACTCACAGTTCTGAGAGATGCTTCCTCACCCACGCAGCTCTCCCTGGACTGAGCTCACTTCCCTAGGCTCTGATTGGCTTCTGAGGAAGCCCTCAACGCGCTGATTGGTTGCAGCCCCTTGACATGCAAGAGTCACGGGCGAGCTGCGTGTCCAGAATAGGAACCGCATAAAGAGGCAGGCACAGAGAGCTGGGATGCTGTCATAGAGACCCCGCTAAACATTTGGAAGTCATAAAGAGGGGATGCGGGAAAACCTTCAAGAAATTCTCCAACCTATTCAGGCAGGCCGGCTGAATTCCGTACGGCGTCAAGCGATAGAGACTGGCAGTCTCGTGTTCGATGGTTCTTACCCCCGTGGTAAAAAAAAATGATCGGGGGCTGTGAATCCTTTGAGAGAAAGCACCTTGAAAGCTGGGTTTGGGGCCAGGAATAGGTGTTAAGGTAGAGGCAGCCAAGAGAACAGAAAAGGAAACAGGAATTGAGAAAAGAACATTCCACAGTTATTGAGCAATGCGTGGTGATTGGTGTGTTTCCTTTTCTAGCTCTCCAAGGTGCTGGGTGAGTGGAATGGGCGGGGGAGGGGCCAGGGGACCTGTCTCCGGGGTTTCCCATAGTCACACTTCAGCCTGTCATTGTTGCTGGGGAGAAGTCAGCCAGAAAGAAAAGGAAAAGACACTGAAAAATCTCCCTTAGCCTCCTGCCCCTGCCCCTGCCCCGCTGCATAGACCAGTCCTACCTGATCAGCCATACCTGTGTCTATGTTGGGGGCACAGCCATCCCCCCAAATCCCACCTAATGCCGGCTTAGGACCTTAAAAGAGTCTAGAGAGAAGACAGTAGAGGAGGATTGGCGCACGCTCGTGCCCCCACCTCTATGCACAACACCTCTTTTCCCGTGAAATGGGAGAAACGGGGACAAAGGTTGGAATGACCACTCGGGCTCCGTTGTACTGCACACAAACAAGAGTCAGAAAGATCGGACCATTCTTGGATTCTTTCCTGCCTGGCATCCTGCCACCCTTGGCAGGTGACCTTGCCAAACAAATGCACGAAGCTGGAGACACGGGATCTAGCAGCTTCCCCAGATTCCAGAGCAGTTCTGGGCAGCGTCTGACTGTTTTCCATTGACCTCTCCCCTACTTTCCGTAGTCCCATCGGGCAGGCCGAGGCTGAAGCCTCAGGTCCGGTGACCAGGCAGGACTGCTGCTTCTCTGCAGGACCCCCTGAGAGGCTAGCAGTTGAGGCTCCGCTGGCAAACATGTAGAGAGGGCCCTCACAGTGTCAGCTCGGCCCTGTGCCACCTGCCTGCTGGGGCCTGCTTATGTTGGACACACGGCTCCCACACACACAGCCAGGCCTGCGGTGGCCCCAGGCAGAGTGGGTTCTCTGGCAAGAATCCTACCCTTCCCCACCCTACGTTCCATCCCTAGCTTCTGGTCCCCTCCCCCCTTGGATAGGAAGCTTGAGAGTTGAGTCTCCAAACTTCACAGGGACTCAGGGGGTTTGAGGGAGGGCTGAATGGGAAACTGGATGCAATATGTCATTTAGAAGACGATGAGTGGAGACCCAAGGCAACTGGAAGATCAGAGGTCAGGTGGACAGGGGCACCCATGGTTTTGGTGAAGAAAAGGCAATGATTTCCCTCAATTCATTTTTATTGCTGTTTAAACTTTGAAAGGAAGGAAGGGCGGCCTGTAGGCGTAGGCTAGTGGAGAACTAAGCCAAGGGGAAAGGCTCCCAACTCAACAGAGCAAGGCACTGATTATGGTCATATGTTTATGGAGCTATGGTTCATGGAATTTCACCATGCCACAGCCTTGTGCCCTTGGGAAAGTCATAACAAGTCTGCGAACCTCAATTTCCCCATGTATGAGACAGAATCGGATTAGCGATCCACCGGGAGTCCTTCAAGCCGATGTCGATCCACCTGCAAGGGTCCAAACGGTTATGAGAACAAAGGTCAGGACGTGTCCAGCTGTTGCTGAACTCATTCCATCCTCTGAATTTCCCCACCTATTTTCAGCTTGGGCAAGCTAAAGATACCTCAGGCATCCGGCCAGCCCTTTCCAAGAAATGGCCTCAGCCCCAGTAGCAGAAGGGTCAGCAATTCTGTCAACTATCTAGGGAGGTGACAATCCCTGCAGCAGAGTTCAAGGTCACAATCTGCAAGCCAGGACGCAAATGAAGCTGTTTGCCAGAAATTTCTGCCTGAGGAAGGGGCTGGTGGAGCAGGTCTTCAGCGCCTGTCATGTTATCGTGTCTGGCTGGAGAACGGAAAGGAGAAATGAGCTAGACAGGAATAGCTCAGTTAGCTCATCTGGCCAGACGGTGGTGATCCCTTCTCCACTGACCTTTCTCCTACTGAGCCTCACTGTTTCCTCAAGGTCATTTGGGACCAGAAAGCTGAAAATAAGAAGTTCTAGTTTCCTAGTAGCCCTTCAGAAAGATCTTTGCTTTATCCCCAACAGAACTTAATTTCGCATTTTGTACCCTAAAGAGAAGGGACGCTCCCTCCACCACCCTATGGGGACTCAGTGGGAAGACAAAACTCCAGTTCTAACTGCAGGACCTGAAAGGTTAAGGCCCAAAGCCTTTGAGACCTTTTTAAGACCCAAGAATTCCTCAGACCCAGACCTGACCAGCGCGGGGAGAGACTAAGTCTCCAAGACTTCTGAGTCTGGTACTATTCTCCATTCTCGAACACCTCCTCCTCCCTGGATCGCCGGCTGTAAGCTGGGCTTCCCCCAACTTGGACTCAACCTGTGACTCCATTTCTCCTGGATATAATGGTCCAGAGAAAATATCCAAATCCTGTCTTTGCCGTTCTGTGTTCCATTCAAGGCAGCATTGACAGGACTAGAATGGGAGGGAGCTTAGTTAGACCTGTCTTTGCCTTACCAAAAAGGATGGGGGGTGGGGAACAAACTCACCAAAGTCAGGGACACAGATCTGAGGTATTTCCCATCGTGGGGAGAGAACAGACGGAATCCCATTTGGACAGGTTTGAAAGACGCCCTGGTACGCACCCTCCTCCTGCTCAGAGATTCCTTCATCAAAAGAGGTCAAGCTAACTCTTTTCCTTCATTTTTCTGCGGCAGGAGTGGTATGAGGAAGTGAAACAGAGATGGGCGCAGTGGGAGAAAGGGAAAATGCTGACCAGCCCTTTTCTTAGCCCTCCGCCTCCCGGCCCCAAGCGTCTCCTCTGGCCCCTGGATAGTCTTTTCTGTCTGACCATCCTTGGCTGCTCTTGGCCCTTCACCTCTCCCTTACTTGGCCTGGCTCCGATTTTGAGACTTGCACTTCACCCTGAGCCACCACCCTGACACCTGTCCAGAGACATCAGGGATGTCCATGAACTTCCCAGGAGCTGGACTGGACCGGGTCAGGAGGTGCGACTTAGGGCCAGAAAGAGCTTATCACTCAGACTCATTCTTATTGTCTTTGATATTCTTTTCCTCTTGTTGACGTCTCTTCGTGTCTGTCTTTCCATGTCTGTCTTTCCATGTCTGTCTTTGCCTCAGGTCTTTAGCATTGCGGTGACTCACTTGGGTTATTTATGGGTGATGTGGTGAGTAATATTGGAATTGCAGCATCCACACGGTACGTCTTCCAGAGGGCCCATTTTACTTTTAAGATTTGGTGGAGGAAGATAAAATTATTGTTATCCTAAAACTACACAAACACGTTGTGCAGTACAAGTCAAAATGTGCACTTTTAAAACATAAAATAGGAACTTTTTTGGGGGGCCAGCTAACATTTTTGGCTTCCGACAGTCTTTTTGGCTTCTGACAGTCTCTTTTGGAGTGTTCTGGAAGCCCTGGGAAAAAGGGTTCATTCTCCCCAGTCTTAGGAGTCCCTCACAGGAAATATTTGAGAAGCTCTACTTAGAGGTAACAACTTAAAACAAACTCAAATAGCAGCCCAGAGTCAGGCAGGGACAGAGGAGAGAAGAAGGTGAGCGTAAGACCACAGAGCGTGGTGCTCACTGCGAGCGAGAGCCTGCCTGGTCCCTTCAGTACTAACGGGCCGATGCCCTGAAGGGAAGGTGGGCTGGTTGTTACCAAATAAAATTGATTTTTTTCAGAGAAGCCAGAACAGTCAATTTTGGTAAAACCTGGTGGGTCAACATTTACCACCAATTCCAATTTTTAGGATGAAACAGTGCAGGTTTCTAAATGTCTACAGGCTGACTCCACCAACTGGTTTGCCGCCCCTGACCTCACCCAGCATCTCTTCTACTTTCCAAAGATGTATGAGGCTCGTCTGGCCTTCCAGGATCTCGGATTCCGTTCTCAGGTGCCTGAGATTGAGGGGGAGTTTGCAGCCGTCCCACAGGAGAGCTTGGAGAGGTAGCACCGAAGAGAAGCCTCTGCGTGTCCCTAGCAGGCTACTCCTTTCTCCAAGAGAAGCCACAGAACCCTTGTCCGTGGCCTGAGCACCCTTTCCTTGATCTACAGGGATAGGGAGCTAAAAACACCTTGGGGTCGTGAACAGAAAGCCAAGTTTCCTTAGAGTTGGAAGGTCAGACACACATGAAACAGCAGGAAAAGAGGAAATGGGAGAAGAGGAGACAAAGGAAGGATTGGCTGTCGGTCCGGATAGATGAAGGAGGAAGTCAGAATTCAGACGGGTGCAGTGGACAGGGTCTTCGGCCACAGAACCATATGAGGGAAGCACAGTCTTCATGCTCCTGAATCCCCCCCCTCCCCTCCCTTCCTCTGTCTACCCATCCAGAAAGTTAAAAATATCCAAGCTAGGCACTCAGCCCAGCCAGGACATGGCCAAGAACCTGTTTACCGACCACTCGATTGCCCTGGAGAGGTAGTTAGCAGCTCCATCACCCCCACGAAGAACGAGAATAGGTCTTGCTTGACATCCGAACCCCCGAGGCATGTGAGACCCGCCATCCTGCCCCGTTGGTCTTTCTGCCCTCTTCTCCCGTCATCACTCCCGTTGCCTGGAGATGGCCAGTCCACTGGGCGTCAGAAAACTCCCAGCCTTTAGAGTCTGTTCCTACTTTTCTCCTTACGGAAGGGGCCCAGGGTCAAGCCAAGGGAAATCTCAAGACAGGACAGAAATCACCTCAACAGGCGAAACCGGGCCCCAACGGAGGGCTCACCTCCACCAGCTTTTGTGCCACGTGGTTTGGTCCACCTCAGGAAAAAAAATCAAATGAGTTACGACCTTGGAATAAAGAGTCTGAGAGCTCTCTGTAGTGTTGTATGATGTGCCCAACACTCCCCGTTCCTCGGTTTCTGTCTCTGAGTGTGGGAAGATTTGCCCTGAAGTTGCATACTGAAAAGTTAAGAAAGCTCAGTTAATTTCCAGAAGGTGACAGGGTTAATGCAGAGGCCTGTGAGGCACTCTGGGAGTATGAGAGAGAACATTCTAGTGCTCCCTGAGCTCTACTACCATGAGGTGCTGGGAGCATGCAGAGGGCATGACCTGGCCAGGAGATGGGGAGTCCCAACCTCTCCCCTACCACAAGGAACTCTAGGCTGAGTCAGCTTCTATACGTGGACTTCTTCTCAGACTGTTCTGTTCCCTTAATCCAGGAAGGGGGGATCAAGAAGGAGCAAAGACAGAATGGGCCTTATTTCTGCCAGGTCACAGAGGAAGAACCATTTCGGAGACACTCCTGGGAGTGAACTAATCAAGACAGTGGTGGCTGTGCCTCCTCTTTCATTTTAGATAACAAGCACTTGTTTGCCTGTTCTAACACTTCACGTATTTTTTTTAACGTTTACTTATTTTTGAGAGACAAGAGTGCAAGCAGGGGAGGGGCAGAGAGAGAGGGAAACACAGAATCCAAAGCCGGCTCCAGGCTCTGAGCTGTCAGGACAGAGCCCGATGTGGGGCTCGAACTCATGAGCTGTGAGCTCATGACCTGAGCCGACCGACTGAGCCACCCTGGTGCCCCATTTCACGTATATTTTTAAAACCCTCACCACAATCTTCCGAGGTAGGTATTATTATTATTTCTCGCCTCACAGGTGAACAAACTGTAGCTCAGAAAGCTTAACCAAGTTGCCCAAGCTTGTACGGATTGTTAAACGGCAGAATTAAGATTGGAATTTAGATAGTTCGGTTCCACACTCTACTGTTTCTCCTGAATAGTACAGGAAGGCTGCTGATCCCTGAAGTTTTCCGAGGTTATAGACTCACATATTGGGCCAGGACCTGTAGCCCTGGATTTTCCAGCCTCTCTGCAGAGTGTTTTTCAACCTAGGAAATGGCGGTGGACGAAGGGTGAAGAAGAGAGAAGGAGACAAACATTTCTGCCCTTCTAGTCCAGAACCGGGTGCTTGGGACAGGGGTTGTGACTCTTGGAGGGTCGGGAAAATATTTTCCTTATCTACCTTTTGTATTCCATCGCTAGAGATAGACAGTCCAAGAAAAGGATGTGAGGACGGGGTCTGTGGGCTGTTGAAAGAACTGGGCAGAAGACACTCCTTCACCCCACTCCGACCCTCCAGTTCCTATGTGATGGTGGACCAGGCGCTCGGACAGATGTGTCTAAACCCCTCTCTCCCACTGGCTCAACCCAAGTTACAACCTTGCATTTCTAGTCTGTTCGGAGGTACCGAGCTAGCCAAGGACCCTGGTTGTGGAAGTACTTGCACAGTCTTCTCTCAGACCGCGTGTACCAGATTGGACCTAATGAATAAATGATACTAAGAACTGGATTTCCTCCAATGGCTGTCCATGTAGGTTATAGCTCTTTAAAAATTAAAAGGCGTACGAAAAGAGCATGGGAAAGGAAGACCCAAAATCTACCCATTTAAGTGGAGAAACAGCTGGGCCGGTACCCAAGGAGGGGTACTTAAGGGAGCCTATATGCAGAAAATGTCCTGAGGTAAGGTAAAGAAAAAAAAAAATGCGTGTAAAAGGCTAAAGAAAGTCTGAGCGGAGGCTTCTGTGCTGTAGAGGAAGGATGAGCTTCCTCCAAGTCGAACAGGCGGCTTCCTTCCTCCGATTTTGCTGTGCTGTTCAGTTCGGCCCTCCCCAGTCACGCGGAGCTAATTGAAATTAAATTAAACAAAAATAAAAACTCAGTTCATCAGTCACACTACCACATTTCAGAGCTCAATTGCCACGTGTGGCTAATGGCTACCATTCTAGTGAACATCTAGAACATTCCCGTCATCCCAGAAAGTTTTATCGGCCGGTGTTGAGTTTGAAGCATTAGGAGAGGATGCATCTGTTCGGGTTGTTTGAGAATCAGACCCCTAAGGGACCTCAGGTGTTGGTTATCTGCCCTCTCCCTGCGATCCCCTTCTCAGATCTTGTCCTGTTAGCCAGGCTGTGTACACAAACAGCTAGGCTTTCTCTCCATCTCTTCGTCCTGCCCTCTGGCCCGCTGGCCTCCTTGCTCCGCCCCTCCAGTCCCTGGAAAACAAGCTGCACACAAAACTTTCCGTCAACTTTGACCTAGTTTCCTGGTCAGATTCAGGGAAAAAGGGAGGAGCCACTAAACTCTTGCACAGGTGAGAAGAGGCGGCAGCCCAGGGGAGAGTAAAGGAGACAGTCCCCACGGCAACAGGGAGCAAGCAAGACTGACACCTGGGGAAAGAAAAACAGCCCGAGAGAGAAGACAGATGAACGAAGATAGAAGATCGAAGTGGGAAAGAATTTTCTCAATCTTTTTGATCTCACACTCAATTCACACTGATTTTGGAACTTCCAGGAGCCTGAGGTTTGTAATTAGCATGCGGAAGGCCACAGAAAAGGCAACCCCCAAGTTCCCAGGTAAGGACCAGGAGTAGATCTGTCCGCAGAGGTTTAAGCCAGAGACCAGGTAACTACATTAACCTCTGCGGTCTCAGGCTCCTCCTACTTGTCATCCCTTTAATAATAATAAAAATCATTTCAATTGGAGGTGGACTCGTGGTCTCCATCTATTGTTACCACCCTGTAAGAAATAGGCTCTGCAGAAGCATAGCCTAAGGAATGCGGGCAGGGTTAAATATGCAAACGTTTACTGAGTTACGATAGAGGTGTTTTTTCTATAGGAACTGTGCTGGGAACAGCAGAGATAAAAGATGGTAGCTGCCTTCAACAGATACTCAGAAGTCTAGAGCCCTAAGTCCTGAATGATTAGATCTTAGGTCTTACTATATATAAACCAGGTTTAGCTGAGAAAAAACTTCAGCATGAAACCAAATTATAAAATAGGGAACTGTAACCCTTTCCTTTCAGATTCTCACCAATCTTATTTCTGTGTATTTCACCCAACGTGGGGCTCAAACTCACAACTCTGAGTCTCATACTCTACCAATAGTACCATCCAGAGGCCCCAAGAGCTCATGAAAAAATTTTTTTAAATCTTTAAGTGGTCTTCATACCCAATGTGGGGCTTGAACTCATGATCCCAGACCACCCTCCACCGAGCCACCCAGGTGACCCTCAAGAGCTCATTAAAGAAAAAAAAAAGCTCACACACTCCAAAATTACAGGGATTTCATGGTACCTGCAGGTGCAGAGAACTAGCCTACACCACCAAAATGTCCCACTACAGTTCTCTAGTTACTTGGGAAAAAGGCTAACCGGACCTGAAGTTCCTGCCTTGCTCACCCAGCGCCCGCTCTGGCTGTAGCATTAGGGTCACTAGGCAAGGCTTTCCCCACAGGGTTCCAAACAGGTGATCACTACGTAGGGGTAAAGCTCCTTGGGCACACTTTTTAGTAACTTCCAACACCACCTCACAGACAAGAAAACCATTTTCACCATTAAAAAACTTTATTTTTTTTTTTTTTACAAAGAATACCCCCCACTTGGGGTGAAAATATATCTGGTTAAGTACAAAATATAGTTTTTATCATACAAAAAGATAGACATTCAAAAACAACAAAAAAAATGAAACCACTTTCAGCCCACATGCTTTCTCAGAAAAGGGCGGAGCTCAGTGCTCGGACACAGGACAGTGAACAAAGTGCTAAGGCTGAGGGGGACTGACCAAGTGCTTATGGGCCGCAGGAGAGAGGACCCTCCACGACCCTGTCTCCCGACGCTGCGCAGGAAGGGAGGCCCGGGGTCTGGGGGAAGCCCCGCCCTCTCGGGTCTCTGGCAAAGTCTGGAAGCTCTGATCACAGTGTGGGGGGCATCTCGATCTGGAGTTCCTCCTAGGGCGTGGAGAAGTCACAGTGGGCAAGGCTGATAGCAGCAACCCTTCTCAGCGTGTTAGAATTACAGAATTCTGTACACTGGGACAAAGTCTCAAAAGTGAGGAGTAACTTTTTTTTTGTCATTGTGCTTAACCCTAGAGACATAGTAGACCAGTTTTAGCTTCCATTTGAGACAGGAAAAAACAATTTTTTTTTTGACAGGAACTAAAGTGCTAAGAACGATGACCTCAGAATCAATTCCAAGGAATCACATGAAAAGAACACCTTCTCCCATATGAAAATGTTTGCAACAGGAGAACACAGTGCAACAGGCTCTAAAAATGGCTTTTAAGACCTTTGGTGGGGCACAGTTACAACTGCTTTAAGCCAGATTAAAGTACATTCTAAAGCAAAGACAACCTCAGAGCGGCTTCTTCATTCACATGGGAAGCTCCTCTCCAAAGTTCAAACCCAATCAGTTCTGGAAAGTTTTTCTTTTTACTAAAGTGTAAAACAAAGGGCAACACTGATTTTAAGAACTTTCTTTTCCCCAAATTTTGGCCATGATTTTTTTTTGTCTCCCTAATTTGTTAAACTGGCTCTGCCCCACATGGCACAGAAGAGACATAATCCCCTTCAAAACACCTGGGCAAGACCATATCAGGAGGCCATTTCTACCCCTTACTCAAAACGACTGAAAAAATGCCTCAATTTTCAAGATGTGAGGAGACAGGACGGGCCGGAGTTTCTGTAGTGTGGTTTTAAGCCCATCCGGCAAAGGCTCCCGCGTCACAACACCTCCCTGACTGAGGACGAGCTGCACCACCTGGAGGCCCAGGAGGTCGCCGGCCGATCACCCCCCTACACTGGGAGTCGGAGGCTGGGGCGGACCCCTACCCCACTGGGGAGACTGTGGGGTCTGAAAAAGTAAGAGTCCAAGAAAAGACGCAGAAAGAAACGAGTACAGCTGCTTCCTTTCTTCCACAGGTTCACTCCACGTTGTTGTTGTTGTTGTTGTTGAGAACACAGGGATCCACCTGAGGGGAGGGGGCGAGAAGGGAGAGAAAGAAAGAAAAGACCCTTTTAGTTTGGGCAAGAACAGAAAGAACCACCCAGTTCAGCGAGACCTCCGACTGGACCTCCTAGGGAAGTCTGAAGACCAAACGCAGCGCTAGAATGACCCTTCTCACCTCTGTATAGGTAGGTGGCGGCATGAACTTGAACTCGGGAGCGTACATAAAAATAGGGCTGTCTGGAAGACTGTCCGTGTCATCGAGCAGAGGAGTGGTGGGGCTCTCCAACCGGTGGTCTTCAGGAATGATATCCATATAGCAAGGAGGAGCTAGAAAAAGTACAGACCTAAGTCGTCTGGCCATGAAACACAGGGTCGTCCCAAGTTCACAAACCCGAGCGGGCCGAAGCGGAAGGCACGACACGGTCCACCCGGGCTCACCTTCTGGCGTGTCGGGGATGTTGAGATCTATCCAACTCATTTCCGAGCTGGCTCGGCTGGCCATGCTGGACGTGCGGCTGCTCAGACCCGACCGGCTCCCAATCACCAGGGGCAGGTCAAGGATGACTTTCTTGGAGCCGGGGACGCTGACATAGATCTAGAAAGCAAGCGCACAGTCTGTGAGACTGGAGGTCTGGAGAAACCACCGCTGTTTGGACAGAGGAACACTTTCTCTGCCGCCACCCACTCACCAGCAAGGAGTACTCCACCCGCAGGATGTTGCAGCCCAGGATAGAAGGCCTGATCTTCTGCACCCGAAGGCTCTTGCCACGCCACGAGGCGCAGGTTCCGGAGATGATATGATTGCCCCGGACCGAGGACAGCTTCTGCGTCAGCACTTTGGTCTGGCCGTTGGCGAGGTAAGTGTGGCGGGCTACGATGGCAGCTTTGGGGACCACAATGCGGGAACACGTATTCTCGAAGTCGGCATGGATAGAAATGTCGTCGCCTAAGAACAAGAAAGAAGAACACTTAGCTGGTGCAGGTACAGTTAATGCCTTTTCTCCCATCCCTACGCCTGCCCTCGCTCCCAAACCCACGGTCCCTGCTTTAACCCAGGCTACCATTGAACTTCTAGGCTTTTACCTTCACAGAATCCTTTGCGGTCGATTCGCGCAGAGACAGACACTCGCCCATCAGGAATGAACATGCAGGAGACTTTCTTCTCCTTTTTAGCAGACACGGGGGCCTATGTTGAAGAAGGATACAAAAATTTGAGAAATTTCTAGAGATCCTTTTTTTCTTTTTTCCCCTCCTTACCAAGAACAGGCAACCTTCCCTCCCACCTTGGTAATTTAGGGCTGACTTCCCTCAAGTGCTTCCATCTCACGCCCAAGACACTTAATTGATCATCCCCCGACACCCCAGAGGATAGAATTTTAAAGTGAACCTCACCATCAAATCGGGAGTATTGACATCCACTAGGTCCATCACTTCGAAAATTTTCTTCGTCTCTTGCGTTGGCTGGCTGGGGCGGTCGAGGAAAGCCTTCACCCAGTAGTCTACACACCCGTATTTTCCTTTGAAGGATGTTCCCAAAGGCCTGTGGCAAGAAAAAAAAAGAAGCCATTACTCTAAAAATGCTCTCCAAGAACAGGAAGTGATCAAAGGTGAGAAAGCGATGGAGAGATCAAGTAAAAAGTGCATTCAGCAGACACCTACCCCTGAGGAAGCTCGAAGCCGAACTTGTACTCGTATTTGTTTCCAGGTCTCATGATCACCAGCTCATTTTCACCTGGAAAGAAAGAAAAGTGAGCAGCCCATTAAGTTTCTCGTTACACTTAAAACGCAGCTGTGCCATAGGAATTCCTGGGCAGCGTGCAAGCCTACTGTACTTGCCCCCATTTTTAGCCCGTCTGTTCCTAAAGGAGATTTTCTGATGCATTTTGTCGGGCAAAACAAAAGTTACAAAGCCCTGCAGGGATGAAAGGCTGCTCTCGTCTCAAACAGGAAGCAAGCATAGAATAAACGACTTCTGCATACAAAAAAAAAAAAATCTTTAGCTAAGACCACAGCCCTCCGGAGCCCCTTCAGAACACAGCACTGTAGGAAATTGTACAAATCACTCTGATTTGAGGAGAGAGCCTGCAAGTTAAAACTAAAAGAGGAAGCAACACGAAAATTCACGCCGCTCGACCCGAGCAACTTGGAACGCTAAGCACGGGCGCCAATGGTTCGTTTCAACTATTCCCGAATCAGTTTCCACCCTCCCGGCGAGCAACGGGGCGGCTCACCTGCTGGCTGGTCTTCCAGGAGCAGCGTGTCTTCGTAGCGCAGGTACTCGGACGTCTGTTTGCACTGCTGGGAGCCCTGCATCCACAGCACCTTCGCCACTCCGCAAGCCAGGATCCTGACAGCTTTGACGCGGGTGACTTCACACACCTCCACTACCACCCGGCCGGCCACCTTCTCCCCACTGCCGTACACCTTCTCAGGGTCGTTGAAGACCACCTCGAAAGACTTGATCTTCTTGAACATCACCATGGTTGGGCTGGGCTGGCTTAACAGTTAAAAACGGGGCAGAGAAAAAAAGTCCCCAATCCAAAAATTACAGTAAATTAAGATTATCTTACTCTCCGACTCTCCACTAAAATCTAACGGAAAAGTCAGAAAAATGTAAGCTGTGGGGTACGCCAAGGAATCTCTAAACAAAAAACAGCTTTCTGGTCTTTCCTCCGACAGCTGGAGGAGCGCTCCGGGTCTCGGCAGAGCGGCTCACTAACCCTGTCCGGAGAGAGAGGAAAGTACCGTTTGCGAGCCTGAGCCGGAAACTGCTTTATATAGCAGTCAGGCAAGCAGAGCCACGCGAGCGCTGGCCCGGAGGCTCGTGCTGCCCTCGTGCACAGCCCTCCCATTGGCTGCCCGGCCCTTGTTTACCAGGAGCCCAGCCAATCAGCGAGGCGGCCGCGGCGCGTGGACACGGTGTGCTCCTGGCGGGGAAAATGGTTGTTGTGCACCGCCGCTTCGCCGGGAGGAGGGGGCGGAGGGGCTGCGAGCGGCTCCCCTGGAGGGGGGGGAGGGAGCGGGCTGAGGAAGCGGGGTCTCTCTGACCCTAACGTTCATCGCGGGCCGGTGGCCGTCGGAGGGTGGTGGGTGCAGATGCTTCTGGGCTTGGGAGCGGGGTTTGAGGCGAGAGGAAAATGTGCTTAGGTGGGAATTCCGTGCCTAGCCTTTGGCCAGTGCAGTGAACTTAGGGGCGACCGTTTATTCGCGGCTCACAAGTCGCAAGTCCTGTGAAAAACAATCCCTTCCCTCCAAGGATAGATACTTCAGAATCGGGGCGGAGGCCAGGGAGCGCTGGCGTTACTGTGCGGGAAGATCCCCTTTGTCCTCCTCTCGCCCCGCGTCCCTATCCAAACCCCAGACTGTGAAAGGCCAGGAGGACTTGTCACGGATTCTTTTCGGTCCTCCGTGGACGGAGGGCATGCGGGACCTCCCAGCCTGCCTCCCCCCTCTCCCGCCCCGCGGAGCCCCGGAACCGCGTGCCTGCGCTCTTCTCACCCCCTGTACCCTCGCTTCTGTTCTCTGTGTTCTCTGGAACGTGGAAACAGGGCGTGTTCACATCCTGTTGCGTCTCCCCGCGCCTCTTCAGTTGCTGCCTGCAAAGTCGGGGAACATTTTGTTTATGTCCCCGCGGTTACCTATTATTCTTTAGTAGAGGTGTGCTCTCTGGGCTCTGGTCCTCTCTCTCTCTCTCTCCCTACTTCTCAGGAAAGGAAAGGAAAAGACTCGACTCGTTTCACCTTCTTCCTGACTTCCTGGCGCTCCCTGCGGTCTCCATCCCTCCGGAGACCCACGGAATCCCTAGATCCGCTGCCCACGCCCCGCACGCCTTCTAGTTCAAAGTTCTCTCGTTTGCAACCAAAGCGCCAGGCGAGAGGGCTGCGTTCCTGCTTGAGGGGAGAGTTTTCCTGGCCGGGAGACGACTGAGGAGCGGGCTCCTGAGAAGGGGTTCCTGACTGCGGTCAGAAAGACTTGCAGAAATGCAGGCATTGCCCCTCGCCCCTTTTCTGCGATTCCCGGGCCTTTCCCGTGTCTGTGTTGAGGTATCAGCACATTTTTTTTTTTTTTTAATGCCAGAAAGAGGAAGATCGTGCTTCCAAGGCTGCGATGGGGAAGTGAATGAGAAGCGTTAGGGTCGACAGAATTCTATTGTCAGCGAAAAGAAGGCTATTCTTTGCCGTTAAGGCGCCTTCTTCCTTCCTGCCTCCTACACCGTCACTGGGTTGACACCCTAAGGCTAACAAGTCAGGACTCTGCACGGCTCTTAAGCAAACTCCAGGCTCAGGCATCAGAACCCTGTCGGAAGGCACACACGCCCGGTCAACCCTCAGGAACAAAAAAGGGAACACGTTGATCCTTGGGGTGTGTGGGTTGGAGGCCGCGCCCCGTTTTAGGAAGTTAATCAACACGGCGAGGTGTTTTGCAGTCTGTCAACAATATCGGTTGAGTTCTCAGGAACAGGCCGGGAGGGCCTCTCCCCGAAATCACTTTAAAACTCAAAAGCCGAGAACATTTAGTTGGATGGGTCTGAAAGTGTACATAAAATAGGAAACCTCGAAATGTTTACCAAGAAATACACGAGCCAGTATTGTTAAACCATGCGGCGGTGCGTAGCTCCAGCAATTTCGAGGGGAAAGGAGAGGTGGGTGGAAAGAGGTCAGGTCATCTTAGAGAAGAGGGAATGCCAGTATTTATTTATTTATTTGGGCACATCTCCGAAGGGCTGAATGCTTTTGAGCTTTTAAAAATCCAGCAGTCGACTCTTGCTCCGAGTTCCTCTCCTGGGCTCCGTGTTTTTCTTTCTTTCCCAGTTTGCAGAACTCCGGGACAGACCGCTTGTTTGCGCTGTGCTATCCCTGGCTTCCCTGAAGTGCCAAACAACTATTTGGCTTTGGCCGTGAGCGGCTGCTGGCCAGGCCCCCGGCCAAGGCATGTTCCTCTTGGACATGGAAGCCCTCTTGGACAGAGTTGTTTATGACCTTTCACCTTATAACCCGGAATGCTGATAAAAACTGCTCCCCGATGCCTCTCTCTCAGTGCCTGAGTCAAAGGAAGAAAAATCTTGTTGCGTTCCTGTTCCGGAAGTGGGGGGGCAAGCAGTCGCGGGGTGCCGTGCGGTGGCTGGGTGGGGGAGGGAAGAGCCAGGAGGAACCTCGAAGCGGGTGGGGGCTAAATCCAGGAGCTGTGCCTGTTAGATCACCTTTACCTGCGCCTTCCCCACCCTCTTCATCTCTGTGCCAATAAAAAGCCAAATGGCGACTGTTGTTTGTTTTACTGGAGTTGGTGGAGTAGAGCCAGAGCTTTCAGGGCGGGGAAGTGCCCTTCCTACTCTGTCGCCGGCCAAGGTCAAAGTGCTGGTTGCATATCTCTCTTCCTTCATTTCTGGCCTGATAAACACGGAGGACTCTAAAGTTCCCAACACGTTTCTTTGTCACCTCCACTCTGTGACCTTCCCTTTACCCGCATCCGTCAGGCTTTCCTATTTTCTCCCTAGGCCATGTCAGTTAGAGGCAAATACAGGCCCAAAGGAAGTGTGGCACTCCAGGCTGCCCAACTGTGGAGCACGCCTCTCGGTCATGAATCAGAATATATTAAAATCGTACAGCATCTGGCGTTCGAAGTGACTTTTTTGTCGTTTATCGAGCACCTATAAGGGACCAAGACCTGAACATAGTTATTTCAGTGACATTTTATTTATAAGTTCAGCTGTCATCTCGTTCCAGAAAGGACGTAAGGTGTGAGTATTTCATTGAATTCTCACAATAACTCTGTGACTCACGGTTGATTAGGACAGGTTCAGAGGGTTAAGTCATTTGCCTTGAGGTGACTAATTTTGTAAATAGAGCAAGATCTTGAACCCCAGTTTGTCTGGTCTAAAGCCATTGAATGAACTCTTTCTACTGTGTTGTCCTGCCTCTCGGTGCTTTAACACATTGGTTGAAGTTTTTTGTTTTTTGTGTTTTGAGAGACAGGGAGAGGGAGCAAGGGAGGGGTTAGAGAGAGCAGGAGAGAGAGAATCCCAAGTAGGCTCCACACTGCCAGCGCAGAGCCCAATGCGTGGCTCGAACTCAAGAACCGTGAGATCAATGACCTGAGCCGAAACCAAGAGTCAGAAGCTTAATAGTGAGCCACCCAGGTGCTCGGCGTTTGAACACATTGTATCTTGTATCTCATTTAAAGCTTACTGTAAAGGATTCAGGGCAAGACTCATAACATTTTAGAGTCAAAGGGGACTCTAGCAGTCTTTAAAAAAAACAAAGAGCAAGAAAACAAAAAACAAGACTTAGGACATCAAGCTAATAACTGATGGACCCATTCTCCAAACCCTGGATTCTAAACACTTAACGTAGAGTGCCTGTCGCTACGGTGCTTGGGGAGGGTTCTTGTTTTTTTAGTTTAGCTGTAATTATTATTATTTTTTAACGTTTATTTATTTTTGAGAGACATAGAGACAGAGTATGAGCAGGGAAAGGGCAGAAAGAGAGGGAGATACAGAATCTGAAGCAGGCTTCAGGCTCTGAGCTGTCAGCACAGAGCCCGACGCGGGGCTCGAACTCACAGACCGTGAGATCATGACCTGAGCCGAAGTCGGACGCTCAACCTACTGAGCCACCGAGATGCCCCAGTTTAGCTGTAATTATTAAAAATTCCTTATCTGGGGGCACCTGGGTGGCCCAGTTGGTTAAGCATCCAACTCTTGATTTTGGCTCAGGTCATGATCTCAGGGTTCATGGGATCAAGCCCCACTTTGGGCTGGGCGCCAACAGTATGGAGCCTGCTTGGGATTCTCTCTCTCTCCCTCTGTCTGCCTCTCCCCCGTTCATGTTTGCTGTCCCCTTCTCTCTCTCTCTCTGTCTTTAAAAAAAAAAAAGTTTCTTCCAAGTTTCCAGAGGAAACCAGAATGGTTTTTTTGGGCCTTATTGTCCTTGACTCCTATATAATTTGAAAACTGCCATCTTTTAAAACTTAAACATTCATCTTGACTTTTGGAGTTTCTCCTTTTCTCCTTTTCTGGCAACTTTTTTTTTTTTTCTCTGCCCCCTGAAAGCTTTTCTTGAGGATTTGTCCTTGGTCCTCTCCTTTTCTTTGGCTCTTCAGTTTGGCCATCTGTGTATCACTTGGGTAAAATTTATACTATGCCGTTAGCTGGTCTCCAAAGGCCCAAGGGCTCTCACATTCACCTCGTCCACTGTAGAATTCATAATTTTGCCCCGCTGTGCTCAAACTCAGTTCTTCCCTTTAATTCTTTTAATGGAACCATTATTTATTCATTCCCCCCAATTTAAACCAATCAAGGTTTAAAATCTAGGAATTGCTTTCGATGCCTTTCTCTGTAACATCCCCACATCCAGTCAATTGCCAGAGTCTGCCAGATTCTTCCCGGTGTTTCTAGAATTTACCTCTTATTTACGATTCCACTGCCAGCACCCTGGTTCATGTCCGTGTCTTCTGTTTTAATACCTGGTACCTGATCTTTCCGCTATAATCTGTAGATCACAACTAGATTAATGTCACGAATTGAATTCCTGTCTGTTCCTGTGGTGCCCCAAGACCCACTGATTACTGAATCGAATCCAGACGCTTGAACCTGACCTTTAAAGTCTTCCAAACTGGCCTCGTCCCAGCTTTTCAGTCTCATTTCCCACTACTTCCTCTTGAATGTACCCTCTCCCTCGGCCAAACCCGAGGACTCAGTGTTCCCCTAATACACCCTTCTCTGCCTCTGTGCCTTTGGTTATGCTTTTCTCTCTACCGGGAATGCCTGAGCTTCCTCCCCCGCCTCTGAACTCTGAAGTCCTGTCCTCTCTTCCACAGACAGGCCACACGACTTCTCCGTGAAACCCGCCTTCATTCCCAATCGCCTCATCTGTCACCTTACGACCAAATAGAATTTCATTTCGTTCTCTTTGGAGTGCTCCATGACACAAATGTTATTTCTATGTCTCAAGTGAAACCTACACATGCGTTTCCTTTTCTCTCCTGGATAATGAGTTCCTAGAGAGCAGGAGCTAAGTCCTTTGTTATCTTTGTATGCTTCATAGCGTCTAGCAGAGTACGCTTCATAGAATAAGTATATTATTAAATACAAATTGAATTGAACGCTAGAAGAGAGTATGCTACTAACCAGAACCGAGTATTGTTTCTTAGCAGTGTCAGACTGTAAACTTCAGTTGCCGCTGCTATACTGTAACTTATATAACCAGTCCCTCCTCCAAGCCCAATCATGTACCAGGGCAAGGGTGGTATGGCAGGGAGAGGCGATGGTTTGTTTTTCTGGGGAGAAAACAAGACTATGTTGATATTTATAAGCATGAGAGAGATGGGACACTGTGTACTTAGCCCAACTTCCTCTTTTCTGAGAATTTTTTTTCTTACACAATGTGGTAAGCCGTTTGGCTCAGCCCTGCCACCCAGTGGGCGAACTCATGTACTGTCAAGATCTTTGGTCCGAGGATGGTCTCAAATGCACGGAAGCTTTTCTGAGACCTGAAACTCTGAGTAACGAAGATGATTCTTTGATTGTGCCAAGAAGGAACAGAGGAAGGAATATGAGATTTGTCACCGAGACAAAGACACTATATATTAAACCAGTTTTCTATTTTTTTAATCCAGACCGACATTTAACAATTCTTGGTTAGTAGCAATTTTTCTAGTGTGCGTAGAGCTATTTCTACATGGGCAGTATTAAGCAATTGCATAATCATTTGATTCATTAAATAGGCAGGCAGGTATTTTGCAGAAGAGAATATTGTGATTCAGAGAGCTCAAGTGATTGCCTAAAGTCACGCAGCGAGGACACAATTCACCTGACATATGGCTGAAAGATCTCTCTGCTCCTTAAAAAAAAAAAAAAAAAACAAAATTCGGGGGGTGCCTGGGTGGCTCGGTTGGTTGGCAGCCGGCTCTTGATTTCAGCTCCGGTCATAATCTCAAGGTTTGTGGGATCAGGCCCATGTTGGGCTCCGCGCTGGGTGCGGGGCCTGCTTGGGATTCTCTCTCTCTCTCTCTCTCTCTCTCTCTCTGTCCCTTCCACGCTCTTGCACACTCACGTGTGCTCTCTTTCAAAATAAATAAATAGGGGCACCTGGGTGGCTCAGTCGGTTGAGTGTCCGACTTCGGCTCAGGTCATGATCTCGCAGTCTGTGAGTTCGAGCCCCGTGTCGTGCTCTGCACTGACAGCTCAGAGCCTGGAGTCTGCTTCGGATTCTGTGTCTCCCTCTCTCTCTGCCCCTCCCCCACTCATGCTCTGTGTCTCTCTGTCTCAAAAATAAATAAACATTAAAAAAATTAAAAAATAAATAAATAAATAAACTTAAAACAAAAAAAAGAAAATTCATCTCCTCTGTAAAGATCTCTATGATTTCTACAAGCAGATTTAATTTCCACCTTCTTCGTTGCCCTACAGTGTGTTGGACATACGCCTATATATTATGAGCATTGATCACTTATCTTGTAATTACCTGTCTGCCTGTTTCTTCCCCCTCAAATCAAGGGCCCTGAAGGTTGTCTTATGGCCTGCACAATTTAGGAGCTTCAAAACTCCACCGGTCAGGGGCGCCTGGGTGGCTCAGTCGGTTGAGCGTCCGACTTCGGCTCAGGTCATGATCTCGCGGTCTGTGAGTTCGAGCCCCGTGTCGGGCTCTGTGCTGGCAGCTCAGAGCCTGGAGCCTGCTTCGGATTCTGTGTCTCCCTGCCCCTCCCCCACTCATGCTCTGTCTCTGTCTCAAAAATAAAATAAAACATTAAAAAAAAATTAAAAAAAAAAAAATCCACCGGTCGGACTGGGTTAGCCTGGTCGGCTACCGTGCAGTATAGACAGCCTCTCCCGTTGCTCATCTTTCTGGTTCTCGTTTGTTCTCTAACAAACGTTCCCCTGAACCCGTAGCCCCAGCTGTGATGGGTGCAGGGCTGTATCCTCCATACAGAGAAAATAACACGACAGCAGAATATTTTCTGTTCCAGATGCGGTCGTTTTAGCAAAGGGCCCTGCGGTTCTTGGCTGGGGTGAGGTGGGGTGGGAGGGCAGAATGAAGTGTCCAATTTTTTAAAAAATCTGACAACTCGTTTCTCAGAGGTAGGAGTTAAAGAAAAGTGCTGTCTCACTTTTTTAAGGTGTGGAATATAAATACAATGGAATATTACTCAGCCATTTAAAAAAATGAAATCTTGGGCGCCTGGGTGGCCCAGTCTGTTAAACGCCTGACTCTCGGTTTCGGCTCAGGTCATGATCTTGCGGTTCCCGTGTGTGTCTCTGTGCTGTCACTGCGGAGCCTGCTTGGGATTCTCTCTCTGTCTGCTCCTCCCCTGCTCGTGTGCACTCTCTCTCTCAGAAATAAATAAAACTTAAAAAAAAAAAGAGAGAGATTTTGCCATCAGTGACAACATGGATGGACGTACAGAGTGTTATGCTAAGTGAAATAAGTCAGAGAAAGACAAATACCATATGATTCCACTTCTATGTGGAATCTAAAAACAAAACTAATGAATGAACAAACAGATAAGGAGCAACAGACCCATAAATACAGATGCTTATGAAAGCGGAGGGAGTGAGGCATGGACAAAATGGGCGAAGGAGTGGGAGGTACAGGCTTCCAGTTATAGACTGAATAAGTCCCAGGGAGGAAAGTACAGCATAGGGACTACAGTTGATGGTGTTGTAATAGTGTTGCATGGTGACGGGTGGTAATACCCTTGTGATGAGCACAGCACTTACCTATAAACTTGTTGAATCACTATGTTGCACACCCGAAACTAATAAAACATTGTGTTAACTGTATATGCATGGGTGTATATATGTATGTATGTATATATAAAATATTGGTTTTTTGAACCAATAGCAGACAATGATTCCAAAATCATTAGCCCCGTAGTGAAGGCAGAGTCGAGTTATCTTGCCTGATTTCTCTTTCACTTTCTCAAAGCCCACCCTCCATTCACAAGTTTTATCTCAGGAAACCTCTGTAACTTATTTCTTCCTATTGGGAAGGGTGATGAATAATTTGGTTTGGGAGCAGGCAGGAAAATTGGGGAAGGCCTTTAATTTTCTAATGCTTTGCCTTCTTTCCTTTCCCTAGTGCTGGTACAGTTTCCTGGCACCGACTTTTGAGAACTGTAATTACTGGACCGCAGAAATTATCTCTGTTTTCTTGAGAAGAAGCATGAGAAGGAATTTGCCATGAAGCATACGAGGCGGGTGAAGTGGGTAGGGAGGTGTTGGGTGGGCATCAGAAGTGGTTGAGGTGGCCACGAGTTTAAGAAGTCCAGGGATGGTGGGGGGTGCCTGCGTGGCAGTTGGTTAACTTCAGCTCAGGTCACGATCTCACAGTCCGCGGGTTCGAGCCCCGCATCAGGCTCTGCGCTGACAGCTCAGAGCCTGGAGCCTGCTTCTGATTCTGTGTCTCTCTCTCTCTCTCTGCCCCTCCCCTGCTCACTCTCTGTCTCTCAAAAATAAATAAACATTAAAAAAAATTTTAAAAAAATTGATGTTAATTGATGTTAATTGATGTTAAATTTTTTTTAATTTTTTTAATGTTTATTTATTTTTGAGAGACATAGAGGCACAGCGTGAACAGGGGAAGGGCAGAGAAAGAGGGAGACACAGAATCGGAAGCAGGCTCCAGGCTCTGAGCCGTCAGCACAGAGCCCGACGTGGGGCTTGAACTCACAGACCGCGAGATCATGACCTGAGCCGAAGTCGGCCTCCCAACCAACTGAGCCACTCAGGCACCCCAAAAAAATTTTTTTAAAGAAGTTAAGGGGGAAAGCTCAGCACTGGCGAAGGTAGGAGTGCCCTCCCTTTTAAAAAAGCAAAATAATGTAACAAAATGTAGTTAAAAATCACATATTTAGCGCTGACACAAAAAACATCAGTCCTCATGCCCCCCTCTCTGAGACATACAATGATTTGAGCCCGTTTGTCCAGTATTTACTTTATATTTCTAGGTGATATGTTTCTTCTTTTATTTCTTGATTTAGAAATAGTAGACATTGCTTTTACTTTTTGGTTATAGTAATTGAAGTGTCAGCGTCCGCACCATGTTGTATACCCGCCTTCCCTTTCCTGTCACCTTCCTCCTCATCGGTATATCACCACTTTGGCCGTGTCAATAGCCAGTGGTCACGTTACTGCCTCTGTGTAAACACTGTCCACCGTGGAGTCACAGCGTATTTTCGTTGTTTCATGTCTTGAGCAACCCTTTGTCTGTTGGGAAGGCATAATCAGTTATAACTTCAAACAATTTATTGGTTGAACCGTGTATCTATCTTCAGCTTATTCCTGAAATTCCTGAAATGCCTATTCTGTCAAATGTTCGTTCGAGTTTTCTCTCAAATGACCGACCTACCTAATAATCTAAGAAATCCATTTTTTTGTTCTCAGGGAGACTTGCCCTGTCCCCACCCGGTAAGTCTTTCTGGTCACCACCGCCCCCTGGTGGCTGTTGGTGGAAAGGAAAGAGAATTATGAGGTGCAGGGCGGAGGTTTTGAAGCCAGAAAAATGTCCTTTTCTAAAAGTGGCTGACCTTCATCTGAGGAAGGAATAAAATCTTGAAATAGTCTCTTTTCCTTGTCCCATTATCCTCTTCTTTTCTTTTTCTAGAAGAGAAGTCTGTTCTAATCTTCCCTAGGTTTTATTTTTCGTTGTTTTATTTTCTAATCTTTCTTTTGATACTGTGGTCATTCTAAGTCTTTTGTCTGATCCAACATAGGAAAAGGGAAAGATGAGTTACCTGTTTTAAAAAAAAATTACACCTTGGGGCACCTGGGTGGCTCAGTCAGTTAAGTGTCTGACTCTTGATTCTTTGACTCAGGTCATGATCTCACAGTTTGTGAGTTCAAGCCCTGCATTGGGCTCTGTGCTGATGGTGCAGAGCCTGCTTAGGATTCTCTCTCCCTTTCTCTCTGCCCCTCCCCGCTCTCTCTCTCATTCTTTCTCTCAAAAAATAAGCTAAAAATATTTTTTTAATTACAGCTTTATTGGGTATACTTGATGTATAATAAACTACACATATTTAAAGTATATACTTTTATGGGTTTTGACATATGTATACCCATGAGATTGGTGCCACGGTCAAGTTAATGAACAGGGTACTCTCAAAATTTCCTCTTGCCCCTTTGTAAACCATCCCTTCCTGCTTTCATCCATTCCCAAACTATGTATTAGTTTGCATTTTCTAAAATGTTATAAAAACGGAAGCACACAGTATACACTCTTTTTGGTCGTTGTCTGGCTTCTTTGCTTCCGTGATTATCTTGAGATTCATCATGTTGTTATGTGGGTTAGTAGTTTATTTCATGTTATCGCTGACTGCTATTCCGTTGTATGGATTCATACAACCGGTGTATCTGTTCATCTGTGATTGGACATTTGGGCTGTTTCCAGTTTCCAGTCTTGTTGGTTATTACAGAGAAAACTGTAACGAACATTCGTATACAAGTCTTTGTGCTGACACGTTGTCATTTCTCTCGGGTCAATGCCTAGGAGTAGAATGTTTAGATCATACGGTAGGTGTATGCTTGACTTTAAAGAAATCGCCAAACTGTTTTTACAGCGTGGTTGTACCATTTCACATTCGTGCCAGCAGCTCGTGTGAGGGCCTCACTTCTTGCCAACACTTGATATGGTCAGTCGTTTTAATTTTAGCCATTCTCGTGGTTGAGTAGTGTTTCCTCATCGTGACTAATTTGATTTGCATTCTCCTTCGTGACTAATGATCTGAGCATCTTTTCATGTGCTTTTTTCAAGCTATCCATTTTTAAATGCTCCCTTGTAATAGGGCTAACCTTAAGTCTGGGCAAAGGAAACAGGGTTACATGACAGGTCCCATGAAAGAATCTCATTCACCAATTGGCTATGAAATTCTTAACTGACTTGAAATTCCCACACCTGAGAGATAAAGTTACTCTTTTGAGTTAAGAGAACCAATATAAGGAGCACTGAAAAAATTATTTTTAAATGTTTACTCATTTTTGAGAGACAGAGCATGAGCAGGGGAGGGTGAAAGAGAGAGGGAGACACAGAATCAGAAGCAGGCTCCGGGCTCCGAGCTGTCGGCACAGAGCCCAATGTGGGACTCGAACTCCCAAACCATGAGATCATGGCCTGAGTCGAGTGGAACGCTCAACTGACTGAGCCACCCAGGTGCCCCAGGAGTACTTTCTAAATAAAAGGTTTTTTGAGGAAAAATGCCTATGTGAAGAGATAGCCTTGGACGCCATCATCTCCCCCATTCTCTTCTATTAGAACAGATTATTTTCTAGATTAGCTACAGGTCATTTCAGAAAGTATGGAGGGGCACTTGGGTAGCTCAGTTGGTTAAGCGTCTGACTTCGGCTCAGGTCCTGATCTCACGGGTCGTGGGTTCGAGCCCCGCATCGGGATTGGCACAGAGCCCGGAGCCTGCTTCCGGTTCTGTGTCTCCCCCTCTCTCTCTGTTCCATCCCCATTCATGCTCTGTCTCTCAAAAATATATAAACGTTAAAAATAAAAAAAGAGAAAGTGTGGAGAGTGTGCTTTGAGGGAATGGCAGAGTGGCCTCGTCCTTAGAGGATACAAAGCCAAGGGAATAGGGGATGAAGACACGCAAAGAGATTTGGAATGGCGAGCCAGATAACACGCCCCGCCTGGCAAGCACTTGGGGTATTGGGGGGGGTTATGGTCAGGCGGGTGACACTGAGCGAAGAGGGAGAGCATTGCGAGCAGCTGACTAGGTCAGAAAGGCAGACCCAGGACAACGGCGAGCCTGAAGGGGGAGACGAAGACCAGAAACGGGGGGCACGCTGACTATAAAAGTTACCATCTTCATAGGTTTGTCCCGAGCAGCGCTGCGACTTCAGAACATCCTGGACCAGAACAGCTTCTATTCTCAGTTTTCTCTTCTACACACTAGATCCCTTCAGCTTTGGGCTCCTGTTCCTCCTCTCCCCAGCTCTCCCTTGGGGCTTCAGACGACAAAAGAAGACAGTGGCTTGTGCGGGAAGCAGCCAGGCCACAGCTCCACTTCCTGGCCCGCCTCCACACCCAGAATCTTCAATGGCCCTCTGTTTCCTTGACAACACAGCGTAGTGATGAGGCGTCAAGGCTCTGGAGCCCAGCTGCCTGGGTTCAGCCATTATTGTCAATTAATTAATTACTGCTCTACCATTTATTAGCTGTATGACTATGGGCAAGTCGCTTAATCTTGCCGAACCTCAGTTTCCTTATACACAAGTAAAGGTGAGACTATCACCTTCCGTAAAGAGTTGTCAGAATTAAATGAATTTATATTTTTTAAATGTCTTGAACATCGCCTGGGAGGTTTTAAGCCCTAACGAATGTTAGCTATTAGTTTAAGCTCCTTGGACCCACGTTCAAGATGCCCTGCTAATGTGGCCTCTGTCCATCCACCTTTCTATGCCGTTCCTTCCTTTCTACTGCATTCGAGTTTTGCTGGTTTCCTCACTGAATCGCGACTCCCTGCATAACTCCAGAGAGTTTCCATCGCCCCGGAAGGTCCCTAGCAATTCAAATCCTTCCCAGGCATCAAAGATCACTTCAAATCCCGTCTCATCTATTACCTCCTACTATTATGTCCTTACGTTCCCACCGGGATTCAGAATGTAGGGGAGAACTGTACACTCATCGCTCCTCCACGCGAATCAGTTCTGTCTCCCTAACAGCCTGTGAGCATCCTGAGGCCAGAAAGAACACCTGCTACTTCCGAGCCGTCTTTCAATGGAGCGAATACATTGCCTCTGCTCCATTTCAAGCCTCTGCAAAGAGATTCAGTCAGCATAGGCGACAGAAGAGGGTGGGGAGAACTCATAGCTTTAATGACAGGTTATGTAGGGGTGGCGGGCTGGCTTCTTTCCCGTCTGCGCTATCCTCCAAAGGCAGAGAGACCCTCCCCTACGACCCCGACGACCCCCACTTCACTTCTGACCCGAGAAAGCAGGACACAGCTTATATTATATCTAGTCAAATATATTATATTTGACCCACTTATATTAGTCAAATAAATTCCGTCTTTAATCAGTTCCTCCTCTTCCCATTTTCCGAGAGAAAATATCGCTACATCTTTGAATCCCTCATGGATAGCCATCACGTTTTTCTCTTTCAATTCTTTCCTCTGGAACGTCTAAACCCGGACGCTTCCCCTGATCATCAGGGCCCCCATAACCCCTCCGGTGGTTGGGGTGATTTCAGGGGCAGATGGGCTAGGACAGTTGGCGTATCACAACCGGGACTGGGAAAATGGGCCAAGAGCCCCCGCCGAGGTCTGCGTTGCAGACGCTTTGCCCGGAATGCTCCTTCCCTGATCATTTCGGGCCGGGACTGCGGCCTTGGCCGACTCTGGTCAAACGTCATTACTTCGCGTGTCTTCTAGCGACCCCTGTTTCCTTCCATGATCCTTTACGTTCCTCTCCGCCAGCCTCTGTGCCCGGATCGTTTCCAAACCGGTCACGGGGCTGCTGGCCACGTCACTGAAGGCAGAGCCACAGAACAAGGAGCCCAGAAGCGAGCGGGGCCTGGAGGGTTCCGGAGGAAAGAGGGGCCCCGGCGTCCGCGGGGAAGAGGTGCAGCTTTTCCAAGTCTGGCAGGAAGGCTCGGGCGTCCTCCAAAGCCGCCCGAGCGGCCACCGTGAAGTTGGGGTCACCAGAGATCAGAACATCGAAGACGCAGGAGTGGAAATACGCATCTTCGACGGGCAGCCCTTCCTTGCACAGCCGCCGGGCGGCGTCCAGGGTCACGGCTCCCCGGCGACTGCGCTCTGAGCGAGAGAGGCGCTGGCTCGGGGGGCACCCGCCCACGCAGAGCTGCAGGTCCTGCTCGGCCGAGAAGGCCCGGGCCACCTCCTCTGCCACCCTGATGGAGAAGGAGAGCTGCCCGGCTGTCTGCCGGACGATGATGGTGGTGCCGATGTAGGCGGCCCGGATCTCCACGTGGTCCCCCGGGTTCGCGGTCCGAATGGACAGACTGGAGCCCCCAGGCCGGTCGCCTCCGTTGATAGAACCGTCTTCGAAGGCTGCCGGGAGATTGTCCACCTCGGCCTGGTAGACCTTCTGATCGATGCACTCCTGCATGTTCTTAAATATAATGGTGAGCTGTGCGGGCGAGAGGGAAAACGGTTCGTTTGGGGCCGCGCGGGCTTCCACCCCTCGGCAGCCAGGCCTCCCCCAGAGTCGGGGACGGAGACGCAGCGTTTTCGTGGCCCCGCTCACGCCAATCCCTTCCCCGCTCACCCCCTCCCTCTCCTTCTCGGTCTCGGTCTCGGCCAGACACCGGAGAAGACAAAGTTTCCCTTCTGTAACTTCTCAACCCAGGGCGCCTCGGCTCTCCTCTCTAGCTCTCTGGCGTTTTCTGCCTGTGAGCCAAAGTCCCCGGCGAGGGAAAGTGACTGGCAGCGAGGGCCTGTAGGGGGCGCGGCGGGAGCCGCGGGCGAGCGGGCGGGGCGGGGGGTAGCGGCGCCGTGCCGCCGTGGGGGATGCGAGGGGGTGGCACCGGGGGCGGCCGCGAGAGGGTCTGGAGTGGCCGCTGAGGCCCTGACCTTCCGGGTGGCGGTGGCGTTGGCCCCCGACGCCACGGGGGAGCTGGTGGCCTGGACGAAAAGGAAGTCGTTGTCCAGCAGGGGCCAAGCTCCTTGGACGCGGCACGTGTGGAAGTGGTGGTGAAAGCTGCGCACGTGCGGGTCCCCGAAGGAGGCGCAGTGCAGGAAGGCCGGGGCGCGGCCGTGCAGCCGCGAGAACTGGCCCTCGTAGTCGCAGGGGTCCGCGGCGGGGGCGCCGGGGGCGCGGGCGGGGCCCGAGCCCGGGAGGGCGGGGCCGCGCGGCGGGGGCGGGGCCGTGGGGCCCTGGCGCGAGCAGTTGTGCTGGATCATCAGGTCCTCGATGCCGTGCACGGCCGAGTGGAAGGCCAGGTCCCCGCGGCAGGTGCGGGCCGTGCGCCGCGTGCAGAGCGCGTAGGAGCGGAGCGCGCGGCAGAGGCCGCCGGAGCCCCCCGCCCCGGCCCGGCCCGCCGCGCCGCCTCCTGCGCCCGCGCCTCCGCGCAGCGCTCCGGGCGCGCCCCCGCCTCTAAGGCTCAGGGTGGACGACACGTACTCGGCGTTGCAGCGCAGGATCTTGCACTGAGAATGAGCTGGGGACGGGGTGGCGGGGGAGACGGTCGTGAGCCGGCCCCGGGATCCCCGCCGCACCCTCCCCAGACCGAGGAGGGGGCTCCAGCTGTTTCTGCAGCCCAGCTGATCCCCGGTCCCCGTCCCGTCCGGGTCTCCAGCCCCCGGCTCCCCAGTCCTGTGTCCGCTCCGTCTCGCTAAAGGTGCGCTCGCCCGCGAGAGGTCTTCCCCCCGTGGATTGTGCGCTTCCCCGAGGCGAATGGGAAACTGAAAACTACCCGCGTGGGAGTCCGGCGAGCGGCTGGCACCCGCCGGCACCCGCCCCTTCTCCTCGCCCGCCCGCCCTGGCACCGCGGCGCACCCTCGGGGCTCCCCGGCCCTTCCCGAGCCCTTCCTTACCATGTCCACAGAGGAGCAGCAGGAGGGCGAGAGCGCTTAGGGTTGGGGGGCTGCCATGGGGGGACCGGCCTGGGTCCCCCATGCCTCTGCGGCCAGGTCCCCCCAGGCTCCGGCTCTTTGCAGCTGATGGCCCTCCTACCTAGTGAATTGTGACCGGCCTTCCTGTAAGGGACTGAAAGAAGAGATTCGGCTGGGCATGGGCCGAGAGAAGAGTTGAAGGTCATTCAGGACGACGTGGAGGGAATCTGGGAAGATCAGGTAAAGGACTAGCGGCTGGAGTCTGGGGAGAGCGGGGCTCCCCACACGGTAAGCGTGGCCGCGAAGCCTCTGGGTCCGGCTCTCCTGGCCACTTTCAGGTCCCTTATGCAATACCCTGAGGTGGGGGTGGAAGGAAGGTTGACTAGACTGGTTGGGGGGGCGGGTGGAGCAGAGTCCATGTATTGCCCCACGCTGAGCCATCGAACAGCAGAAGCGTCCAAGAAAAGAGGGATCATAGGGACCGATTGGACGTCAATCATCCCAGGGGACTCCTCAATAGAATTCAGACCTGAAGATACTTGGAAACATACCTCCTATTTGCCCCGCCCCATCTGGGGGGGACACCCTCCAGGGGTCATTCATGTCTCTTCCTCCTTTGCCTCAGGCTTTTTTTTTTTTGCAAGGAGTGAGGGTAGAATACCCGGCTCTCTGCAACATGAACATCTTCAAATGCAAAGGGGCCGATCTCTCAGACTCAGAGGTGAGTCTGTGACATCCTTCCCTCTCAGGGAATAAGGGGCTGCACACCAAGCATGCAAATCCGTGTGTGTTTGTGCTGAGTCAACAGTTGCTGTATTTTTTTTTCTTCCCAAACCTGCCTGAAGAATCACTCTTTTCCTTAATCTTCCCTTTGCAAATTCAGAAGTTCTCAGTCCTTCGATGAGGACAGGTCTTGGGGAAGGGCTGAGTTTCTCCTGGCAAAGTCTCCTTCCTCGGGGTGAGGATAGGACTGAGGTAAGAGTATGCAGGAGGGAGAAGACGATGGTGAGACTCGAGTGTGGGGAGAAATAATGTACAAGAATAGCCCCCAGCCTTGGAAGGCCGATGCGCAGGGTTAGCTGCGCAGAGGCAGCGGAGAAGGCTATCGGTGACTAATCATCCGAGGCTAAATTTGGCCTTAGTGAGAAAACCACAGAACAGGGGACATGGGAAGCTCCTAAAGCTTCATCCGAAGTCTGAGGCAACAAGGTAAGGAGAGAGCTAAAACAGCCAGAGGAGAGGCGGAAGACTCAACTTCGGGAGGCCAGCGGCCAGCAGCCAGAAAGAAAGAAGACAGGGGGAGAAATGGAGATGGGGCCCCTTGGTGTGAAAGAGATCCTAGCTTCTGGCCCAGAGACATTCAAGTAGGTGTTGTAATTGTATGAAAGTCTAACTTCATTCCAAACGCTTATTAAAGGGATTGCAAGTTCATTCTGACTTACTGTTTCCAGGGGTCAAACATGACCCTGACATCCAGCTCTCCAGCCGTGACCGCCTCGTCCGGCGGTCAGCTCCGGGCACGGGATCCCCGTCTCCGTCTCCAAGTCTCCCCCAGGTCCCCAGACCGGCTGCAGTCTCACCGAGGTCAGGGCACCAGGGAAGGCTGGGTGTGGGGGGAAGGTGGAGGAAATGGCTGGCCAGAGTACGGGACAGCTGAGCGGGGGAGGGAGGTGGCTACTGAGTTGACTGTTTTAAAAATAGCTAAGTCCAAAATCCCAGGAACGTTAGTGGGGGTAGGGTATGGGGGGGGTGGGGAGAGTAGGAGGATCAGAAAGAATATAGAGTATAGGGTGCCGAGTCGGGAAGGGGGGAGAGAAATGTCACAGGCAAGTCAGATATCCAGTTGCACGTTATGTGACCCCAGGCACTGCCTACTCCAGGCAGCCCTCCAGCATTCTCAGGAATGTGGGGAATCGCACACCTTTCTTTCACCACCCTCCTCTCTGCCATGTTGAATATTGCGTTTCGTTTCTACAGAACATAGGTAGGAGGTAGGTGACTTTAAATAAGGTTCCTAGCAGAAGTCGTTCACGGCCCCTCCCCCATCTGTGCAGAGTATTCCAGAAGGACGGAAAAAGCCAGCTGTCCAGAGAAGAAATCTGAGCTCCGAGCTGCTAGGACGAGGGTTTGCTTCAGTCCACCGGGCCAGATCCTTGCAGCTGTCCATCCCCCCACCTCTTCCACTTCATATAGCGGTGCCCCCCCACCCCCACCCCCCATACACGCACAAAATATAAGCTCCTGAGTTGTTAGGGGAGGAGGCTAACGAAGGCAAAGAGGCGAAGAAGGACTAGGGATAGAATTTTTTGAGGATTGCTGATCCACAGGGGAGGGAGACTTGGGAGAGAGACACTGAGAGAAAAAGAGATTCAGAGAGATACCTTTGTGGAGTAACATAATCTCGTGACCTTTTAAGATATTGCAACCAAGGATTCGGCCGTGGCATATGCTCGCGGCCGTAGGCGTCTGGGGTCACCATCGCATATACTCGCCCAGCGTGGCCAACACAGGGGCTGATTCCAAATAGTGCTGCGAAGGCGTCTGATTCAGCGGCTCGCGTCTGATTCAGAATCAAGAGGTCTACACAGCATTCTCTTTTTTATGCATATATTTCTTTATTCTTTTTTTAAGTTTATTTATTTTCGAGAGAGACAGAGACAGCATGAGCAGGGGAGGGGCAGAGAGAGAGAGAGGGCAAGAGAGAATCCCAAGCAGGCTCCTCGCTGCCCGCACAGAGCCCGATGTGGGGCGTGAACCCAGGAAACCATGAGATCATGACCCGAGCCGAAAACGAGAGTCCGATGCTTAACCACCTGAACCACCCCGGTGCCCCTATGCATATATTTCCAAAAATTTTAGATTTCTCGAAACCACATGAGTCTGTAGCACAATGATTTTATTACAAAAATGTAAAACGCCCCCAACCAAAGTATTCAAGTGATTTTAAAACAATAATTTGGCTGCGACATCCCAAGTGGGACCCACTCTAAGGGCAAAAAGAAAATGCAAAACTATTTTCAGGTCGTGAGGCTGTCGGTGCAGGTGTCGGAATTGCTCTTCCGTGACCATCGCGGGTGAGTTGTGGACGAAAACAAACGGGTGTTAATGCTAGTGTCTTTGTGAACCGGGAGTTTTGGGTGTAAGGAGGTACAGATTTATCATTGGTGAAGTTAAAAATTCTGTAATTCTGAATTTAAGTTGGAAATACAACTGTGAGCTCAAGGCGTATTTTATCCTAAAACATTTCCTAGTTTCATGGTGAACAGGCCTAGACACAATAACCCAGAAGCGATGACACCCCTGTGTTCAAACCGAGCTTTCTGAACACCTTTTTCCGCTGAAGGAGCTCCTTAGGAAATGAGTGACTTCAGGTATGGGTCAAGAATCGTCCAAGATAAGCAAGGAAGCCTTCAAAAACTACTAGGATTGTATCCAAAGGACTCAGAAGCAACTAGAATAGGTCCCCCTGGCCGAAGATGGGACAATGTGAGTGTCAAAGTGGATACTGTCTGAATATTTGGTATGTTCAACCATCATATTTGTATCAAATATATTTAAATCTATGAGTTCCCAATGTTACTTAAAAATGTAAACTCATTATTGGAGAATGCTAGGAGATGAACTCATTGTTTTGAAAATGGCTGGTAACGGGAAAGAATCAAGCATTTATCCTGTTTTTCCTGTGGGAATTCACGATGAGGGGGAAATTTCTCTTTATAGAAGTTTTCCAGCAAATAAATGAAGAAGGAATGGCGTAATTAGAAAACCACCATTTAGAATGAACGTATCTAGGCAGTGATCAACAATTTGGCAGGAAAGGAGAGAGACTTTATGTCCTCCGGAGCATGGGCGGAGTACAAAATGGTACCTTTTGAAGCAGCCTTGCCAAAAAACGCCCTTTCGGTCTGGATCTGATCTAGTGTAGAGATAACTACTAATTTACAGGAAATACAGGAGATATCAAACGATCCCTCTGAGGCGCAAATCCAGATGGTGGGAACACACCGCAAGGCACATGACTTCGGCTCTCTAACAAACTGATGAAGAAGAAAGAAAAAGAAAACGGAAGGAGAACTTGCGCATTGAAAGAGACTTCAGAGGGGCGCCTGGGTGGCTCAGCCAGTTAAGCTTCAGACTCCGGCTCGGGTCATGATCTCACAGCTCGGGAGTTCGAGCCCCGCGTCGGGCTCTGTGCTGACAGCTCAGAGCCTGGAGCCTGCTTCGGATTCTGTGTCTCCCTCTCTCTCTCTGACCCTCCCCCACTCTTGCTCTGTCTTTCTCTCTCTCTCTAAAAAAAAACTAAATAAACATTAAAAAAAAAAAAGACTTCAGAGACATCAAACAGTTGCTGAGTACAGATTTTATTGGATTCTAATACAAGAAAGCAAACACACATGAGACAACTGGGGAAATTCGAACACTAATGAACAGTTAATGGATACTTGATGGTTTATAAAGTTGTCTGTGGATAAGTGGTACCTTTAAAAAAGTCAGCGCGTATCTTTTACAGATAGATCTTGAAATATTTGCAGGTGAAACGATAAGAGGAGTGATAAAACGAGATTGAAACACGAATCGGTAATCGTTCACACTGGGTGGCGGACGCTCAGGTAGTCACTATACCAGCCTCTTTTTGTGCATGTTTGAAAATTTCCGTAATGAAACTTTAAAGTCAGAAATTATCTGTGAGCCCATTGAGTGTGTGTGTGTGTGTGTATTCAGTTGGCCCTGGAGCAGTCTGACCATATCCTTGTCAAAGCCTATTGACCAAACGCCACCTAGAACAAACCGGTAGTCTAAAAAGTTGGCTTAGGTGGCTTGCCGCAGCAAGGTGAGAACGCCGCTGTGGAATTATGGGAGAGAGAGGCCTCTTCTAGAGTCTGGGCCTCCGTTGGACAATTCTAAACTAGAGTTTATTCTGAACTGAACAGTGAGGGCCAAGCTTGGATTGAATGTCGTCAAGATGCCGAGGCATTTCCGTAATTGGGTATCTAAATTGTTATGCTTTGATTAATATCCAAGTCTGTACTACAGGATCCTTCTGTGCCGCGAAGCTGTAAAAGAAACTGCAACCGGAAGGGGAGCAGACCCAGCTGGATAACAGCTACTAATTTGCATATTCTTTGTCCGAGGATGAAAAACCCCACCTGCGGCCAAGAGGAGAGCAACCTTTGAAAGCACAGACAAGGTTAAACGGCGGGAGAAACACAGCAAGAGGCTGTTATGTGGGTTTTAAAAAAAAAAGGTGAAGACTCAGAAATGGGGACGGAGAATTGTCACATCAAAACGGATCTACCTGGTCAAAAGTACTCACCATAGAAGAAATAGTTTAAATATCGTTGAACACCTGCTTGTGCCACACGCTAGGCTGAGGGACCCGATGAGAGGATTTCGAAGCCTTGCGACGACCCTGAAAGGCAAATTTTATCCCCGTTTTATAGAAGATGAAGCTCAGAGAGCTTGGCCAAAGTCGCCTCATTCAAGTCCAGATTTATCTGACTCGGAAGTCAGTATTCTTCGCGTTATAGCGTCTTCTGTAGGTTCTCAGGTGGCCGAACTTAGACGGAGAAAAGGAAAGAGGAAAAGATACAGATTGGAACAGGATGCAAGAAACAGTAGACCAGAGAAAACAGGCGCAGATCTTCAAAGTCAAGTGCCTGGTGAGAGGATGAGCCCGTGGCTGAGTGGTAAGAAGAGTGACAGGCCGGCACCCAGCTTTTGTATACCTAAGGCGTGAAACAAAATTCTACGGGCTTAAGCACATTGCAACTATATTACCAAACCCTTAACTTCTCGAAGTATGCCGGAAACATGGAAGGTTATCGTTTGACAACCTCTTTTGTGTCAAATGAAAGCAACAGCAGGAAACAAGTTTTGTTGTTGTTTTTTTTTTTTTAATTTTTGCATAAGATGCTTTTTCAAAATTCATTTCAGAAACTTAGGAATGGTCACTAGGTATTCAGTTAAAGCACAAGGGCCTACTTAATAATTTAACCGTAGAGGAAAAATTTGCCCTTTTTGGCGGCTTGATGTTTCCTTTTTTTTTTTTTTTTTTCCGATACGTTTCCTTGTAAGAGGCATTGAGAATTATATAACTCATTTTCTTTCTCTTTCTCTTTTTGTTTGACCTGTTTAGAAGTTCAGAGGAAAATGGAATGCTCACAGTATTTATATAAATTGGGGTTTTATTAAATATTTTGTCTTTTTTTAGAGCTTTTGGATTTTCTATTTTTATGTTACCTTGTTTGTTATGTTTGTTTTGGGTTACATGTGGGGTGTTGTTTACCTTTTTACAAGTCTCTTTAGATCTCTTTTGGATAAACTAAAGGTAAAATAAAAGCAAATCAAGTATTTTTGGAAGTGTGAACTAGAATTTAAGTTAAATGAAAAGGCATTCATTTTTCATAGCTTGGAATTCTCCCATGTGACTCATTTGGAACTGTTACATAAAGACACATTCTTTACTTTCTACCACCTTTATCGGCGCATTTGGTGTTTTCATCGATTCCTGGAAAGGTGAAGAAAGCAGCGCTTCTATTTCCCGGCAGTACGAACGGAGCTCCAAAAATAAAATGCTTCTAAAATCAAAGACTGCAGACTGAGGCAGCAAAAGATGGGTTTCTTTTGGATGAGTTTATTAGGATGTTGGCAAGCGTGAGATTATCTGGGATCGCGAGTTTATAAATGGGTGGTTCTTACTTTGAGGGGAATCACAAACTCCTTTTTTTTTTTTTTTTTAGCATTTATTTATTTTTGAGAGACATAGAGACAGGGTTTGAGCAAGTCAGAGAGAGAGAGAGACACAGAATCCGAAGCAGGCTCCAGGCTCTGAGCTGTCAGCACAGAGCCCGACGCGGGGCTCGAACCCACAGACCGTGAGATCATGACCTGCGCCGAAGTCGGCCGCCCAACCAACTGAGCCACCCAGGCACCCCCACAAACTCCTTTTGAGAGTCTAATGAGAGACAGAAGTCCCGGCCTCAGAAAAATGCTCCCGTGTGTGCTTTGACATTTTAACTACAATTTCGCGGGGGGACACACGCCTTCTACTAGAGGGCTGGGACAGACGTGACTCCCCTTTACTGTGACAGCACGGAAGCCCGGCCACCGGACCACCAAGGAGCCACGCCTTTCCTGTGGACAGTGGTGAGAGCAAGGTGGGCAGCTGAGTAAGGCTGTCAATACCCAGCTCGAAACAGTAACAGAACCTTTGGCAAACAGATTCTGCTCTTCCGACCATAAGAGTGTTTCACCGTGGCCTTGAAGCAGTTCTGTCCTGGCCGTCAAGCAGTTCTGAAAAATACTTGAGTCAAAGACTATCCATTATAGTGTATGCCCTTACAGACTTGGTTTGGTTTATTTGGTTTATATTAATTTCTTTTTTTTTTTAATGTTTAGTTTTTGAGAGAGAGATAGAGTGTGAGCAGGGGAGAGGCAGAGAGAGAGGGAGGCACAGAATCCCAAGCAGGCTCCGAGCTGTCAGCACAGAGCCCGATGCGGGACTCCAACTCCAGACCGTGAGATCATGACCTGAGCTGAAGTCGGCCGCTTAACCGACTGAGCCCCCCAGGCGCCCTGGTTTATGTTCATTTCTACCTTGAGGTCCTGTAGGGGGAAATGCTCTATTAACGGTGTGGGCGAGAACTGAATTCTGTCACCGCAAAGTGTTTTTATGCTTTATATTGCCTTATCTTCAGGTGAAGCATTAGACGCGTTATTAAAAAGACACAATGTTTTACAGCGGACTTGATGTGCGCGGAGCCGGCCACCAGCGGCTCCTGGCCTCCCGGGAGCTGCAGGTCTTCCAGCAGCTGAAAACAGGATGAGTCTCCCGATCGGGAAGGGGGATGTGTGTAACTGGGAAGGGTAGAACAGGGTGGAAGTAACGAGAGAGAGGGGCGCCTGGCTGGTCCAGTCGGTTAGGCGTCGTCCTCTTGATTTCAGCTCCGGTCATGATCTCACGGTTCACGAGATCATGAGATCGAGCCCCCCCCCACCGCCCCCCACCTCGGGCTCTGCACCGACACAGGGGTTCTGTCGCCCTCTCTGTCTGCCCCTTGGCCACTCGCACGTGCACAGGTGCTCTCGCTCTCTCAAAAAAACATAAATAAATAAATACGAAAAAATTGTTTAAGAAAAGAAAGTAATGAGAGAGATTAGGGTTCAGTTGGGTGGCAGAACATAAGAAGGCGTGTCCCCGGGTGTAAGGTAACCCAAATCTTTTTCGCTTCCCTGCCTCCGGTGTTCCCCAGTGGGGGCCCTATTGTCATTATGAGAGGGACGATTCTTTGTTTTGTGGAACTGTCGTGCCCAGTGCAGGACAGTTAGCATTCTGGTCTCCCCTCCCCTGCGAAGGGTCATTTGCATCCTCAGTTGCTGTAAAATTTTAAAGTACCCCTGCAAATTTCCAAAGCCCCGCCCCCACCCCAAAGGTGCTACCGCCCTGCTAGAGGAATCCTTCCAGATATCCTCAGTCCCAGGTGGTCTCGCACTCCCTGACCTCAGCGGGCTCAGGAGAAGCCTTTTCACCTTACGGGCCTCCTTGCTTTAGGTCTGAACAGTTTATTTTTGTGGAGCTCAAGGACGTGACTTCCCAACACTCTCTCCTGTAAGAGCGATGGTTGATTCCTTTTAATTCACATACTTGGGGGGCGCCTGGGTGGCTCAGTCGGTTAAGCATCCGACTTCAGCTCAGGTCATGATCTCATGGTCTGTGAGTTTGAGCCCCGCATTGGGCTCTGTGCTGACAGCTCGGAGCCTGGAGCCTGCTTCGGATTCTGTGTCTCTCTCTCTCTCTCTGCCCCTCCCCCACTCATGCTCTGTCTCTCTCTGTCTCAAAAATGAACACTAAAAAAATAATAATTCACATACTCAGCTTCTCTCTGGAGCCTCCCAAGGACAGGGCCACACAAACACAACCCTCAGCCCCATCACCTGGAGGATGTGGATTTCGAACCCGTGCTCTCAAAGCTCCCGGGATTGCTACACCCTAGTCCTACTCGAGCAGCTCTTCTCTGAGCTGAGTTACATTTTGGGATCTGGGGTGCTCTCATTAGGAAAAAAGAGTTCTATTGCTTAAATGGATTAAAAAACCAACGCATTATGTTTTTAAGGTATCTCTTTTGCAATTACAGCACTTCCTTGTCCCTTCGTTTGAGCAGAACTCGGAAACTGAATGGGCACAGGGGACATTTGGACAGCTAAGTGACACGGCAGGGTGTCGCCTCCAGCTGTCCGCCATTTTAGGCCTCTCGGGTGTAGATTCTTCCAAATGATCAGAGTCCATGAGATACTACAAGGTGAGCTTTCAGTCTGAATCACTACCCCTTCGGGTCTACTTGCTGGATTTTTAGTCATCAGATAAAACGAATAGAACTGGTAGCAGAATTTATCGTGAGAAACATCTAGTATTTAGGGTCGATGATTGACGCCTTGTGTTTTGTTTTGTCCCCAGACACTGACTGCTCCTTAGGCGAAGATTTCTCGGTCATTCAGGCCTGGACTTTAGCCACTGCTACGTCAGGAATAACGTCTGTCCTTCTCACCAAATGTAACATTTCACCTCCTTCCTTTGCTCCATCTTGGATCTGGGCTGGGCTTAACCGGCGTCCCCCTGGATCCGGGGCCAAGCCAAGGAACATTCTCAGCTAGCTGAGACCTCTTCGAGCGTTGATCGAGCTCCTAAAACTCGCTAGAAATGTTTGTTAGAATTAAGGCCTTCTAGGAGATTTCAGTCTTCCCCTGGAGACAAATATACACAAATGAACAACAATAGCCTAACGCAAGATAAATACAATCTAATGCTTAGTGGGAAAAGGTACTCTCCGGGGCCTGAGGCAGCAGCTCTTACCTTTGGCTGCAAGTTATCATCATCCGGGGAGGCTCAGTCAGTTAAGTGTCTGGCCTTGGCTCAGGTCATGATCTCATGGTTCATGAGTTCGAGCCCCGCATTGGGCTCCGTGCTGACAGCTCAAGGCCTGGAGCCTGCTTTAACTTCTGTGTCTCCCTCTCTCTCTGCCCCTCCCCTGCTCACCCTCTGTCTGTCAAAAATGAATAAACATTAGAAAAAAAATACCGATGCCCAAACTACACCCCAGACCACTTAAGTCAGAATTTCTCCAGGTGGAAGCCAACCGCCAGGATTTTGTTGTTGTTTGTTAATACTCCCTGCGTGATTTCACGGGTGGCCGAAGTTGAACCACCAGCCTAAAGGGAAACCAGGAAAGTCCACGCAGGCGGGAGTTTCTGTGGACAGAAGGAAGTGTTCAGATTGGTGTCGTCTGCCATTAGGCGGGAAAATCTCGTGTCACAAAGGGGTAGGAGCTCATCTGGACCTCAAAGCTCCAAGTAAAACAGAATCTCAGACTATTTGGAGAGGAGCTGGGAGTTCGACGCTGGCCTTGCTCCCCCCCACCCCCTGCCCCTCGGTGGGCAGCCTTTCCAGCGGTTCTTCGCCCTCTCCGGGGAATTTCATTCTGCTTTGTCCCATTCAATTCCAGCTTTTGTTTGTTTCTAAAATCTTTCTACTTTTTTTTTCTTTCTGCTTTTTAAAAATTAAACTTTGTTTCTTTATAAAATGTTTAATTGTGGTAAAATACACATAATATAAAATGTACTATCTTAACCATTTTTAAATATAAATCTGTATTTTAAATACAGGTCAGTAGTGTTAAGTACGTTCCCGCCGTGCAGCGGAAGCACCAGAACTTTGTATCTTGCAAAACTGAAACTCTATACTCATTAAACAGAAACGTTTTCTTTTGAGGTAACTATAGCTTCATGCTGCAATTGTAAGAAAGAATACAGAGAGATCCCATGTACCCTCTGTCTGGTTTCCCCCAATGGTAACGCCTTGGGAAATGATACTACAATATTACAGTCAAGACATGGACACTGATACAGTCAAGAGAAAGGACGTCACAAGGATCCCTCGTGTTTCCATGCCTACTTCCCTCCCGTCTCCACCCCTACCTTACCATTAGCAAAACCCAGTCTGTTCTTCATTCCTAGAATCTTGTGTTAAGAACGTTATATAAACACTCATATAGTATGTGCGACTTTTAGGATTGTCTTTTTTCTTTAAGAGACTTTTTTTTCTTAATGTTTATTTATTTTCGAGAGACAGAGAGAGATGAAGTGTGAGCGGGGGAGGGGCCGAGAGAGGGAGACATAGACTCCAAAACAGGCTCTGAGCTGAGCACAGAGCCTGATGCGGGCCTCCAGCTCACGAGCCATGAGATCATGACCTGAGCCGAAGTCAGATGCTTAACCGACTGAGCCACCCAGGCGCCCCAGGACTGGCTTTTTTCACTCAGCATAATTCTCTGGAGCTCATCCAACCCACGTGCGTATCAGTAGTTTGTTCCTGTTCGTCGCCGAGCACCATTCCATGCTGTCGCTAGACCACGGTCTGTACCGCTCATCTGCTGAATGCTGCCCGCCTTGTTTCGAGTTTTTGGATATTATTAATAAATCTGTCATCAACATTCGTGTACAGGCTTTTGTGTGAACATTAGTTTTAATCTCTCTGGGATAAACGCCCAGGAGAGCAAACGCCGGGTCCTACGAAAATTGCATATTTAGGGTTTTTTTTGTTGGTTTGTTCATTTCATAAACTGCCAATCTGTTTTCCAGAGGGACCGCACCATTTTCCATTCCCAAAAGCAGTGGATGAGTGATGCGGTTTCTCTGCCTTCTCGTCAACATTTGATGTCATCATTTTTGTTTAATTTTAGCCATGTTGATGGGCATGCAGTGATAACTGTGATTTTAATTTGTATTTCATAATGGTTAATAACATGAGACATCTTTTCACGTGCTTATCTGCCGTCTGCATATCCTCTTTGGTGAAACGTCCTTTCATGTCTTTTGACCATTTTCTCATTGGATGGGTTTATTTTCATTGTCGAGTCGCAGAGTTCTTTATATACTCTAGGTGACAGTCCTCTGTTTTGTATGTGATTCACGGATTATTTTCTCCCAATCACTAGCTTGTCTCTTCATCCTCATAACAGGGTCTTTAGCAAAGCAAATGTGTTTAATTTCGATGAAGTCAAATTGACCGGTTTTTCCTTTTATGGATCCTACTTTTAGTGTCAAATCTTTGACTAGCCCTAGCTCCTGAAGAGCTTTTTTTTTTTTTCCTAAAAGTTTTACATTTCACATTGAAGTTGGTGATCCACTTTGAGTTAGTTCTTATATAAGGTATAAAACTAAAGCTGAGTGATTTGTTCGTTTTTTGCCTATAGATGTCCACTTTCTTCGGCAATGTATCTTTATAAAACTCTTCCTGGGACACCTGGAAGTGGTTCCAGGTGGAACCACCCAGTGGGTCGGTAGGCGTCCGACTTTGGCTCGGGTCATGATCTCATGGTCCATGGGTTAGGGCCCCGCGTCGGGCTCTGTGCTGACACCTTGGAGCCTGGAGCCCGCTTCACATTCTGTGTCTCCCTCTCTCTCTGCCCCTCCCCTGCTCACACTCTGTCTGTCTCTCTCTCTCAAAGGTAAATAAACATTAAAAAATTTTTTAAAAATAAAAAAGCTCTTCCTTCTTCTGCACCTTTGTAAAAAACAAAAAATCAGTTGGGCGTATTCGTGTGAGTCTGTTGCTGAGTTCTCTATTCTGTTTCATTGGTCTGTCTCTTTCTGCCAAAACCACACCACCTGGACGACTGTAGTCTTACAAAATGGGTAAGGCCATTTTTCTCACTTAATTCTTCTTTTTCAAACTTTGTTTAGACACTCTAGTTCCTTTGCCTTTCCATGTAACTTTTAGAATAATTCAGTCTACATCCACAAAAACATCTTGCTAGGATTTCTCTTTCACTTTTTTTTTATTGTGGTGATATACACAAAACATAAAGTTCACAATTTTAACCATTTTAAAGTACTATTCGGTGGCATATAATACGTTGAAAATGTCGTGCACCAATCACGACTAGAACATTCCATCACCCTAGAAGGCAACTCTGTACTCTTACTCAGTCATTTCCCATCCGCTGGCAACGACCGGTCTGCTTTCTGTTTCTATGGATTTGCCCTTTCTGGACATTTCTTATAAGTGGAATCCCACAAGACGCAACCTTTTGTGTCTGGCTTCTTTCTTTTAGCCTAATGTTTTCGAGGTTCGTCCAAATTGCAGCATGCATCAGTACCTCATTCTTTCTTCTGTCCAAATAATATGTCACTGTATCAAGATACCATAGCTGTTTAGTTGGGTTGTTCCACTTTGGGCTGCTGGGAACGGCATGCCGCTATGAATGTGCGTGTATAGGTATTTATTTTGAGTACCTGTTTTCAGTTCTTTGAGGTATAATTACTTCGGAGGGGGATTACTGGGTCTCGTACTATGTCTCACTGAGGAGCTGCCAAACTATTTGCCACAGCAGTTGAAACATTACATCCCCACCAGCAATGTATAAGGGCTCCCATTTCTCCTCGTCCTCATCGGCGCTTGCTAGTTTCCGTAGTTCCAGCCACCCCAAAAGTGTGAAATGGTACTGACTTGCACCTCTCGAATGATCAATGAGTCTTTTCTCTCAGCGGCACTTCGACTGGCCTCCCTGGCTTCTGACGAGACATCTGCTGTCACTGTCCTTCCCCTACAAGTAAGAAGACATTTTTCATCGCTTTCAAGATTTTTTCCTTTGATTTTAGCCTGCAGCAGTTTGACTATAAGGTGTCAAAGGAATGAAATGACTTTGTTTAGGTTTTTCCTCTTTGGGGTTTGCTCGGCCCCTTGAGGCGTCAGTTTTTATCCCTCTGCCAAATTGAGGGAGTTTCAACCATTATTTCTTTTAGTACTTTTCTGAGCCCTGTTCTTTTCTTCTTCTCCTTCTGGAGAGCTGATGACATAATAGATCTATTGCTACAATCCCACAAGTCCCCGTGACTCTGCTATTTTTGTTTTGGTTTGTTTTTTACTCTGTTGTCCAAGTTGAGTAATTTTTATTCTCCTGTCTTCTAGTTCTCTGATTCTATCCACTCCATTCTGCTGTCGAACCCATCCACTGAGTTGTTTCGTTTGGGTTCTTGTCTCTTGTAAAAATGCTTATTTATTTATTTTGAGCCAGAGAGAGAGAGTGCACGAGGGAATGAGCGTGAGCGAGGGAGGGAGTGAAGGAGAGAGAGGATCCCAAGCAGGCTCCGTACAGTCAGCGCAGAACCTGACTCGGGCTAGATCTCATGAGCTCATGAACACTTAACCGACTGAGCCACCCAGGTGCCCTCAGGTTATTGTATTTTTTAGCTCTAAAATTTCCATTTAGTTTTTCTTTAAATCTTCTGTTTCTTTGCTGAACTTTTTACTTTCTCTCCTAGGACTTTCTGGGTTTTTTTTCATTGTTTTCAAGCATGTTCGTGATTGCTTTTTGAAACATTTTTATGATGACTGCTTTAAAACCTTTGTCAGATGATTCTAATATCTGTCATCTAGGTATGGTCTGTTTTCATTCAGCTGAAGATCTTTTTCATTCATAGTATAATGAGTGCTATTTTATTAAAACCTGGACATTTAGAACTCCGGATCTCATTTAAGCCTTCTTCTTTAGTTGGCTTTCTCTGATATGACTCAGGCAGTGTAAGTAGGGGTGAGTGTCTTGTTACAGCCAGGTAGGTGTATGTGTTCCCTACTCAGCCTACATTGACACCGGAGGGGAAGGGCTTCTCATTACTGCTTAGGTGAGGGCAGGCGTTTACAGCTGCCCACTAGGCTTCCACTGACACCGACCTGGCTGGGAGAGATAGGAAGGCCTTCTTATCCCTCCCCGCATGGCCTCCGCTGACAGCAGTGGGTGGAGGTGGCCTTGTCATCAGTGGGTGTTGGTGAAAACAGACTCTCTACCACGTCCGCTCTGGAACCAACCCAGCAGAGAAGGGAAGGAAAAACCTCCCAAAAGCCCTGATGGAGGTAGAAGTCTAGGCATCCCATTCAACCCTTACTAGCATGGGTAGGAGTAAGCCACAGTTCTTTCTGCGGAGTTTGGCTGGAGTAGAGCAGTTATTATCTAGAAGTTTTCTATTTTGCTAGGCTGCCTTCCTGGTCCTTTGGCTAGAAAGAACAGGCTTTTGTTGGTTTGGTTTGGTTTTCCTCTGTCCGTGCCCACTGGCATTGCCAGGTTGCTGGCTTCTTCAGCACCAAGCCTGGGATACATGAGACAAAAAACCCCAGAGAAGTCACCAGTGTGTAGTTCCTTAGGTTCCAGAAGGTATGCCTCCTTTTCTCCACCCTTCGAGTGTTTTATGTTTGTTTTATACGTAATGCCCAAGGGTTTTAGATGTATTAGCAGGAGGAATCAGGAAAAGCACGTTTAGTTCAGTCTTCCCTGATCCTTTTATTCACTTATTTGTTTCCCTGGTCCTTTTATTTGTTTCATTTTCCGTTTGATTGTGAGCTTTTTTTTTTTGTTTAGTTTATTTAAGTAATCTCTACACCCAACACCCTGAGACCAAGAGTTGCATGCCCTCCTGACTGGGCCAGCCAGGTGCCCTTTGATTATGAGCTCTTTATTTATTTTTTAATGTTTATTTAATTTTGACAGAGCAGGAGTGGGGGGAGGGGTAAAGAGAGAGGGAGGGGCAGCATCTAAAGCGGGCTCCCGGCTGTCAGCACAGACCCTGAGGGGGGGCTCGAACCCACAAACTCTGAGATCATGGCCTGAGTCAAAGTGAGATCATGGCCTGAGTCAAAGTGAGTCAAAGTTGGCCACTTAACCGACTGAGCCACCCGGGCGCCCGCTGGTGGGCTCTTTAAGTAGAGTTTTGTAACTTCAATACCCAGTCTGACACATGATCTGAAAATGTTTGAAAACAGGGAAAAAGGAAACAGAACCTGAAATGCAGCGAATGAATTACACTCCTCCCCAATCTACCCTTAGGTGTGTGGTGCCAAGAAGAGGTGGCGGCTTAATCCTGTCCTGAATGGTGAGGCCTCTCGGGGTGTTTTGATGTTGAGAAACGTGACCAGCTCCCAGAGTTGACACTCTTTTCTAGGTTCCCATGTATTACCAAAAACTACCAGCAGGTGGCAGAATAATAGATAAAAAGGGACTGTGGTTCAAAACATCAAGAGGTTGATTTCCTCTGACAGGGAGAAATTCTACTAGCCTACCCTCCCGCCCCCACCCGCAGGTGCAATTCCAAAATGTCGCTCTGAAAGTTAGATACTTTTTTCCCTGTGGGGGCACAGGTTGCTGTAGGGACAGCTGGAGTAAAAAGAAGGGGACTCTGTTAGGCTCCGCATGTGACAACAGGATTACTGGGTTTTGGGGAAATAAGTATCTAGCATTTAGTTACTCTTCTCCCTAATTTCTGGCATTTAAACCTACAGGAAGTTAGAGATTGGACGCCGGGAGGATGATTGCCTTCTTAAACAATATTTAAATGTTGATACTTTAAAAGCAAAGCCAAACAACATAAAACCCCACAAACACCCCATATCCTACCACCCATGTCTTCCGTCAGGGCCTGCTGACGTGGACACATCGTTGGTGATTCAATATTTGAATTTACTTTCTTATTCATTATCAAAAGTATTTTCTGATGTTAGCGCCGGAGGGGGACTGCTTTTAAAATTTTCTGTTTGAACTCAGGTGCAGAGAATTAACCACCTTGTGAATAACAGTAATCTGACCAAAAAAGGCCTGAGGGAGGCTTTCGTCCGTCTCCTTGTTCTCAACTTTTTATTTTTAAAAATTTCAAACGGGCAGAAACCTTGAAAGGAAAAAATAAGGAGCATTCACGTGCCCCTCCCCCAGAGTCATTGTCCACATTTTGCTAGTTTGCTTTTTTTTTTCTCTCTCTCTCTCCTATAAAGTCAATTTGCAGACACTTTGGGGACCGTTTTAAAAGTTGCTTCGGTGGAGGCTGCGCCTCATTTTTCTTTTTTCCTCCTTTCTCCCGCTCTCCTTCTTCCTATTACAAAAATTTTAAACTCCAAACCCACGCCCTTTCTCTTAGTCTCCCACCAGGTAAGCTCAGGGCCTGCTGCCCCCCAAGGCCCAGTAGGCCCGGGGACTCCCACTTGTCCGTAGTATTTGTTTTGGCTCACAGGGTTTGGTCTAAGTTCACGGAAGAAGAAGAAAAGCTGCAGCAGGACCAGGAGCGTCGGGGGTTAGTCACGCGACAACCGTTAGATTTCTTAAGCAAAAGTTCCTGGGCGACTGGGGCAAAGCTCCAACTGGAGAGTTTACTCTCCTCCTCATCACGATTCAACGACGCCAGGCGGAGACGTTCTTTTGCGTCTCTCGGTCTCCTCCCCGGTATTTGTCACCGGTCCGGAGGGAGGGCTGCGATCGTGTGTCTGCGGGCTCTGGGTGACAGCCTTCGGGGTTCTCTCACGGGTTTTCTACTTCCAAAAATAAACGGGACGAAGAAATTTAGACCCGAGGAAGGTCAAGTTTTCAGGAATATCCAAGCCTGAAACAGTTGGAATGATATACGGAAGAGTAAGCAGAAACGCATAAACGGAACCATATACTTTGTATCAAAAGCTTTCTTCAGCCTCCCTGGTGGTCTAGTGGTTAGGATTCGGCGCTCTCACCGCCGCGGCCCGGGTTCGATTCCCGGTCAGGGAAGAGCCTTTTTTTTTTCCCCCTAACATTCTGCAGAGGCCTTTTAATGAGTAACGTTGTTTCCCCTGGTCAGTTCCCCCACCCCTTCAAAGCTGAAATACAGGAAATGCAGAAATATACGTAGTAAACATTGCTCACAATTCTACCACCTGTTAACTGTTGACATCAAATATTTAAAACCGAAATGGAATTACGCTAGTCATAAAGTCATTTTTAAATTTAATATATTTCCAACACTTGCCAGTGGAAATATTCTTTACGAATATGATATTTTCTTTCAATTTAACTTAGGTTTTGAGAGGGTAATATATTTACATGGTTTGGATTCGAATACGTAAAGGATGTAACTGATAAACCTAATTTTTACCTCTGCCATCTAGTTACTCTCTAGTAAGGCAATCAACGTTATGTTTCATAATTATAATGACATAAATATTTTATGGAAACGCAAGTTCATGCACACCTGCCTATATATTAAAATATGCTCCCCACCTCGCACAAATGACAGCACTCTATACATGCTTTTTCTGCTCTTTGCCTTTTTTACTTAATAATATATTTTAGAAATAGTTCCAGATGAGACATGAAGAGTTTCCTCATTCTTTCTTATGGCACAGTATTCCATTATATTGATGATATTCCATAATTAAATGAACCAAACTCCTTTTGATGGACCCTTAGGTTACTTCTAATCCTTTGCTATTAACAGACAATGCCACCATAAATAATCTGGTACCTGTCATTTTGCAGGCGTGTGGAATAAAAGCCTAGGCGTTGAAATGCTGGCTCAAAAGGCACGTGGATTTATGGATAGATATTGCCGGTATGCCTTCCAGAGAGTTCATGCCAATTTACACTTCTGCCAGGATTGTACAATGTATATAGAATTAGAAAAAAAACCCAAACCATGTGGGTTTTCATCAAAGGATTTAATCTATTCTATGTCTGGAATTTTAGGGTTCTCTCCCTTTGATAACACTTTGACAAACATCTGTGTAGACATACCTTTGTGTTTATCCCTAGGTATTTCCTTAGGATAAACCCTTGGAAGTAGAATTACTCCCTCCAACCATATACTAAAAGAATTAAAGAATTAAATTCGAGATCTGAAGCAATAAAAAGCTAAGAAAAATACATTAGTGGATAATTATATTAATATTGGGCAAGAGAAGACTTTTTCAAGATAAAAGCAAAGACAGAAATGGTAAAGGCTAAAACTGATAGACGACATAACAACAGGATACTTCTGTTCATCTAAATATCCTATAAATAATATTAAAAGACAAATGACAAACTGGTATAAATCAGTAATAGCAATATAAATAATTAATAGAAAAATAGGCAAACTAATACAAATAATTGGTATGTATGAAAAATGATCAACCTCAATAGTAACAAAATAAATGCAAATTAAGACAAGACTTTTTATCTGGCGATTTCGTTAAAATGAAAAGCATGACATCCCATTGACTGGTGTAATATGATAACACTCATTGAATAGCGAAATTGGTGCTCTCTCTCCACACAGAAATTTGGCAATATGGATTCAAAGTTTTAAAATGCGTATGTCTTTTTCTTTGGAATTTTATCTTAACGCATTTGCCCTATGAAAACACTCTGAAATTCGTAGCGACCTGTGTATGGAGATAACTCCATCAGGGGAGCCTTAACTCCTTCACTGGCTTTCAGACGCCCCGTTCAAACCACAATAGAAAAAACTAGAATTGACTCTTGAAAAACTTGTGAATCAACAAGAAACTACCACAGAATTTTTAATATAACCATAGGAGAAATCCTAGAGAGCTTCTCTTCCAAGTCCTTCTTTGATTTTGTGTTGGGAATATCTTTTAAATATGCATCTCGAGATAAAGAACTGGATGAGATACTCCACATAAGGAAAAGGAGCGGCCCTGCTTGCCGTGTGCGTTGGTGGTATAGTGGTGAGCATAGCTGCCTTCCAAGCAGTTGACCCGGGTTCGATTCCCGACCAACGCATCCTTTTCTTCCCAAAACTTTTAAGCAGTTCAAATCAGTAAAGTACGGGGGAAGGAAAGACTTTTGACCACTCTTGAGTTCTGAGACTATTCCGAGGGGAGTCTTTTACAAAACAGAACCTCCAGGGTTTTAGTGGCTGCAAGAGAGCCAAGCCCGTCTGCTGGGTTCGGCAGCTGGCGTCGCATCAGTTCACGCTAATTATCCTTTGAGGTCTTGAGGGAAGTGTCTGAAATAGCGGCCTCTCAGACTTGTTTTTCTAAATCCTCGATGCGCTCTGGTTTACTGAAGAGTCAGAATAAGGAAGTCAGCCCAAGAGCCGCAGTCCCGAGACAGCATCACGTTACTTGGAACGGGGAAAGAAGAAAGAAGAAACGAAAAGGAGAGCCTTGGAGCAGCTCCGCTTCTCTTCGGGTTCCGCCGTTCCGGGACAGAAAGCTCAGTTCCGAGGGTACAAGCTGGAGATGTAAAGAGGAAAATCCTCGGGGTGGCCTCTCGCACGCCTGGGAGGGGCGGCTTGATTCTTTGGAAGGGAGGGAAGCGGCTCGCGGGGGAGACCGAAGATGGTCCCTGGCAGCAGCCGCCGAGCAGCAGAGGGGCGACGCTGGCGCTCGCAGCGCGGGATTTGGGAGTAAAGACCCAGACTCAGGGGTCACGGCTTCGACGCTGTGGAATGGAAACGTTTGGTATGCTGACCGGTGCAGACCACTTGAATCGGACCAATAAGACGGAAGGACGGCGTAAGTACGCCTGTTCCAAAGGGCGTAAAATAAGTCTGCACTGCGCCGCCTGGCAGGTGGCGCGCCGTGATCGTATAGTGGTTAGTACTCTGCGTTGTGGCCGCAGCAACCTCGGTTCGAATCCGAGTCACGGCATACCAGATACTGGTGGCGGCCTTATTTTTTCCAACCTTTTTAAAGTTTGGAAAAAAGTTTGCAATTTTCTCTCGTCTCCAGCAGCGTCGCAGAAATGCTGTGGACAAATTGGGTCACTCGTTTCTGTCCAACTCATTCCGCAGCTCGCCCACCGAAGGCAAACCTAACGGCTCCGGCAGGGCCGCCCTTCAGGTTTAGGGGAACCTTGGGGATCTTGCTGCCGCCAAGACTGCAGAAGTGAGACCCTTCGATTCCGACCCCGGAACTCTGAGCGCCTGTACCAGTCACTGGAAAATGAAAAGTTGGGCGAGTGGAGTGAAATCGCTTCAGTCTCTGACTCCCATCTGACCTGAAATCTCGCTAGGACTTTACACTAATGCATACGGTCTTTTACTCGAGCCACACAAAATTTTAGTACGTAAAAATAAATTCGTGCCCCCAGTGACGCTCCCCTCAGCCCCACTTCCACCCACCAACCTGGCCGTCAAGGTTTAGGGGAAAGAGGGGTTCGGAGAAGAAGGAAGCAGGGGCTGCAGCCCCAAGGTCCCGGGCGCACACGTCCCCACGTCCCTCCTGCTCCCTCGGCTGCTTGCGCCTCTCATCCCCGTTCCCTCAAGCTCTTTCGTCTCCTCCTCGGAGTAAACCCGGTTTCAAAGCGACCCGGTCCACGTAGAATTTGCGGAAACATGCAGGTTTCAAGACTCCTGATTCCTCTGTGAGCCTGCGCAGCCACGGAACCATTTCAAAGCCTTGGGTTTCCAGTGGTAAAACGCTACTACTGTGTTCACAAAACCCTACACCCTGGGCTTTCATTCACACGACTGGCTTGTACCCGGACCGCGCAGCCTGTCTCTGGAAAGAATGACAAGCCTAAAAGAAGGCTTGAACTGTCAGCGCCCGGCTAGCTCAGTCGGTAGAGCATGAGACTCTTAATCTCAGGGTCGTGGGTTCGAGCCCCACGTTGGGCGTATCTCTTTTTCTGGTTTCTGTTAAATCCTCTGTCAGCGACCAGTAATTATGAACTTCTAAACAGCCATTGCGGCCACTACTGTTTTACACTTTGGTAACAATTTTCAGGAGTCTCCTCTAGTCGCCCCAAATTGAGCAAAAACGAGGAATCTGAATCAGGGATTCTGGTCGTTGAGACCCAGGTTCCCTGACGCACTGCTGCCCCGGGTCCGAAGCTTCTCCCGAGACACAGGTGACGCGAGCCGGAGCAGCTCCGAGTCCTGGCCCGTGGGGCTCCCCCGCGGTCCTGCCGCGCGACTCTGCTCCACGGAGAAGAGTCCTTAGGACGGGACTGGATGGAAACACGCCCGTTCTCTCCTGCCTGGTGGGGAATTTGGGTTGAGGTTTTGAAAGGTCTTCCGCTACGTGCAGAGGAGCATCTGTTTCTGCCTCTCAGCGGTCATCAGCCGCAAAGGCCGTAAAACACAACTCTTTAAGAAGATCCCGAAGCGGGGGGAAGGAGGAGTGGCCTGGAAAACGATTTGGGGAGGCGGCGGGGGGACGCGGCGGGGGGATGCGGAAGTGGCGCGAGCCAGGGAGGCGTGGCCGGGGCGGGGCTGCAGGCGCGCACGCGCGCGGGGAGGGGAGCGGGTGCTGCGGACCGGCTGCGGCGCGGCTGGTGGGGTCGTGGTTGATCCACCAGGGAACTTTGCTCGGCCCCGAAAGCTTGAGGGTGTTTGCGCTGCTCCGGTTCCTGCCAAATCTCCTTTCAGGGTTGGCATGGGTGGGTGTGGCTTAAGTTGTTGTGCAAGGCGAGTGGGAGCCATGTTTGGCCCAGGTCGAGAAGCTTCTCCGCCACCACCACGAGCGCAACAGACTTTTAACTCCTCTTACAAGTCGTCCGCCTCCCCTCCCTAAGGATCGTTTAACGCTTCTGTTTTTCGCGGTTGGTTTGTTTTGTTTTGTTTTTGTAATTTGTAAACACGCTTCCTTCTCCCTTGCGTAGCCCACCAACCGTCTCCTAAATGATCAATACACGAGGTTAGTTATTCTCAAAAGTGCGGCGCCAGGACGAACATCAGCATCCACTGGAAACTTGGGAGACAGGCAGATTCTCAAGCCACCTCAGAGCTGCGGCGTCAGAAACCAGAGGTGGCCATCGCGACAATCTGTGACCTAGCTCTCGAGGTGATTTAGGTAAACGTTCAAGTTTAGGAACCGCAGCATGGGGGGGGGGGCAGCCTGCTTCCCTGTCAACCAAGATACAGTACGTTCTTGGGTAGGAGGCGCCACATCGCAAAGAGAACATCGCTCCTTAATTTGCTAGCTGAAGTTAATATGGTTTTCCTAAGAATATCAAAGAGTGGTTTTTAGAATTCAAACTGGACAATATAATTCTAAATGGAAATGAAAAGTAACGAGCAGAAATACTTACGGAAATTCTTTTTTTTTAGAACAAGAAGGAAGAACTAATCCTATGAAATATTAATTATTAACTAAGATGGCAAAATATCGCGTATGAATCAACCGTAATAAACAGACAAGAATCCAGAAATAGACCAAAATACAGAAAGAAATGTAACCTATTAGAAAGAAGATCTTGAACCAATAACTCTAATGAAGAGTTTCGAATAACTAGGTAGGTGTCTAGAAAAAAAAATGGTCCATGAATATCATGCCCTTTACATACGGTAAATTCCATATTGATCAAAGATTAAATAATAATAATGAGAAAGATAAAAGTTCTTGTAGAAACATGAAACAATTATTTTATTATCTTGGTGTGTGCGATAAAAAGCTGTTCTATGACATAAACTCGGAAGTTCTGAGAGAAAAGATCTGAATTTGACTACATAAATCAAATGGAATCTTTATAAGTTCAAACACAAACAACAATTTGGAGAAATATTTGCAATGCACATTGAGTTAAAAATCCTCCATTTTAAGTTTGTACTTTGGTGGTTAGCGTCCTTCTCACTGCCCTAATTGTGAACTCACACCCCCGAACGGCTGAGACCCTTGATAATAAACCCAAGCACGGGACTCTGACTTCCCCTTCGCCTCTTCCCTCCCCCCACCCCTCATGGTGCCCTGCTCACGGCCTCCACCCCACCCAAGCCCCAGTGAAGACTGTGGCCCCCGGCTCCTGTCTCTACTCCCCACCTGTGAAGCTGAGCACCCTACCAGTTAGGCCCCTGTGTGGCCCTGCTCTGCGCAACCTGACCCCCCTCTTTGAGGCTGTGAATATAATCAACTTCTTCCTTTCAAACCTGCTCCCTTCTGGGGCTGCACGGAAGTCACCAAACCGCATCCAACATATCTGCATCCTTGGAACAGGCGTCATAGACAAACGGCTAATTTCCCTAATATTTACAAACTGCAAAACCAATTCGGAATAGGCCAACGGCCCAATAAAAATAGCAAACAGATAAAGACTAGAAAATATAAATTTCTGGGATGCTCAGTCTATCAAGCAGTTGACCCTTGCTTTTGGCTCAGGTCACGGTCTCTCAGTATCAGACTCTGTGCGAAGCCTGCTTGGGATTCTCTCTCTCCCTCTCTCCCTCTCTCCCTCTCTGCCCCATTCCCTGTTTGCACTCGCTCTCCCCCAAAATAAATAAATAAATATTTAAAAAATTAGAAATAATAAAAATAAAAAGGAAAATACAAATTTCTGCTGCTAAGAAGTAAAGATATTCAGCATTCAATGCTGCTACTAATGAAAGTACTGCAGTTTAAAGCTACACTGAAATGACATTTTTACCTACAGGAAATGATGAAATTTTTTAGTTGAATTTGTTGGAAAGGTTAAAAATATTAATGAAAGAGTAAGTTGGTCCTAGTTCTGCAGGGTGCTTTTAAAACGACATCTTTCTTTCCTCATGTGTTTTTTAAATTGCTCTTATTTTTGAGACACAGACGCAGTATGAGCAGGGGAGGGGCAGAGAGAGAGGGGAGACAGAGAATCCAAAGCAGGCTCCAGGCTCTGAGCTGTCAGCACAGAGCCCGATGCAGGGCTTGAACTCACCAACCGTGAGATCATGTCCTGAGCTGAAGTCAGAGGCTCAACCGACTGAGCCACCCAGGTGCCCCTAAAACAACAGCTTTCAAATAAGTAAATAAACTTTTTTTCTTTTTACTTTTTAAATCCACATTTAGGAATTTATTCCACAGATATGCCTACATATGTGTGAAATTAAATATATACAAGGCCACCCAGTGTGCCTACACCCTGGGGGCCTCTCGCCCTCCCCAGCTGTCCCCCTCATCTCCTGGGGTTCACCCCCAGGCGCCAGTACATCCACCGGCTCCTGCAGTCCACCCCCTCAGGCCCCCGGTGTCCACCCACCAGGCCCAGGGCTCCACCCCCAACTTCCCAGGGTCCACCCTCAGCCTCCTGGAGTTCACCCCTCAAATCCGAGGGTGCACTCCCCAACTCCCATGCGCCCGATGCTGAGGCCCCCACTGCCTTCCAAAGGCCATGGGAGCATTTTTCATTCAACAAAAGACTGGAAACCTCTCTAATTGTCCATCAGTTTGGGGGGTAAGGTAACTAAAACTACGCCAGTACGACTAGACAATTAAATAAGGCTCGGCAAGCTGTAAAAAAGAATGAGGAAGCTCCGGATGTTCCAATACGGTGTGATTGGAAAGAAACGGTTGTAACACTTTGCAGCTCCTCCCGTCAGGAGGTGGGGCTTATCTGTCCATCAGAACCGGGGATTGGCTCTGGGACTTGCTTTGGCCGAGGTCGCACCTTTGCAAACCGGATGCAAGAACAGACTTGAAAAATGTTTGCATTTTGGAGGTTAACCTCTCCTTGCTGCACTTGGAGTCCTGAGACCAGGATCTGCAGCCCCCCAAGCCGGTGCGCTGCAGAGGTCACATAGAGAAAAAGACCCGTCTCAGCTCCCCCAGTCATTTCGGCTGTGCCTCAGACCCGTGCTTGAGCCATCCCTCGCCACCCAGCCCCAAATGAGTTGGCTTAGACCAGAAAAACGTCCAAGTCACAGAAGCACTACAAAAAGAACAAATTATTATTATTCCGAGTCGGTAAGTTTGGGATGGTTTGTTATACAGCAAAAGCTAACTTAAATTCGCTGCGACATAAATCAAGTGAAGATTCCAAAGTGAGGAACATTCTTTTAATGTGCAATCATTTATACCAAAAGGATCGCGGTGGTTGCAAGAGATACACACTTGGACTCGTTAACACATAAACATCTCTGGAGTGATGCAGGAGAAATAGAAATTTATATAAGTAGACATATAAATGAAAGGGCCCATTAAGAGCCCAATATAATGGATAAGAATAGATCACCAAGTTTCAAAACAGTAGGGACAAAAAGGAGATCCTGTAAGCTTCTGGGGAGGGAACAGTTTAATGTAGATAGTTTGGAATCGAAACGGCATCAGTCTCCTCTGCAGTGCTGACACCCTCCAGTCCCTAACCATCAGGAACACACGTGTAGTCAAACGAATTGGGTTTCTCGGCTCATTGCGACAAAGGAGACAGCACACACCGTGGGGAACTGTGGGACAATTCTGCCCTCGGAAATCTTAATAATTTGTATTCACAAAGTGGGAGGAGTGGAACAGGGCTAAATATGAAATTGGTAAAGAAGCAACAGTCACTTGGCTGGGAAACGGAGGGGACGTTTGGTCATTTTTGGTGGTTTGGGTGGTGTTCTGTTCGTGTCTGTTCAGACATGATCATTGTAGGAATGCCGGCCATACTGACTCCATGTTTGGCCGCCATTTTGATTGTGTGGCTTGGTGATCTTTCTAGTGTTTTGTTCTCTCTCCAGATGACCCTGAAGATTACTGACATGTCTTGTGATCACAGGGGAGACCAAAGCACCAAGAGTTCCATTTCGGCCTCTAGCAGGTCCAATAAGTTTCAAACCAGAGGGGCGCTTGGGTGACTGGTTGGTTAAGTGGCTCAGGTCACGATCTCGCAGTTTGAGAGAGCCCCACATCGGGCTCTGCACTGACAGTGTGGTGCCTGCTTGGGATTCTCTCTGCCCACCCCTCCCCCCTCTCTCTCTCTCTCTCTCTCTCTCTCTCTCTCGCTCGCTCTCAAAAATAAATAAAAAGAAAGGGTCAAACTCAGATAACATCGTTTTCACCTCCTGATGCCCCGATGGCCCTAGGAGGTGTTCCTGTTACCCAAAACTGTGGGCCGGTGCGTTTTTCCATGTCGAAGTGCCTTCTCAGTTCAGGGGATACTTTACAGTTCCTCTGCCTTCGAACAATCACGAAGTAGTTCTTTTTTCCCCCCCTTTGCTTCATCAGGATTATAGAGTAACTTTGTCTGAGGTTGGTGTTCTGTGAAATTTTTTAGTTTTAACAGGTGAACATCACGGCCTAGGTGTTTCGAGTCAGCCCAGCTCTGAGCTGCCGGCAGCGAAGAGACATTTCTTTCTTTCTCAACGGAAACTCTAGCAAATATAAAACAATAATGAAGTGATGCTCTCAAAATCTGAGGGAAAATAATTCCAACCTAAAATTCTCTGTTTAGTAAAATATCAACTAGTGGATATGATATCAAATATGGATATAATATCGAATATGGATGTAATAGACCTTTTCAGACACACGTCTGAAAGAGTTTGGTTCTCAAGCGCCTTCTCCACAGCACGTGAAGACAGCCCGGTTCATCTGAGGTTTTTAATGTACACTGATAGAGCAGGTGGTTACTTTGTTATAAAAGTAACGAAGCCAGGCTTGTTGACTTTATGGAAAAATAAAATTGTTTTATTGTCTTAAAAAATAACATTGTTTATTAAAAACAATCAGGCTAGTCTATGTTGGGCCTTGGGGAACCGCAGGGAGGTAGCAGAGGTGATGAGAATTGTTTAACGTATCTACCATCCCTTGATTTTCCGTTGTCTCTCTCTCTCTCTCTCTCTCTCTCTCTCTCACACACACACACACACACACACACACACTTCGTCTGGGAGGAGGAGATCAAAGACGCTGCTCCCACCTGCACGTGACTGTCCTCGAGTCTGCAATCTGGCCACTCATTTTAAAGCGCATTTCAGACACTCGGGAAATGCCTCTTCATGTTGCCGCCGGTGACAGACTGAACGGGTCCCTCCCAAGTCCGTCTGTTGCAGCCCTCACCCCCAGTGTGATGGGCTTAGGAGGTGAAGCATCAGGAGGTAATTAGGGTCTAGCTCAGTTCATGCAGGTGGGGCCCCAGGACGGGATCAGTAACCTCATAAAAATAGAGTCTCCACCCCCCCCTCCCTGTCCTCTGAAGACTCGCTGGGACGGTGGCTGGCTAAGCCTTGAAAGAGGGACGTCGCCAAGAACTGAATCTGCCACCTCCAGATTTTTGACTTTGCAGCCTCCAGAACTGTGAGAAACACTCGTCTGTTGTTTAAGTCACCAAATCTACGGTATTTGGCTACAGCAGCCTGAGTTAGGACGCCACCCGAACCCTCGGAAAGGAAGACTTTATAAATCTATTCGAGAATGCTTCCCTTCCCCGTTTCTGTCTTCTCTGAGAAGTTCCCTTTGGCTACTTGTTCGCCTCCGCTCCCCAGGCGAGGTTTTCAAACCAGTGTCACAGACCAGCAAAGACGGAACAATTCCACACGATCGGTAGAATGGCCACCACGACTAAGTCCCCCCAAATAAAGTCCTGAGAATGCAGTGTCTCCTCTTGTCGCCACAAGACAAATTTTTAAAGAGCCATTATCTGGGGGCGCCTGGGTGCCTCTGCCGGTTAACCGTCAGCTCTTGCTTTTGGCTCAGGTTATGATCTCTCGGTTTGCGAGTTCAAGCCCCGCACTGGGCTCTGCACTGACAGTGCCTAGCCTCTTGGGAGTCTCTCTCCGCCCCTCCCCTGCTCTCTCTGTCTCTCTCTCAAAAATAACTAAAAAAAAAAAAAAATCCATTATCTAAAGTCTTAGTCTGGTGAAAATGTCCCATTTTTATTCGGCTCAGGACCCGCCATGAAGGCCCCTCTCGGAAGCGTGAGTTCTTGGTTCATCTTCAGCAGCAGAGGCCTGGGCTCCGCATCGCAGGAACACCGGGGGCTGCTCCTCTGCGGTCCTGCGGGTCCGACCTTGCGAACCCCGGGATCCCCAGGGGCCGAGAGAACAAGGGAGACCGTCCCCGCACCAGCCCCTCACCTACAAGACAGGAATGTGTGAGCCCAACAAGCAGAAGCGCTCCCCAAGCCAAAGTGAGGGATTCCTACTGCTCTTAGATGTCGGACGGGGTTGCCGAGAAGAGAGTGTCCTCTGACAAGGTGGGGACAGAACTACGCACGACTTCTTTGCAAAGCAATCTGTGAAGCAGCAGCGCAATGAGAAATGGCAGCTACTTTGGTCAGGAAAGTCCGCCTCCAGGAATCTCTCTGAGGGAAATCCACGCAGACGTGATAAGGATATTTGCCTAAGGATGTTCCCCGAAGAAGTATTTATAACAGTAAACATTAGAACCCACGTCCTGTCCAACAGTGGTCAAATGGTTCATGGGTCTATCTCATTAAAATTTAAATTAACCCCCGAGGGAAGTCCTCCTAGTTGCCCCCTCTTAGAGACAAAGAAATTGAGGCACAGAAAATTCAGGAAGTTGTTCAAAGTCTTCGTGAAGGAATCAAAGTTTCCACCCAGAACTGGAGGCTTCAGGGCAAGCGAAGACAGGTTTTACTGTCCGCAGTTTGGGGGATTTTCAAGTTGCCAGGATGTGCGGTTGGAGAAACCCAGTTTGGGGACGGGCTCGGCAGTGGCTCCGGGGTAAGGCGGGCCTAGACGTGAGCTACTGAAAAAAATACCTTTGCTGAAAAATTCCTTCTTGAGGGCAATTTCATGGAACTCGAGCCTTCGGGCGGCATACTCTGGAGCCTGATTTAAGGTGGACAGAAGTCCAGAGGATTCTCAAGATAAATCAGGTCACGAACAGGCAACTTATAGCTAGTAAAAGAGGCCGTCCCTGGGTGGGCTCGAACCACCAACCTTTCGGTTAACAGCCGAACGCGCTAACCGATTGCGCCACAGAGACACGGGAACTCCGCTTCCTAAACTCATTTCCTGGTCCCAGAAACTGCTTCCCAGCCTCGGGCCAGGGATGTCTTCACATTCCCGCGCTCGGGGGAGCCGGGGGGCGCGGGAGGCACTGAGGCCAGCGGTCGCGTCGCCGGGCACGTGTGACCACCGAGGCGGGGCCGGCTTCACCGCGGGAACGCGGGGAGCCGAACGCCCGACCCGCGCGGCCCCCCGCCTGCTCGTCGCCGCCTCGATGGCCGCCCGCCGCCAGGTGTCGCCCGCAGCCCCCCGGGCCGACGTCCTCCCGCTGCCAGTTCTGAGCTCCGATGTACTCGGGGCGCTCCCAGTGAGTCTCAGAGTTCTCCGAGTAGGACGAAGACAGCTGTCGCTTTCATTCCTCATCAGTAGGGCTGCAAGTGCGCTCCGGCTTGGTAGCCGTTTGCAGGCTATCCGCAAGCGTGCACGCAGGTATTTTTTCTTTATAAACGTAGCTAATAATACTCCATTTATCAATATGCGTGTTCCTTTCGGTCTCGATTTATTTCCCCCAACAACCCCCAAAGAAGAGGCGGACGCGCGGGGCGGGGGCACCGGAAAACCTTTCACCTGTGCCTAAAGAACAGGAGGGAAGCGCCCACGACGGTCGGTCGCGGAGAGTTGGAAAATTCCAGTAGCAGGAATAAGGAGGTGAGGGGCCGCGGTAAGTCTCGTTGAGACCCCTTGGGGTGGATTACCCCGGACGTCCTTGCCGCCGAAGTCTGGGGTTCGGTCTGGGCGCAAGCTAGCACCCCGAGTGGTGCTAAAAGGCCCAGGGGAGGGCGGAGTCGCTCGCTCAGCCGGACCGCAGGTCCGTCCTTGAGCTCAGAAGCAGGAAGTTCAAAGGCCTGGGGTGTGACTTAGTGCGAATCAGCTGCCGGCCCGAGGAAACCCATGAAACTCTCTACAAACCTGTTTCCCAGCCAGCAACACGCCGAGGTCGCCTTCGGTCTTGGCGCAGATATTTTACATTTGGGCACCGATTCCAAGCCGCCTGGGGAAAAAAGCAGCGCATCTACTTCGCGTCATCTCGCTAGCTCAGTTCGTAGCGCTCACGGCTTCTGATTTCAAGGTCTCGGGCACCGCCCAGCTTCCGGTGCATTTTATTTGGTGGTCTTCGGGTTGGGGACCCCGCGGGGCCGGGGCTTGTGCGGATTCCCGCGGCGGCCACGAGGGGGCGCGTGGTCCCTGCCCCTTGGAACCCGGCTCCCAGGAAGCACAACTTTTTTTCAGTTTGGATGGTAAAGAATAATGATGTCCGGTAGATTCCCTTTCTCTGAGGCTGGCAGAAACCCAACATTTCTTATTTTTTTACCACCCCAACTCTAGTATCGTCTTGGGTCGGGGCGTGGGAGGTTGGTTGCCTGAACTCAGCTGCCCAGCTCAGATGCTACCGCCTTCTCTGAGCTGCTATCGAACGACGGGGAAAAAGGCACCAGGCAACAAGACTTGAAAGTAACTGATTTCCTTTGTGATTTTGAATGTTTTGTTCTACGCATTAAAAGACTTATTCCAAGAAGGGTGCATAGGTTTCCATAGATCACCAAAGGAGTCCTCGGTAGAAAGAAGGTTTACAATCTGCATGCTTGGGAGAAAAGACTCGGCGACCCCAGGAACGCGGGTGGGGGGCGGGGGGAATGGGAAGATTCAGAAGGATGAGGTAGGCAACTGGGTGGAGGAAAGAGCTGGATGCTGGGGGCTGGTCCCCACGAAGGACAGGTTCTCTCTCTGGGCCTCCCCTCCCAACATTTTGTCTTTCAAAGCAGCCTCTCACTCTTCCACCTGGCTGATTCTGGGAATTCTAGCATTTTCTACTAGGTCTACTAGGCCTACACTATGCTCCCTCTACCAAGACCAGGTCCGGCACCTTAATAGTTGGCGTTTTGCTAATCCTTTCTTTTATGGTCCTAAGAGAGTCTGTAGGCGAGGCAAACTTTATCTTCACCCTCTGATGACTCCAAATGGGTCTAAGAATTACACTGACATAGCAGATTAACAGGAGAAAAACACACTGGTTTCTACATGTACAATGGGAAGGTCCAGCAGGAAAATAAAAATCCAAAGCAGTGAGTAGGCGTAAGTGTTTCTATACCAGGTCGCACAAAGGGAGACAATTGTGAAAAAGCAGAATATACAGCAAGATTAAAGGGAGCACCGAGTTATTTTAACAAGGCCTTTCTGTATTCCTTTGGGTCCTGACTTCCTGTCTCAGATGACAGGGGTGTTTCTTTCCTTCTGGTCTGGGGGGGGGGGGTGCATCTTTCAGTGAGTTATCCCTCCTGCTTTCAGGAAGGAAAGGGGAGGTCAGAGTGCTTTTTTGTATCTCAAGTGCATTGGGCTCAAAATAACCCTACGTCAAAGTGGCAGATTTGGGGACGGCCTATCCTGCCGCTCTTCAAGTTAAAGCAAGGGACCATGCTCGGAGAACAGGATGCTTAGCGCGATCTCCTTGTGGTGCTGTGGGGCCACCGTGCTGACGGCGATCCCAGGGGACAGCAGTCCCCGAACAAAACCCTTGGGCTAGGTCATTTGTAAACGTGGCAAATAGTCTTAAAATTACTTAGAAATGAATAATCTATGTAAAATCCTTCATTCTATCTTTTTTAAATTGTTTGAAAGCACTTTAGTTTTTAATTTTTAATTTTATTTTTTTTTAAGTAATCGCTACACCCAACATGGGGCTCAGACTGATAACCTCAAGATCAAGAGGCACCTGCTCTACTGACGGAGCCATCCCGGCACCCCTAAAATCCGTTTCATTTTTAAGATTTTATTTTTAAGTAAGCTCTATACCCAACATGGGACTCGAACTTACAACCTGGAGATCAATAGTCGCCTTACGCCACCAACTGAGCCGGCCAGGCGCTGCAAAAATCCTTCATTTTAAAGTCACTGGCAAGAATTCACTCCTTGTATCTACAACATTAACCCAGTAATATCACCAGATTAGTTTTCATGCTTTAAACAGCCATAAAAACTGACAAAATATGTGAAGCACCTGTGTATAGACGCTGGACAGAGGTAGGGCGGGACTAGATTCCCTGGGAAAGGGCTCGGGAAATGATCTGATGACGGTGCTGAGAAGGCAGAGGTCAGTATGAGGGCAGCCGGATCATCAGAGCAGAGCACCGGAGACGCCAGTTTTTACAGAGGAGACAGGGTTTCCAGGTTGAGTCATACCAAGTTAGAGAAGTTTGAGAAACACCCTGGACTTTCCAAAGATCCACCCAGAGAAAACATAAATCCAGACTTAACACAAGTTCAACATCACTGGCTAGTAATCAAGTTGCTTAGTAGAACAAACATTGATACTCTCTGGAAGAAGACACCAGAATCTGGACAATGTGTCATTCAAAGTGTGTAATAAAAAAAATACTAGACAAAGAAAAAATGAAGCCCATTTACTCATACTTAAAAAAAAAATAGCAGTCAAGAGAAACCAACTCCCAGATGTCCCAGATATTAGATTTAACGGACTTCGAAACACATACATAATGTATACATTATATATATGTATTACATATATTTTATATATAAATAATATATATGAGACAATGTTGATGAGTGCTGTGTTCTAATAGAAAATCTCACGAAAAAATGAAAATCATAAAAAAGAATCAAATGGAAGTTCCAGGACTGCCCAGTGGGCCTTGCACGAACAAGAGATGCAGATTATGCATGGTTTCAGCAACATGGGTTCCACTCCCCATGGCTAATATGGCTACCAGCACTACGGAGTGCCCAAAAGCCAATAGCAAAGAACAACTCAGCCCCTGATGTAATACCAGGCCCCAGTTGGAAAGAAGGAAAGGTATCAGCCAGGCTCGTGATCACACAGGACCCTTGCACCATGGGAGGGGCTGCAATTTTGTTCTCACTTATTATGGTTTTGCCGTCTCTCCCTGCAATGGTTCTGCATAAAACAATCATCTTCTGGAACGCTTCTTCCATATCCTGGAATTCCACACAACCTTGCTTCTGACCAAGAACTCATGTGACAGTTGCCAGGGCAACATGCTGTTTCCCCCAGGTCTGGGAAGCAGGTGGTCCGAAAGGAACTAGCTCGTCTCACTATTACCACTAGAGATATACTAGTAAACATTTTGCTTACCACCCACTTCTGTTAACTCTGTTAATCTAGAGTAGAAGCCTTAGTATCCAGGACAAAAATGCTTTCAACAGAAACTTCAGCATCCAAGAGGGAAATGCTTCTAACAACAAACCCAATAACGGCTGTGTTAAAGTGGACATTGAGACTACCACCGGTTCATTTGGGGCTACTGATGACAAAGCTAGGAACATGTAAGTTAAGTTACTTTATTAAGTGGGATGACTGTTCTTGACCACAAAGGAAAAGAGGGTTGCCACTATACAATGGAAAAAGAGTATTTGAGTAAGCCAAAAAAGCTCTTACACTCGTAATGAAAAACGAATAGAAAAACCACAGCCACCCATTATGGATGAAACAAAACAGGGCGAACCCTATAAAGCACCCCCGAAAACCGTAAAAAATCAAGACCTACGTTAGAAACCATTAGCTTTTCAAATCTTTGTGCATAACACACTCCCCCCCCGAAAAGTAAAATAAACAAATGTCAGCGAATCAGTCTTAATTAAGACCACTAAACGTCTATGCCACAACATAAGCCCACGCAAAACAAAACAACACAATTATACGTCAAAAACACTTAACACGCGCTAGACGATCCAAGCTGAGTCTATTTTTTCTACCACAAAAATCAGGGGAAAGCGCGAACGCAGTCCCCCACTACCACAAATTATGCAGTCGAGTTTCCCACATTTGGGGAAATCGCAGGGGTCAGCACATCCGGAGTGCAATGGATAAGCCTCGCCCTGGGAAAACCACCTTCTTGATCATGGTATCTCCCCTGCCAGGTAAGTATGACTTGATCTCTCGCCGCCCCAACACAGCCCCACACGCCTCACACTCTTCACACACGGTCACTTTCATCCACACACCCCTGAGCCTCCCCAGGCCTCTCACACGCGCAGAACACGCACTTCCAACCAACAGTCCTGGAATGGCTCCCAAAGGACGCGAGATCATACGGTATTTCAGCAGCAGGTGCCGAAACAGCAGCCCCTGCGCCCGCATATTTACATAGGACCCGCCTATCCGTGACGTCACGGGAGTGCTCCTCCCCTCCGGCCCGTGCCCCGCCCTTGCCCTCTCCTCTCTCCTCCCTTCTCCCATGACACACAGCTGGCCAACCAGCGGGCGGGTGACCGGCGCGGGGAGTGACAACGGCCTGTCCCTCTTTCCCTCCAAACCCAACCCGCTGCGGCTGAGGACGTGGGTACCTTTGGCCTGCGGGGAACTGTCTGGCAGGCTGCTGGCTCCAGTACGCCTTTCTTCGAACAATGCCTTTCAGGGTGGAGAGAACAGTGTATACACTGCGTACGACTATTAAAACTCGTTAAGCTTCACAACTGGTGGCGAAATCTAGTCCATTCTCGAAGGTTCGGTTTCATTCATGGAACATTTCATTCATTTCATTGTCAACCCTTGTAGGAAAGTGTTTTGAATTTTCTTTTTCTAGTCCTTTCTGGAACACATGTTATTCTGTAAGCAGAAAGAGCTAATAAGAGTCTCCAGAAAAAGAAAGCCTAGACATAGATTTTGGGACACGAGAGAAGTCATTTTAGGCCCCCAGCTGTTTTCTGTGATCTATGATACCCTAGAGGCTCTACTTGCCTAAGCACACTTCTTAAAAAAACTTCCTAGGAGGTATCGGAATTACAAAGAAATGCCAAATTTTCAGTAGTTACGGATTTTACAGGAATAAATAGAGCACAAAAACTAACGGTCTCTCCCAGGCTACGAAGCAATCCTATCAGAGACAATAAATCAATAGTAAAACTCCCACTATCTAAAGTTAAGTCAGACCCTGTATTCCCCCCCCTTTTTTTAATGTATGTGTAGTGTTGTGGGTTTTTTTTTTGTGGTTTTGCTTTGTTTTGTTTTGTTTTGATAGAGAGAGCTGGGATGGCACATGAGGAGGAGAAGGGCAAAGAGAGAGATTGAGAGAAAGAATCTGAAGCAGGCATAGCGCTGTCAGCACAGAGCCGGATTCGGAGCTTGATCCCACAAACCATGAGACCATGACCTGAGCTGAAATCAAGATGCTTAACCGACTGAGTCACCCAGGCGTCCCAAGACCCTACGTTCCTTACCAGAGATAGGGAGCCCGAGGCCCCATCCAGCATGTCCACGGCCCCCTTCCCCTTGCCACTTACAGCTCCTTCATTAAAACGTTCAAGTTTTCACTAATATAACATTAGAAGCACTTAGGAGGCTTGTTTTCTAAGTACGCCTGCGCAACCTTATGCCCGCCTTTACAGGCAATGACAAAAACTCGGGATATTCATCCGAACCCTAAGTAAAAAGAATCTGCTCACCCCTGCTTGGGTAGTCAAGATTTGGGGCGTTATCTCCTGCGATCTCCTTCTTGGCTGCAAATAAAGTTTGGGTGACAATTCCACCGGGCGGAGTCTCTACCTGGAACTCACTAAGGGGGAAGTCATGTTAGTTACGCTACCGTTCACGTTTGGACGTACTGAGCTCATCCGCTTTCCTGAACTAAATGTCTGCTTTTACTTCCTTGTTCTCTCTTTGGTTTCTGGGAAATGTTCTTGGCATCATCCTCCGACTCTAATTGCATAATCTGTGATATCAAAGATGTTAAGCCAAAACATCAGGACCTGTAAATGCCAAAGAAAGGATCAACAGAAGCTAAGGGGAACCACGGAGAGGTAACGGAGAGCGGCACCAGCGCCTTAAATTTTTATCCCCTCTCTCGGTGTAACTGAGTTTGAGCAAAAGAACAGGAATTGAGGGGGCACCTTGACTGACTCTTGGTTTCTGTTCAGGCCATGGTCTCCCAGGTCGTGCGTTGATGAGCCCGGCGTGGGGCCCTGCGCTGACGGCACAGAGGCTGCGGGGATTTTCGCTCTCTCCCTCCCTCTGCCCCTCCCCCCATTCACGTTCTCGGTCTCTCTCTCTTTGTCTTCTCTCTCTCAAAATAAAAAATCAGTAACTTTTAAAAATACTTAAAAAAAAAAAAAGAACTGTAATCGTTAAAAAGGAAACCACTGGCCCAGAATGGCGTCACTTAGGTTAAGGCCCCCAAGTGGGTAAATGAGGCCTCAATGCCTAAGGTAACTGCGTCTCCCTCCCACGCCAGAATGTAGTCTTTAACCGGTCAGCGCGGAGTTTCCCGGCCAACACTAGGAAATTGACCGATAAACCCCCTTCTTCTCCCTGTAGGAGGGCGCCCTTGCCTAAACAATACACTCCTTGTTCTCAGATTCCCTCCTCCTCCTCTCCCCTACCCCCGTCTTTCCTCTTTAATGCTCTCTCTTCCCTTTTATAAAACTTTTGTTTAAACTCAGGGGAGCTGCCCTCCACTTGCTAGATGGAATTCTGCCCTATTCATGAATTATTTAATAATAAAGCTAATTGGATCTTCGTACTTCATTGAATTCAGTTTCTAAACAGGTGTTAGGGTAAAGTTCACCTTACAGAATGAGTCAGGAAAAGTCTCTTTGTCTTCTGCTTTCTGAAAGACACTGTAGAGAATTGGTACCGGTTCCTTAAGCGCTTGGTAGAATTCGCCAGTGACGCTATCGAAGTCTGATTTTGTTTTCGGAAGCTTGTTAACTGTTGATTCGAGTTAGGCCTGTTTAGATGATCAATTTCTCCCTGTGCGAGTTTTGATAAATTGTGTCTTTCAAGGATTTGGTTCATTTCATCTGTCGAATCTGTGAGCAGCTGTTCATTACAGTCCTTTATTAGAAGAATTTTTTGACTTTTTTAATGTTTTATTGATTTTTGAAAGAGAGAGAGAGACAGAGCGTGAACAAGGCAGGGGCAGAGAGGGAGGGAGACACAGACTCCGCAGCAGCTCTGGGCCCCGCGCTGTCAGCCCAGAGCCCGACGGACCAGCTGTGGAGCATTTCAGTGTCATGTGAAAGTTGATTAGATTAGTCATAAGTGTATATAGCAAACTATAGAGCAGTCGCCAAAAATTTTTTAAAAAGAAACAATCGAAATATCGTCCACGGCCATGTGGCAACAGAGATGTGCCAACTATCATTGGAGACTCCTGCTCAAGCACTTACAGAAGGCAGGGACCTGGGGGACCACGGGTATGGTACTTTTGAACGTTTCTGTGACACTAACCAGTGTAACAAGATGAGCTCACTCTGTCATTGAACAGAAGCGGCATGTATGAAACTGGGCCCGAGCGGGCCCTGAACGTGCGAGGCAGCCTCGTGAAGAAGTGTCACACATGTCGCGGTCCCCATTCCTGCCACACTCCCGACTCTCTCATGGCCTGCGCCTAGGGTCTCGTGGGGAGACAAGGATGGCAGTGAAGGAGGGCCCCGTTACAAACCCTCACTACAGCTGCGGACGGTGACTGGAAGTTTCCACGGGCCTGCGGGCAGGTGACAACCTCTGTCCGTTTGTGGGGATCTTCACGGAGCTCCGTACCCCCACCTAACGGCCTCCTGAGAAGTCGTCATCGCTTAAAGGAACTTCCGAGGTCGTACTGAGGACAGATTAGTCCAGAGGCAGGTGCAAAGGGAAAGATTTCGCAGAACAGAAGTGTGAATCCACATGGTTCTAAGACACAGAAAGTGGTAAGAAAGTCGTTCCCCGTCGGACAACCAGACAAGGCCGGGTGACCTGCAAAGTCGTGCCTGTTTCCAGCCTGCCAGAGCGCGGCGGCTGCAGCACGACGGGGTAAACTGAGGTCCAAAGGTGGGCACCTGGCCTCCTCGGAGGACACGGGCCACGTCCGCTCGGGCTGATTCGAAATGGGAAGACGGCCGCCGGAGAGGTTGTGGAGGAGAAAGGCCCCGAAATGTCAGCCGTGTCTTCAAGGCCCAGTGTGGGCTCTCGTGACGGTTCACCATCTCCGAGGCTCCTACAGTGAGCAGGTTTTCGCCCATTTTTCAGGTGTCTTCCTCCTGCCTCTCCCACCCCTACCCTCGCCCCCCCCAAAAAATGGGGCTCCGGGCCGCCTCGGCGGCGCCGGCGACTGGATCGCGATGAGCCACCACTGGCACGACACCCGGTCACTCGGCTCACTTGAAACAAAAGTCACCTACCATTGCTGCTGGAGCAGGAAACCCTGCCGCCCCCTCGGTTCCAGGCATAGGTCAGCTCCGACAAGGGGCGGCACGGGCTGGGGCAAGGGGACGAGGAGACAGACAGGAAGGTGGCAGAGAGGAGAGGAGCAGCAGCAAGATGGGCGGAGGGGAGAAGAGGCAGGAGGAGCAGGTGGAGGAGGAGGGGGACTTCCCTTCTCCGGCGGTTCTGATCACTGGCCCCCAACACGACAGCTGTCCCCCCCACACACACATCCCGCCTGTCACCTCGGGGTCTCAGGCCCATCAGGACAGTCTCTCCAACCTCATCTGTTTCCCTCCTTGCTCCCAGTCCGAGTCGGGGGCCCCAGGCTTCCTGGCCCTTCTGGGAACTCCCGACATCCTTTCAACAGATTTCTTTCCTTCTGGAACCGGCCAGAGTCTACTTCCGCCTCCTGCAGTCACACACCTTGACTCCTTTCAAAGCTCTCCCGGAGGGATGCTTTGTCTTGTTAGTTGCTGCTCAACCTTCTCGGTTCCATCCTCGCCCCCGACTTGGAGGGGAAAACCTTCCTCTTCCACACGGGAGTAGCCCCTTCGGCTCCTTCCTCGACTCCCCCTCACTCCGTCTCTGGGAACAGAACGCCTCTTCCAGAGCGTTCGGCAGCTTTCTGACTCCGGGTTAGGTTTTTCCCTTCGATGTCAATTTTTTTCTGTTCTGTGTTTTGGGGAAGGGAGGAAATGGCTTTGGGATAAAATAAAAGAGGTAAAGGGGAAATTTTGTTTCCCCTCAAATTACATTGGAGACGTAGTGTGGATTTCTATCTATTGCACACGTAAATATTTAGCGCGGTGGCATTTTGTGGACGCGAGGACTGCAGGCACACGGCCCTGTGGCCCAGCCAGAATGTTGGGTTAGGGCGAAGAGAAGGCTCCTAACAATGGAGGCCGACCCAAGATGGCCGACATTCCTGAAAAAACCCTGAAGAAGGGATCCCAAGATGGCCGACATTCTCACCAGAAACCACAAAGGAGACAAAGGAAACTGACCCAAGATGGCCGACATTCTCGCCGGAACCACAAAGGAGGGACAGTCACTCTCGGAAATCCGATACCTAAACCTCCGCCCCAAACTCTGGCGGACCAATGGGACCTTGACAGGCAGACAGACTCTCCAATGGAAAAAGAGGAGAAAATTACGTAGCCAGCTTCAGCATCAAACCCCTTAAAAACCCCCAGCCCCAATCTCGGGCGCGACTTCCCTGACTCCTCTCTTGCGAGTTGCGGAACCTCGCCCGAGGGTGCTTGCAATAAAGCGCATTTTCAGACCACACTTTGCCTTGGCAGACTTACTTTTATTCATCAGCGACTCGTAACCTTACAGTGGACGCGAGGACTGCAGGCACACGGCCCTGTGGCCCAGCCACGGGTGCTCTCGGGCACCTCGAGACGTGTTCTTTTTTTGTAAGCGTGCAGTTTCCAGGTCGTGGTATATTCAGAGATGGGAATGGAACAGACTTGGCCAGACTCTGGAGAACGGTCTGTGACTGTACAGGAGTCACAGCCCTGACTTGTGGTCTCCATGGTATGTGGTCGATTTTGAGTCACCGCAGGTGAGTTTGGTCTGAGTGTTTTGTGTCAACGTTGAACACGGCTGATGACTTCGCCTTGTAGGTCTGACAAATACAGAAATATAAGAAAAACTTACGGCACCAGGAACGAAACCCGGAAGTGTGTGGAAAGTTAAAGGACTCTCCCCCCCACAAGCCCACTGCGCCCTTGACACATCTTTACAGGTGACATGGAGGAGTCGGTGGTGGCTTCGGTGTGGGCCGGGTGCTACGTGGTCAAGGACCCAGGAAGTCCCAGGTCTTGCTCCGACAATCGTCTGCCCTCTCTGCGCAATGGGACAAGGGTGAAGGCAGGGACAAGGAAAATCACTGTACTCTATGCAAAAATGTCACCGCTGGACCGGAAACTCTGGGTCAATCGCAGCGGATTATGTAGTTTATGAGTTCTTCCCTCCCCCTGGGCCCGGGGTGGATTTACCTTATTTTCTGAGGTGCGACTGACAGGACAGAAGTCAACCAAAGGAGGGGGGCGGGGGCGCCTGTGCGGCTCAGTCGGTTAAGTGTCCAAATTGGCTCAGGCCATGATCTCCTGGTTTGTGGGTTCAAGCCCCGCACAGGGCTCTGTGCTTCACCGCTCAGAGCCTGAAGCCTGCTTCGGATTCTGTGTCTCCTCCTCTCTCTGCCCCTCTCCTGCTCACGCTCTGTCTCTCTCTCTCTCCCAAAAGTAAATAAACATTAAAAAATTAAAAAAAACAAAAAATCAAAGGAGGGAGGCAGAGAGACAGCGAGAGGGCTGACCGCCTCCAGGTGTCTTGGGTCACTCGGAGACATACCTTGGGATTATCGGTGGGAGTGTGGATGCTAAGTCAGTACTTACACACCCCAGACGACAGATGGCCCCTCCCCGCTGCGGGGGTTCCGTGGTGTGGTGGTGAGCACTGTGGACTCTGAATCCAGCGGCCCGAGTTCAGGTCTCGGTGGCCTTTCCCTTTTACTGGCATTGGGTGATATTTTACTCTTCGAGTGGGCCGCAGTTTCCGACCGCGGAGGGGGGGGGGGTCCTCGTCCCCGGCGCGCCACCGCCGCCGCCTCCTTGGGACTCGTGGACCCACGAGCCCGGTTCCGCGAGCGGCGCGCTCCGCACGGACACTGCAGCCACCGCGTGGGGGGACCCGGCCAGCGCCGCCCCTCGCCGGGCTCACCCTCGGGGCTCGGGGTGAACCCCACCGGCGGCGGCCACCGAATCCTGCACCGCGACGGGCATCACGCGGCGCGTCCCGTACTTGCACATTTGTCTCCGAGTCAGTCTGTGATAGGGGAGAGTGTTTGGCTTTTGAGGTCGATGGTTCAGAGACCTAAACTGGAAGTATACCGGGGTATTTTTTTTAAATTTTTTTTGTTTTAACGTTTATTTATTTTTTTTTGAGAGACAGAGCGTGAGATGGGGAAGGGGCAGAGAGGGAGACACACAATCTGAAGCAGGCTCCAGGCTCTGAGCCGTCAGCACAGAGCCCCAGGCGGGGCTCGAACTCACGGACCGCGAGATCATGACCTGAGCTGAAGTTGGACCCTTAACCGACCGAGCCACCCAGGCGCCCCTACCGGGGTATTTTTGAAGCAAGAAATCGAATTCCTATTCTCCGTCTATTGAGCTGATCGGATGAGCTGATAAACTCCGCCCGGGCCCAGGAGAGGACGGCTGCTCCGAGAGCTGCTTCTCTCTCCCCGGGCGGGTCCGCAGCCACGGAAAAGTATCGAAAGTATCGCTGCTGTGACCGCAGTCAGACCGCTTCTCCCGCGGCCAGGCCTTCCGCACGGGGCGCCCCAGGGATTACCCGCGCGGGTCGCGTCCCCGGCCGCGTCCCCCGCTGACTCCCTTCCACAGGCCCGTCTCCTAGCACTGTCCTCAGTTTCCATGTAAGAAAAGAGACCCGGAAAGATGAACCTGTCCCGTCACTCAGTGAGTGGGACTGGACAGCAGGAATTTGAACGGAGGCCAGCCCGGCTCAGAACCACAATGTTTACACTCCTCCTGCTTTTAAAAAATGGTAAAATGCTGCAGAAGAAATTTAAGTCTATAGCATTTCCTTTCAAAAGACACATAAGAGGACTCATGCAGCAGGCATAAACCTAACCTAAACACCCGTAGGACCCACCCGCCTCGCCAAAACCCTTCTTATCCCAACAGCTGCTCCCTCGAACTCTCCAACTTAAACACACTTCCTGCCCACGCCAGGTTTTCCCTCCCCTTTATGTTTTCTTCGCGCCTACCCCACGCCTCTTTCGTATCTATTCTGTCCTTTCACTTCCAGGACGTTCATTTTGTTAGTTTAAAATTTTGAAAAATAGGGGCACCTGGCTGGCTTAGTAGATAGAGCATGCAAGTCTTGCTCTCGGGGACCTGAGATCAAGCCCCACCTTGGGCGTGGAGCCTACTGAAAAAAAAAAAAAAAAAAAAAAAAAAGGAAAGAAACAAGCAAACATAAAGAAACAAACAAGCAAACATAAGGAAGATAAGCAGTCATCAATAGAGCTACTTCTAAATCTTTACATATTTTTCTTCAAAGCTATTTTTCAAGTTGTTCTAAGTTTTTTGCAGAAGCGATACATGCTTATTACACAAATGGTAAAATGCAATGATGTAGAAAATATGTATATGTAAAATTCTGAAACATCAGAATCAAAAATAAACTGTATACATTAGGTAATTATTAATGAAGTCATATTTGATAGATCTATAGTGAGGATGTATTTACAAATATGCTTTAATAAAATTGAGCTCTTATAGAGCCTATTTTTATTGGAAAGTTTTCAGTTTAACAGGGCATGAATTTGAAGAAAAAGATACAAAACAAATATGAAGGAATTGTTGGAGAGCCAAATTGTTCACCGCAGGAGAGATACTTTTCTAAAAGAACTTTCCAAGGCTAATAAATAATTAAAAATTCAGACACTAAAACTAGAATGGTTTCTTTTTATTTTTTTTTGCTTGTTTTTATGTTTTATTTATTTTTGAGAGCAGGAGAGACAAAGCATGAGTGGGGGAGGGGCAGAGAGAGAGGGAGACACAGAATCCGGAGCAGGCTCCAGGCTCTGAGCCATCAGCACAGAGTCCCACGCGGGGCTCGAACTCACAGACCATGAGATCATGGCCTGAGCTGAAGTTGGACACTTAACCGACTGAGCCACCCAGGCACCCCTGGAATGGTTTCTTTTTCAAATCAAACTTCTTAAGGTATAATTTGTAAATAATACACCGCATCCATTTCAAGTCTGATGACTTTTGCCAAGTGAATGCACCCAGGTAACCACCGCCCTGTTCAAGACGAAAGAACATTTCTACTGCTCCAGAATGTCTTCTCCTGCCCGTTTGCAGCCAGTCCCCATGCCACCTCCTGCCCCAGGCAATCCATGATCTGGTTTTGTCACCATGTACTTGTTTTGCCTGTTCGAGACGCTGACGTAAATGGAACCGCACAGTATGTACCCGTTTTATCATCAGCGTGATGTTTTGATGATCTTTATTGTTGCCATATATCAGGAATCTGTTCCATTCTGTTGAAGAACAGTATTCTTTTGAATGAATGGATCACAATTATATCCATTCATCTTTTTTTTTTTCAAAAAAATTTTAAACGTTTATTTTTTTTGAGAGAGACAGAGACAGACAGAGTGTGCAAGCAGGGGAGGGACAGAGAGAGAGGGAGACACAGAATCTGAAGCAGGCTCCAGGCTATGCTGTCAGCACAGAGCCCCATGTGGGGCTCAAACTCACGAACCGCAAGATCATGACCTGAGCCGAAGTCAGACACTTAACTGACTGAGCCACCCAGGCGCCCCCCTATCTATTCACCTCTTGATGGACATTTGATATGTTTCCAGTTTGGGGAGTGTTATAAACACAGCTGCTATAAACAAGTCCCTTTGGCGAGCACGTGTTTTACACATTCCATTTATAATTTTTAATTTTTTAATACTGATTTATTTTCTGAATGGATGTTACACTCACAAATACAAGAACCATTCAAATGTTTAAAAAGTCTGAAGCAGAAGTGTACACACTGTACACTTCATAATGAAGGGTTGAAAAGCTGATCTTGGGTAGTTTCCTACTGGGATGTATTTACTATAAACCATACGCTACGCCAGGTGTATTATTAGGTTATCTCATTTAACCTATGCAATAAGTTCTCTATGAGTTACTTAATATTATTATTTTCATATTATTCTTGCAAAATTGGCCTAGCAATAGAAGGATCTGGCTTAAGGTCAAACGAAAGGCAAATGGTGGACCCGGGACTGGGAGGGAGGCCTGCCAGAGGTTGTGCTCCTAAGCACAGACTGACCTGTCTTTGTAATAATCTCGGTGCTTGATAGGCTTGGAAACCAATATCCAAGCACTGTATTGGTCTTTTGTTTGGTCAGAAACTCCTCCATCAGGAAGCATAACAGTGCTGACAGTGAAGTCTGGGGAGATCCGTCAAACCCAAGTTTTCTCATCAGTAAGGCGCTGAAAGTTGACTTCAGTCGTGGTTCAGATATTGTGCATTTGTTTATTCCACTGCTGGAGAGCTGGAGAACAATTCATGGCTCTTCATCAAACTAGGCCAGTCTGTAGGAACTATACGCGATAGGCATTCAGATGTGCTCTTTAGTTTTCTTTGGACCTGCCCTTGTTTGTATAACAACCCTTCCCCCAACTCCACCCCCAACTTTCAACTCAACTCCTGCTCCGGGTCTCTGGAGGGGTCTCAGTGGCTTCTGAATGCTGTTCCTGAGGTAGCATGTTTGGTCAAGTAGATTCTATTCGCCAGGACATTTGTGGATCAGAAATAAGAAATTGGCAAAATGTTCACAAACTGTTAACACTGGACCTGGTTGGTTTTCTTATAATATCGTTAACTGCATTTTCAGATAGGAAAATCCAAAATCATTTCTGACAGTTAAAATGTTATTTACAATTTTGCTGCCATTTTAAGGAAGCTTCCTAATTTGCCACACTACTGAAGCGTGTCAGGTGCAAACTAAACGTTGAAAGAGAGCTAGCATTTTTCTATCTACAAAGGTTTGAAGAGAGAGCCTGTGAGAAAAGGTGGAAAAAAGGAAAAACCAAACCCAAAACTACGAAGAAGCTGCTTTGGGGTAGGAAGGATGAGCGGGTGGTATCTTTAAAATGGGCTAATAATGGCTTTAAGCCCTAAAAGACAAACAATAGCTCAAGGCAACTAACACTTTAAACAAAAGAAGCCTTAAGCAACGTTAAGTATTTAAAGGATAACAGACAGGAAAACAAACTAGTTGCAGCCTTTTACAAAAGCCATGACAAGACTATTTCCTGGTGTAGCCTAAACATTAACCAGTTACAAGCATCCTCTACCTGGAATTGTGTGCCCGATTGCCTACTTAACATGGACATAAACCTAAGTAACTCAAACATGTAACTATAAAACAGCCGCACAGAAATCAAATATTCTTTCCACCTAAAAGCGCAACTATAGAGAACACCTCTCGCACATAATGCAAATACCGCCAAAAAAAAGCATACCCAAGCCAACAGAAAACAGTAATAACGATCAAAAATTATCGTAAGTTCTTTTTTTGTTACCACAAACACCAGGGGAAAGCGCGAACGCAGTCCCCCACTACCACAAATTATGCAGTCGAGTTTCCCACATTTGGGGAAATCGCAGGGGTCAGCACATCCGGAGTGCAATGGATAAGCCTCGCCCTGGGAAAACCACCTTCCTGATCATGGTATCTCCCCTGCCAGGTAAGTATGACTTCCCCACCCTCCGCCCCGCCACAGCCTCTCACGCCTCACACTCTTCACACACGGTCACTTCCACCCACACACCCCCGAGCCTCCCCGGGCCTCTCACACGCGCAGAACACGCACTTCCAACCAACAGTCCTGGAATGGCTCCCAAAGGACGCGAGATCATACGGTATTTCAGCAGCAGGTGCCGAAACAGCAGCCCCTGCGCCCCCATATTTACATAGGACCCGCCCTATCCGTGACGTCACGGGAGTGCTCCTCCCCTCCGGCCCGTGCCCCGCCCTTGCCCTCTCCTCTCTCCTCCCTTCTCCCATGACACACAGCTGGCCAACCAGCGGGCGGGTGACCGGCGCGGGGAGTGACAACGGCCTGTCCCTCTTTTCCTCCAAACCCAGCCCGCTAGGGGAGAGGGTGTGGGTTCTGAACCTTTGGCTTGCGGGTAACCGGTCGGGCAGGCTGCTTACGCCTGTGCACCTTGTTTTTTTAATGCCTTTCGGGGCGCCTGGCTGGCTCAGTCCGTTAAATGTCTGTCTGATTCTTGGTTTCGGCTCAGGTCGTGATTTTCCGTTCGGGATTCTCTCTCCCTCTCTCGCTGCCCCTCCCCTGCTCACAAGCGCACATGTGCGCACGCTTGCTCTCTCTCAAAATAAATATTAAAAAAATGCATTTCAGTGTGTAGAGCAGAACATTTAGGATTACAAAGGAAACGGGTTCCATTCAAGTCCAGTTAGTTATCTCTGCGATGCATTTCAATAAATATCTGAAGCTATCCAGTATCGAAAGAAACAGAATTTATGACACTAGACACAACAGTCAGGTGACTGCACACCAACCCTTCTGTTTTTACCCCTACTTGTGTCCCAGACTGGGAAACCCAACTCCAAGGCTATTGGAACATTATAAGTAGATTCTATTCTGTTGCTTAAATCACAAAACATCTGGAAACCGTAAGGCAAGGGTTCTGCGGCCATCGAGGCCAGTGAAGGGCATGGCAACAGGGATTAGATGACAGTGTAGCAACTGAATGTGAAGGTTTGATCCAGGGCCCATTCCCTGAGTCCTGGAAGCCAGACATACTGTCTGAGTGGGAGTAAGGAAACACTTTCTGGAGAATCTGACCAAACTTGTAACAGAAACACCATGTCTGACTCCATACTGTTTCTATTTCCCTTGCTGCTGCTACTTACAGCTTAGAAATATCTACTTGCTTAGCTCAACGCGAGGCATGTGACAGCTAAGATTCGCAAAAACTGCTTTTTCCCCCAAATCTACCCCACCTGAGGAGGTAAGGAAGTAGGTACAGAAATGACGATGCTAGGTTTAAGATTTACAGGACAGACACGACCAGATTCCCGTACACAAAGATCAACCGACCAAGGACAGAAAACTTACATGACCTTCCCAAGGTGTCTACAGATGTCAGGCACTTTTTGACTCCAATACCCTCCCATCCCCCTTTCGCGAACATAAAAAAAAAAATTTGAATTTCATGCCAAGAGGAGATGGTTCTTTGGGATAATAGTCCACCATTTCCTCAGTTTGCTGGATTTCTGAAAAAGTCACTTTCCTTCTCCCAAAATCTTGCCTCTCAATTTACTGGCCCGTCACGCAGGGAGCGGAAGGAGCTTGGACTCGCTAACAGTCTGAGTGGAAAGACCTCGCATCGGCCTATAAGGGATTGCATGACACTCGTTAAAAATGCGAGGGAGATTTTTGGATTAGCTACTGCGGTAGGGGAGACTTCAAGGTCACACTGAAGGCGACTCCCGAATATGGCAAGGAGAACTGTGGATTTCAAGCCAAAGAAAAGAGCGAGGGAGTCAGCGACTGGAAAAATTGCCGCAAGGAACTTGTTTAGCTGTCAAGGATGGGGGAGTCTTGCTGGAACTGGGCTGGGTAGGCTGAGGAGAGGACCAATGGAGGAGGGCTCCGAGGAGCCCGACTGAAGTTAGGCAAGCAGGGAGTCCGTGCCAACCCTCCAGTGATGCTCCTGTAAATCAGCAAAGACAAAGCGAGGAAAGCAAAGGCTATTTATTCAGAGCTTGCTTTTTTGCAGAGACTGAAATGAAAGGAAGGCAGAGGAGTGGGGGAACTTTAGAAAAACGGGGAAGCCTTCAGGCGTGCCCTGATTGGAGTCCGTTGGCATGGGCAAGCTGGAGGCAGGTGTTAGCTTTAAAAATAAAAGTGATCTTCCCAGCAAAAATGGGGCTTATTTGGGAAAAGCAGAGAACTTTAATCCAGGACATTCAGGCTATGGCAAAACCACAGGCAAGCTGAATAAACAAAGGAGGGGAATATCACTCTATGGAGGAGAAGGAGGAGGCAGTCGAGAGAGGCCGTTTTGAACTCAAGTCCACTGGAGAAAAGCAAGAGCTCAGGGTGATGACGGCTTCTCATTGGCTGCGTCGGCGGGGTAGTCAATTTCTTGTAGGAGATGCAATACACGTTCTTTTTCCTACGGGGGCCTGTCATTGAGGATTCTTTCCTGGTGAGAATTCGGCTGCTGGCGTCTACAATCGGCAATTCTCCCTGGAATTGACATGGAGTGGCATAGCTGCCCCTTCTGGCCTCCGTGTTAGCGAGGTTTCCCATCACTGATTTTCACACGGGGTAACTAGAACTGAGAGGTATTCTCTGAGAGTGGTTGGGGTGCACATCTGGCTTTCTCTGGCCGGTCCTACGTTGGAAGCAGGAACAAAAATGAGGGAAATTGTCAATGAACCCGGTCCCGGCGTTGTGGATGGGTATGTTAGTACGCGTAGACTGCTGTGACAGAATGCCACAGACCGGGCGCCTTAAACAACAGCAATTTATTTCTCCCGGTTCTGGGGGTTGGGAAGTCCGAGATCCAGGTGCCACCAAGGTAGGTTTCGACTCTAGCCAAATCTGCTGCCCCCAAATATGCCACTTTGGCATCAGGATTATTTTGAGCTAAGGGCATGCGTGAAAGTCAGCAGGTGCAAGGAGTGCCCTGACCTCCCTTCTTTCTAAAAGCAGGAGATCAAACTGCCATGTGGCAGATGCCCTCCCTCTGCCAGGAGGAGAGAAACGTCCTTGTCACCAGATGTAGGCAGGGAGCTGAGGCCGAGAGAAATCTATACAAACAGACCTTGTTAAAATAACCCTGATCTGTCATTTGCTTCCTTATATATCTCGGTTACTTTTCACAGTCACTATTCTTCGCTGCACCTGGTACATCGGCACTTAGGCCTAAGCACTTTTTGGGTCTGTATTCCTCCTTGAAAGCTCCCAGGTACATCGGAAAGATTTCCATGTTTTTCTCCTGTTAATCTGTTTTATGGCGACTTAATTCTCAGGCCCAGCCTGAGATGTTAAGAGGCTAGGGGAAGAATTTAGCCTCCCCTGCAGCTTCATTCTGAGGCCTCTTGTCATGGCTTATAGGCAGCCGCCCTCTTGCTGTGTGCTCAAAGGACCTCTACTAACAAGAGGGGGAGAGGGAGGGTGTGGAGGAAAAAAAAAATCTTGAGTTTTAATTTCCCCAGAGGTGTTAAGCCAGGAATAGCAGGTGGTGCTGGCCCCAGCACAGACACCTCTTTGCTCAGCTAAAAAATAATTAAGAGCTGTTTTATTATCAAGAACTTTGGGGACCGCTGGGTGGCTCAGTCAGTTGGGTGTGTGACTTCGGCTCAAGTCAGGGTCTCACGATCCATGAGTTTGAGCCCCGTGTCGGGCTCAGAGCCTGGAGCCTGCTTCTGATTCTCTGTGTCTCGCTCTCCCGTTGCCCTTCCCCTGCTCTCTCTCTCTCTCTCTCTCTCTCAAAAATAAATATTTTAAAAAATTAAAAAAAAAAGAACTTTGGGCAGAGAGCCTAAGGATCTTTGATGAGCAACTATTGCTTTAGCAGCAGATTCTGCAATAACTTTAAGAATTAAGAAGTTCCTGATCATAGCCTCATTTACTTTTATCCCTTGTCAGGTAGCTAGGATCTGCCGAAAAGAGCGAATCATGACTCATGACAGCCGCCTGGTAGGTCCTCTCTAACTCACAGTGCAAACTGGGATCCCACCAATGAGATGTCTCATTTCGCTTGTGAAAAGCTAGAGGCAGAACTGATTTTCTCCTAGCCTTAAATAAAAAGCTGTTCTAAATTCCAGAGGTTCCCCTCCTTAGCAACGGCCTGGTGGATAGGAAGGAGAGGAAGGCGTTATCTCTGCAGGCCAACGCCAGAGGAGAGGAGAGGAAAGGAGAAAGATTTCACGTTTAGTTCAGAAATGAAGTCTTGATCCGTTGTCTTGGGCCGAAGCAGTCTACCTTGAGGTCAGCCACTTCTCCTCATCAATTTGATTTGAAAGTCTCCGGCACCTGCACAGGTATCAGGTGGAACCTTTTTTCGCTGTGTGACATGTGCCCAAGGCTCAGTGCTTTCTAGTTTTACGGCAGTGTCTGTGGTCAGGAGCACTTGGTTAGGTCTCTCCAAATGAGGTCAAGGACTGTCTTCCTCTGATGACATTTCCAGAATACCCAGGCTATAGACTGTGACCAACTGAATCTTTTGAATTGGGATCTGGGAGATCTTTAACCTATCGGTGATAGATACGCCCGAACATGAGACCCAGTAGCTGCTGAACTAGCGTGAAATGACAAGGGGCCAACATGAGGTTATACGCTGATAGGATTCCGAGAAGCCTGCAAGGTTTTTCCAGGGATGTGAAGACTGGGGAAGGTATGCTGCGAGTGGAAAACACACTTCCTTTTTTTTTCTTAATATTTTAAGTTTGTTTATTTCTTTTGGGAAAGAGAGTGAACGAGCATGAGCGGGGGAGGGGCTCAGAGCGAGGGGAGAGAGAATCCCGAGCAGGCTCCACCACTGACAGCGCAGAGTCCAACGCAGGGCTCGGACTCACGAACCCTGAGATCATAACCTGAGCCTTAATCAAGAGTCAGACACTTAACCCACTGAGCCACCCAGGCCCCGCCCCCCCCAACACACTTTGTAATAGTTTTTTTCTTACTTTGGGGGCATCAGCCGGTCTGGAAAACAGACCATGACAAGAATATATCAAGAACCTACGCTAGGTGGCAACTGACTGCAGTCCAGCTGCGGGTCCAGAGGGAGGTTGGAGGCCTTTAGAAGAAACCTCGTCTTTCCGGAATTACAGACCCGACGGGTCAGACAGTGCCGGTAGCCGACTGCTGCAGTTTGACAGAGGTCTCCCTGCCCATGTTTATTTGTAATCTGAGTCAACTTAAATGTACTATGGCAGGCGAAGGAACACAGAAACCAGACACTAGGGTTTGTCGGGGAGCCTGGAAGAACGAATTGGCGGCCTCGGTTTCCCACTGGCCCCAAACATTCTTGTAACTTACAGCCATTGTTTCCTCGCCTTCATTTTTCTGACTCGGGGGCAGACTGCCTGCATGTTATAGCGTTAGGATGGCCAAAGCCTGGCGATGCAGGGCTGTTCTTTGCAGAAGCAGAAGGGGATTTAGCCACACGTGTGTAATCTTTATAGAGTCTGTTGCGAGCGTCTTGCGTGAAAGTCAGCTTGGCCACATATTAAACTCTCTTTCCGAAGATTTCTTTTCTGCAAACCTTTTTTACAACTTTCATTTTATATTCAGATTTTCAGGGGGCCTGGCTGGTTCGGTCAGGGGGGCGTGCAACTCTTGATCCTGGGGTTGAGCTCAAGTCCCACGTAGGGGTAGAATTTACTTAAAAAAAAAAAAAAAGAAAGAAATACATTCAGATTTTGTCTTAAGTGTTCCCTTATCGGTCTCACTTTAAGACAAAATTGCTTTCTTTTCTCTCAACAAAAATGTTTCCGTTCCTCATTCTTTTTCTTACCAAAAACACACATCTTGTTTCCCTCGTATATGGAGACATAACCCTCGTTATTTCTCGTTATTTCTCGTTATTAGAAGTTTTAACTCTTAGGAACCTTAGTTTTTGGCACCAAAAAAGCAGTAAGCAATCATGAGCTGTCTGGCACACAGAGAAGTGGGAGGCGGAAGGGACTCCATTTTAGGAAGGCCCCGCCTCCCTGGGGGGTGCAATCAGTCGAGCTTTCGACTTTGGTTCAGGACATGATCTCACGGTCCGTGAGTTCAAACCCCGTGTTGGGCTCTGTGCTGACCACCTGGAGCCTGCTTTCAGTTCTGTGTCTCCCTCTCTCTCTGCCCCTTCCCTTCTCTCTCTCTCTCTCTCTCAAGAATAAAACACAGAACATACAAGAAAATGAGAAAGGCTCCACCTCTGCTGTTTTTCTGCTCGGGCCCCACTTCCTCATGTTCCACATTCGGCCTCTGAAGAAGCCCAAGCAGCTATGTTTCCACTTCGAGGGGGGCGCGAGAAGGTTAGTCGTTCTCTGAGTTTTGTCCAAGCCCCAAACGCCTGATAACACCTAGGAAGAGCCAGACCCCAACCACGGTCCGGGACATTAGCTCCCGACAAACCTCAGCTGCACTGCGTCCGTGTCCCCGCCTTCGGTCATTTATGGGCTAACTCCTCTGGTTCGCCCGACAGCCACCTCTGTTTGGAGCCGACCTTGGACTCCTGAAGACACGCGTGCCCTGACATAAACCCCTAGCCCCAAGCAACAACCAGACTTAGTCGCCTTTCCTCTCGGAGTCTCCCAGACACGTGGCCGGCTAGCCTCCATCTGTCACTCGTCCTGTTCGATACACTTTATTTTCACTCTCTCTGGCTCCTGTGTGACTTCTATCCTTCGTGAAACCAAGGACTCTCTTGGCTAGTCCTGTGGGACCTTCCCCTGGGTCCTCGGACCCAGCCTGCCTGCACCGCTTTCTTTAGATTTCTTTAGAAATCATTCTTTAGATTTGCAAATTATAAATATATGTTAGTTTCTAGAAGCACTTGCCTTTTTAAATTTTCAAATGTGGCACTAACACGTTTAAGTATCTTTTCATTTCTCTGCAATAGGAAGCCAAAAGGAGATAGGCCTAATATTTAGTAATTAATGTTTTAATATCATTTAACCTAACTTAGTAAAACTGTAAGGTCTTAGGTGACCAAAAGGAAAACTACCCAGGTAGACACAACATGAATTTATTCGGCTGGAGTTTATTTTACTCCGGTAGAGTAAAAGTTTTATATTTAATGCTGATAACTCTAAAGATGTGTCTGTCTTAATTACACCGTCGTCCTTGGGGCGCCTGGGAGGCTCAGTCGGTTAGGCGTCTGACTTGGGCTCAGGTCAGGATCTTGGGGTTTGCGTGTTCGAGCCTCTCCTCCAGAGTCCCTCTCAAAGACAGCCAAAACAAAGACTCGACAGCTTGCATGTTTCAGGCAGACAGAAAGCCTAGCCCCGTGACACAAAATGAGACAAACGAGAAGACAATCACTATGCCTGGGACAGAAAGGATTGGCATAATGGGTTTGGACTGGAAAAGAAAGGGACGATGTGAAATTTTATTTTTCTCTCTTAGTTGGGCACTACAGATAGAGATTCAGAACTGATTCTGGTAAGAATTTTCACTCTAGGGGCACCTGGGTGGCTCAGTTAGTTAAGCGTCTGACTCTTTGCTTTCAGCTCAGGTCGTAATCTTACGGGTTCATGAGTTCGAGCCCCACGTCTGGCTCTGTGCTGGGCTTCTCTCTCTCTCCATCTCTGCCCCTCCCCTGCTCACACTGTCTCTGTCTCTCTCAAAATAAATAAATAAACTTACATAAATAAAAAGAATTTTCACTTTTCACTGGCTCTGTCGGTTTTTCCAAGATCCCCTCTGCAGGCTCTAGTATCTGTCAGTTTCCCCTTGCCTGTTTAAAGAATTATATAGCAATTTACCAGAAAATCCCTCAGTTTCATCAGCTCCGGGAGGGGCCCACAGTCTAGGAGTGTCCGTAAGGCCATTAACTTGGAAGACTTTTGTTTACAGCTGTGTGGTCTTTTCCGAGTAGAAAAACAATTCAGACAGAGGATCAGTAGGGTGAGTCCTCACAGGAGGACAGAGGGGACCGACAGGAGTCACATTGGTGTCGTAGTCTTTCGTTTTAGGTACCTCTTTTTTCCTTAATTTTCCATTAACCTTTTGCAATGAATCTTTCAATGAATCGGAAGGCTTCTGGAGGCTTTTGCTTGCTAATTAAAAGTTATCCCATTCTGTTTAATTTGAGAACCGTTACTTTTAAGCACGCTTCTTAAATTGTCTTATCTACTTGGAATGTTCCCCATCGTGGCCACTGTAATTGCAAGTCGTTCTTCGTAAAATCTCGCCATTTCTAGAGACAGGCACAGCCCCTGGCACTGCAGGTTTTAGACGTAAAGTAACCAGGTGTGCCAGAAGGTGGCGCTCTTGACTCTTTGGAATTTAAGGATCCTATTAGCTAAGTCCTTGTTCACAGAAAACAAGACAAACGTGGGCACTTCAACACAGCAGCAGTAACCGAAAGATGTTACTGGCACAGAGAAGGCCCTGCACACCACCGGCATTTCCCAGCGTGGACCAAACCAGCAGACTCCAGTGAACGGAGACTGCGGACTCCCATGTGTAGTCATGGACTTAACGAAGGGCTACGGACTGCCGCTCCGGCAGAACCTGCTGTCAGTCTAAACTCCCCCATTCCCCCTAGACTGGGAAACCAATCAGATCGAAAGCTCAAACACACGCAAAAAAGCGGAGCTCACAACCACGAGAGACTGAACAATAGTCCTAAAGTGGTGAGAAAGGCAGCGAGCTCAAGAGGCACCGTGCCTGTTCCTCACTGTCCCCAAGCGCCATCAGAAGTTCACTTTGGCTCCCTAAGCTGCGCCAAATCTGTTAAAAATACCAGATTCGACCCAGTTAATTTGCAGATCTAGTTGGCTTTATTAAATGATTCATGAACCGGGCGGCAGCCCATCTAGCACACAGAGGGGAGTTCCACGGAAGTGAAACAGAAGGAAGGCTTTTAAAGGCGGACCGGGCATAAAAACAAAAGAAGAAAGGCGTTTATTAGCAAGAAATGCATAGTTTAGGCAAGGCTGCCCTCCTAAGGGGGAGAGGGAGGAGTCTACCAGTAAAGTTCCTAGCATTGAGCAGGAAATTCCATGTTGACTGGTTAGAGACGACATTTCTGGGAGGTCGAAACTGCAGTTAGATTAGGTAGTAAGTCTTGCCTTACTGACTTGGGGCCTTAACTCAAGTGGTGCCATTTTGGGCCTGTTTTATTTATTTATTTATTTTTTAACATACTATTGCCGGGTGAACTGGGGAGACCCGGGTCCCGGGGCCTCAATCCAGCCAGACCTGAAGGAGTTGCCAAAGGTTCTTGGTCTGGCCGGGAGAAGGAATTCGAGAACAGACATGTACATAGCACAACAGATGAGTAACAGAAGCGAGAAAGTTGATTAAAGTGAAAAGTACACTCTACGGATACGAGAGCAGAGGGGCTTGAGCGCAAGAGAAAGAGGCTGGGGGGAGAGAGTGCTAGGGACAGAGGGAGAGTGACAGCGGGAGGGGAGGGAGAGCCGAGCCAGGTGAACTGCCACACCCGGGGGATGGGTTTCTGTCTTTCATTGACAGTTATTATTAGAGGGCGGAATATTTACTACTTGGGGCGGGAAGTAGGGTTTCCTTTTTTCTTTATCTCCCTAATTTGGTCAGGGGTTTCCGGTCCTGGCTCCCCCCCATCTGGGGCCCGTCTGGTTTGATCCGGCTTCTTGTGGAGTGCCGCCAGCCAGACGCCAGGACAGGCCTCTGACCTTCCCGATAGCTGGCCGTGACTTCCTCTTTGCTGACCTCCAGGTGTCCTGTTCGAGCCTGCCTACCCGCCTGCTCTAAAGATGCCCAAACCAGACAAATGATCCAGGATGCTGACCCGGTCCGGGCTGCTGACCAGCTAAAGTCAACTCTGGAGGAATTATAGGACGTGAGAAAGAAACATGACTTCCAGGAATTATGAAAGACACATAAATCTCCATCGAGGCCGAAGGCGTTTTTGAACCGGTGCGTGTGGAAGGCTGACGTTCAGCGGCGGCCGTGAGACACGCTGGAGAAGAGCGCTGTAGGTTCTGTCTTGCACCTCGCTCCCGTGGCACGGCGCAGCCCCTTCTTATCCCTTCGAGAAAGAAATGACCGGTGGCACATCCTCAAGTCGCCAAGGGGGCATGTGCGGTTCGAGACCGGGGACCCACATGAGGTTTGGTGGAAAACGGAAGGTGAAAACCGGGGACGACAAGCCTGGTAATCCCTGGGTTTTTTTCCCAGAGTCTCTTCCTCCGAAACCCCGGAGCTGGTGACTGTCAGGGCCTCCCCCACCGGCGCTGCTTACCGAGAAGCGTAAAAACGATCCCCTAAGTAGAAGATTTCCCCTGATGGATTATAAAACGACAGTAACGAAAACGATTTTCTTCCACGTGTGGCTCTACCCCGGGGGACTCATCCTGGATCTTACCGAGACCACGAAGACCGAGGCCTTCTTCTACCCACTTCCCCTCGCCTCCCTGTGGGTCTCCCCCCACAGGTCTCCTCCTTCCCGGGGCCCCTAACTTCTTCCCCGCCACTGGGGTGTCTGCCTAGCCCTGCCTGTGGTGGCTCTCAATCTGGGGATTTCACTTCTTGATCCCCACTCCATAGTGAGACGTGGCCCGAGGGTCTGTCCAAGTCCAGCATGTGGATCAGTGACCAGCTGACTCCTTGGATTCCGGGGGCCACCAGGAGAAAGAATAAAAGTAACAGTGGCTTTAGGCCCCAATATGCAAAAGCCTCAGAGACCCATCAGACACACCTGCACGCGAAGGACGTACCTTCTCCAAAGTCCCTGTTCACACGAATTCCTCAGTGTCTTCTGCCCTGGAAATAACCCGCTTTCCTCCCCTGACGCGGCAGCTGTTTCCTGAGGGTCAGAACCCCAAACGGACCTAACCTGCACGAGCAATAGACAGACAGCTCAGAGTAAAACACTGCACACTGCTCCAGCGGGAAATTGAACCCAGGCCTCCCAAGGGGAAGGCCGGCACTACACCACAGAACCACCAACGCCCCCCAGGGATGTTCTGTGCTAGGCCAAATCAGAAAGAGTCACTGGAAGGACCTGGAAAAGGCAACCGTAAACTAGATTTTCACAGTACCCTCTTTGCACAACATGGTCAAAAAACAAAAAAGGGGGCGCCTGGATGGCTCAGTCGGTTAAGCCGCCGACTTCAGCTCAGGTCATGATCTCACGGTCTGTGAGTTCGAGCCCCGCATCGGACTCTGTGCTGACGGCTCAGAGCCTGGAGCCTGCTTCAGATTCTGTATCTCCCTCTCTCTCTGCCTTCCCTTGCTCACTCTCTGTCTCTGTCTCTCAAAAATAAAATAAAAATGCAAAAAAAAACAAAAAAACAAAAACCAAAAAAGACGCCCAGAGCAAAGGCTTGCATGGATTTAATGTCAGACAATGCGAGAAAGTTCTGGCATTCCAATCCAAAGACAGGATTGGAAAAAGTCTAATTCTGAAGTAGGCTCTTTCCAAGTTGATAACAGATCTCTGTAGAAAGACATCAGAGAGTCGTCTTGTTTCTGGTCTCCGGTCCGTATCTGTTGCGGGCCCGCGGAAGGTTGATTCGTTCACTCGCTGACACAGAGTCTCTGCCCACCTGTTGCTTGGTGCCTCCCAGGCCCTTTCTTCCCAACCTTGAGAGGAATACCAGTTCTTTTCCCCAAAGAGGTGGTCAGGACCCAGCGATGGTTCAGGAGGCTGGACTGGTGCGCCTAACTTACTCCAGAAGACCTGGGCAGTAACTGAGTTTCTCCTCTTCTATGCCTTTTTTGAGTCCCTGAAAAAGGCCAAGGATTGAATCTTGCTTTTAAATTTTTCTGCCTGAATTTTCCTCTATAAAAGCAAAATAATGAAAAATTCTCCAAGATTTTCTCCCTTCATCACATGTCCTGATCCGGCCACCTAGAAAGGCTGGTTCAGGGGGAAAAAAATTAGAGTAAATTACGGGTACTTGTAGATGCCAGGATATTACTCCTCTATGTAATTTAAAACTTTCTTTGCAAGGCGCCTGGATGGCTCAGTTGGTTAAGCGTCCAACTTCAGCTCAGGTCGTGGTCTTGTGGTGCGTGAGTTTGAGCCCTGTGTTGGGCTCTGTGCTGACAGCTCAGAGCCTGAGGCCTGGTTTAGGACCTGTGATTCCTTTTCTCTCTGCCCCTTACCTGCTCAAGCTCTGTCTCTGTCTCTCAAAAAATAAATATTAAAAAAAAATTTTTTTAAAGAAAATAAAACTTTCTTTGCTTTTTACCTTTGTCTGATACTCATGTTTCATTCTTTTATCCTTGGTTTACAATTAGCCTAGTACAGAGTTTTAATATTCTTAATATTTAACCCTTTTCTAACGTATCTGGAAGCTATTTGTTTTCTCCAATCTGGGAAACTGGATCCATTATCATCCGCAGTAACTGCTGTGGTGTTGGGGATTCCTGTCATGCTATTTATAGCTTCCACCACCTCCGTGTGTGGTGTCTGTTTTGCTTTTTTAATTTAATTTAATTTTTAAAATTTAATTTAAAATATTTATTTATTTTTATTTTTTATTTAGAGCAACAGCGTGAACAGGGAAGGGAGAGAGAGACAGAGAGAGAGAGAGAGGGAATTCCAAGCAGGCTTCACACTTAGTGTGAGCTCGACCTGGGGCTCAAACTCGATCAGGAGGTCATGACCTGAACCCGAATCAAGAGCGAAGCCTTAAGGGACTAAACCACCCGGGTGCCCCTCTGTTTTGCTTTTTTTTTTTTTTTTTGAAAAATTCTTCCTGCCTTTGTCAATTAAACAGATCTGCTTTGGGGTGCCTGGGTGGCTCAGTCGGTTGGGTGGCCGACTTCAGCTCAGGTCATGATCTCACGGTCTGTGGGTTCGAGCCCCGCATCGGGCTCTGTGCTGATGGCTCAGAGCCTGGAGCCTGTTTCCGATTCTGTGTCTCCCTCTCTCTCTGCCCTTCCAGTGTTCACGCTGTACCTCTCTATGTCTCTCAAAAATAAATAAACATTAAAAAAAAAAAAAAAATTTAAACAGATCTGCTTAGATAAACTGTCTGTTTTCCTATAGCATTTTTGTAATTCCATGTCGCTAATCAGTTAAGGCGGTTCGTATATGTTCTTTCATCACGTCTTCTCTTTGCATATTTTACAAAGGAATGTCTCTGAAAAACATACAGGGCTCTTTGAGGGGGTGAGCTTTAAAAGAATTTTAAATGCAGATTGGGTCACTTCAAATCCATTCCATCCTCCTAGCTGAAGAGGTTGAAAAACTAAAACCTGTGTTTCTCAGATCCCCGCGCAGGTTGGGTTCAGGAGAGAAGCCAGCCGCCCTCAGGAGAGCTGGTGGAAGTGAGGAGAAGCGGCCTCTCACTCCCGCTGCTGCTGGTAAGCAAGTAAATCAGGTTATGGAACCACGGCTGTTTCGAGACACTTTTGGTTGACGGTCACATTCTAGATTCTAGTCCCTAGTTGAGAAGGTGTGAGAGGTATGGGCAGAGTTGAAGCTTCCCGATTCCAGGGAAGAAGGAAAGCCACTGGTGTCCACCTACCAGTGCTGCCACTACTCTCGCCCAGGGGCTGCAAGGAGGAAATTAAGGACAAGGGAGAAAAGCACCAGAGCAGAGCAGAAAAATATTGTCAATGTTTATAAATAAGAAGTGTGGAGGGGCACCTGGGTGGCTCAGTTGGTTAAGTGTCCAACTTCAGCTCACGTCATGATCTCATGGTCTGTGAGTTTGAGTCCATGGCTGGAGGACTCTGTGCTGACAGCTCCAAGTCTGGAGCCTGCTTCAGATGCTGTGTGTGTGTCTCTCTCTCTCTCTCTCTGCTCTTCCCCTGCTCGCGCTCTGACTGTCTGTCTCTCTCTCTCTCAAAAAGAAATAAACATTAAAAAAAGTTTTTAACCCTTGATACTCAGGGGCACCTGGGTGGCTCAGTTGGTTAAGGGTCCTACTCTGGATTTCGGTTCAGGTCACAATCTCACAGTTCGTGAGTTCAAGTCCCACATCAGGCTCCGCACTGAAACTGTGGAGCCTGCTTCAGATTCTTTCTCTCCCCCTCTCTCTACCCTTTCCTAACTCAAGCTGATGCGCTCTCTCTCTCTCTCTTTCAGAATAAATGAATAAACTTAAAACCCTTGCTACCCCAGGGGTGCCTGGGTGGCCGACTTCAGCTCAGGTCATGATCTCACGGTCTGTGAGTTCGAGCCCCGCATCGGGCTCTGTGCTGACGGCTCAGAGCCTGGAGCCTGCTTCCGATTCTGTGTCTCCCTCTTTCTCTGCCCTTCCCCTGTTCATGCTGTGCCTCTATGTCTCTCAGAAATAAATAAATAAACATTAAAAAAAATTTTTTTAAGTGAAAAGTCAATAACTAAAGCTCCTGGAATTAAATACAGTATGGTATAGTATAGTATATTTACGATCCTGGGATAGGAACTATTTCTTAGAGAACAAAAAAGGCTTCACCATAAAAGAAAAAATACAGATAAATTGGCTTTCATTAAAAAAAACTCGTGCTCATAGAAAATTATAAAACGTGAAAAGGGAAACCATACTGGGAGCAGCTTTTTGAAACACAGTTATCTAACAAATGACTCAAATTCTGAATATAAAAAATGTTCAGAAGCCAATAATGAAAACTCCTGCTGTCAATCAAAGGAATCACGGTTCGGGGCGTCAGCCTGGCTTAGTCGGAAGAGCACATGACTCTTAATCTGAGGGTCATGAGTTTGAGCCCCTCAGTGAGCATAGAGATTACTTAAAAATAATAACATTAAAAAAAATTTTTTTTAAAGCAATTAGGGCACTTTGGAGAAGTGGCTGATTCTGACACTGGGGCAGGAAACATACAAGGTGATCGCGGAGCATTCTGTAATGCCATAAAATGAGAAAGTACTAAAGAAAAAAACAAACTCCACGCTGATGGGGGTATGTCAAAGGAATACAGAAATCAACTGGAAACGTTCACAGTGGCTGCAACTGCAACAAAAGAAATAAAACAATATTGGATTACAACCCCAAAATATAAACTAAATATCCACCTGTCTCTATTGATATAAGTAAATACATAAATGACTAGAGAAAATAGACAAACGCCCCATGCAGAAGTATCCCAAATTTACGTAAATACTCCACCCTCCTTAAAAGTGTGAGCTACTCGAAGTGGCCGCCTTTATCTCATGGGTGAAAAGAGTGATTTCACAGTGGAAAAGCCTAATAAACACTTCTTCAGCCAACGAATCGAGATGAAATCAACAACGGTAAGTCAAGGTAATAGTACATACTGTTAAGAAATAACATTCAACGGAGTAAATTTGAAGGTCGAATTGGGTTTTTATAAAGGAGTTTGTGAATCATGCAGCATCCCAACCAGCAAGTGGAGGGGAGCTCTGCTGGGCTAAACCAAAGGAGGGTTTTAAAGGCAAAGAGAAAAAAGAAAAGAGAGAAAGGAAGGAAGGAAGGAAGGAAGGAAGGAAGGAAGGAAGGAAAGAAGGAAAGAAAAAAAGGAAAGAAAGGAGGAGGGAGGGAGGGAGGAAGGAAGGGAGGAAGGAAGGAAGGAAGGAAGGAAGGAAGGAAAGAAAGAAAGAAAGAAAGAAAGAAAGAAAGAAAGAAAGAAAGAAAGAAAGAAAGAAAGGGAAGGAAAGGAAGGAAAGAAGGAACTTATTAGCGAGGAATGTATTATTTAGGCAAGGTTGCCATCCTAAGGTGAGAGGAAGTGGTCTATCAATAAAGTTCCTAATATTGACCGAGAAATTCTGGCTAAAGTTTACATCTCTGGGGGATTAAAACGGTAGGTAGGTTGGGTATTAAGTTTTGGTTTACTGACTTGGGGTCTTAACCGCAGTGATGCCATTTTGGGCCCGTGGTGTCCTTTCTAACAATATCCATTACACAAAGTGAGGAAAACGGTCCTTTACCTCCCCAAACCTCTAAGGCTAGTCTGATCATGAGGACAACATCAGACAAATCCCAGCTGTGGGACATTCTACCCAGTATGTGACCTGTACTCCTAAGAATTTCCAAGGTCATCAGTAACAAGAGAAGTCTGAGAAGTCGGTTAAGCATCCGACTCTTGATTTCGGCTCAGGTCATGATCTCACGGTTCTTGGGAGGGAGCCCTACGTTGGTGGGTAGCCTGCTTGAGATTCTCTCTCTCCCTCTTTCCTGCTCCTGCGCACGCGCTCTCTCGCTGTCTCTCAAAATGGATATATAAACATTTTTAAATATTTTGTAAACAAAAAAAGGAAAAGGTCATTATGTAAAAACTAAGGAAATCTGAATCAAACATGAATTTTAGTTAACGATAATGTATTCATTCAGTTCTGACAAATGTGCCATTCTAATGTAGGATGCTAATTACAGGGGAAACTGAATGCAGGGTATACGCATAGATACCTCACCCATCATCTCAACTTTTTATAAATCTAAATCTATTCTAATATAAACAGTTTATGTAAAAAGTAAAAAAAAAAAAAAGTCAAGTCAATTAAAAGTGGATAAAGCACTTGAAATCTCCTCACAAAAGATTTCTTTATGACCAAAAGGCATAAGAAAGAATTCTCAACATCATTACTCATAAGAAACACAAATTTAAAATACTGTGATGCGCCATCACATACCTATCAGAACGGCTAAATTTTAAGAGACAAAGAACACTCATGTTGACAAAACTGCGTAGCAACCTTCTCTCTTGTTGCTGATGAAACAGTAAAACAGTACGACCATTCTGGGAAACTGAGCTTTTTTTTCTTTTTTCACATTTATTTATTTTTGAGAAACAGAGAGGGAGAGCGCGAGAAGGGGAGGGGCAGAGAGGGAGTCACAGAATCCGAAGCAGGCTCCAGGCTCCAAGCTGTCAGCACAGAGCCCGGCACAGGGCTCGAACCCACGAACCGTGAGATCATGACCTGAGCCGAAGTCGGCCACTCAACCAACTGAGCCACCCAGGCGCCCCTGACAGCTTCTAATAAAGTTAAAAATCTAAATTCCTCATGGCCTAGCAATTCTACTCCTAGGTTTATACTCAAACAAAATGAACATACAAGCGCACAAAAGGATTCCTACAAGAATATTCACAGCGGCCTTATTCACAATACGTAACCTTGAAAATAGCCCAATTGTCCATCAACTATAGTGATCAGCGCACTGAAATAACACTCACTGATGATACCAAAATGATCTACTGACACACGCAACAAAATGGATACATCTCAAAAATATTATGTTGCCTGGGGGCAAAAAAGCCAGACGCAAAAAGTACATTCATTTAGGGGAATTTCAAAAAGAGGCAAAATTAGCCTATGGAGATAGAAATCAGAATGGCGGCGATAGCTTCAGCGAGGGGAGGGTGAGGACTCACTGTGTTAACAAACAAAATTCAACCAAGTGAGTGTGAAGCTTTAATGGGTTTTATTAAGCCACTCACGAATCAGGCGGCGGCCCATGTAGCCAGCAGAGATGCCCCGAGGAGTTGTACCAAATGGAAGGTTTTTATTGGAAGGAGGATGGGGCAAGGAAGTGACAAGCCAAAGGAAAGAAAGTTATTGAGTATTTTCAAGGACTCCGACAGAGAACCCTACATTTTTCTCAGCAATATTTTTCCATCCCTCTAGGGATAGAGGCCAAGCTATTAATTCGGGTACCTCAGGAGTTTGGTTTGTTCTGGCACAAATCAACAGTCAGTCGGGTTTGTAGAATCCGATGTTTTTTGCAGGCAAGGGGCAAAGAGATACGGTAAGCCCCGACCATCAGCAATGAGGGTCACAAGAAAAAATAATACGTTAACCCAGGGGCTAAAATGTATTCGTCATAGCAGAGGCCACTGTAAACAGAACTTAGATAAAGACAATTAGATATTTTGCTAGTATATGAGTTTCAGGCAAGAAGTAAGATATTCAGTCCATACGGCAAATAACCTACAAAATTAGCGAGTTCTTCCATATTATAGGTTTTTACCACCAACTAAGGAGTCTTACTATGTGGAATAGAGCACAAAGCATTAGGATACTTTTTAGGACCAATAACAGCCCAAATCCCTCAATCTGACACTCCTTCATGATTAATTCCCCAAAGAATCTGAAGGATGTGAAGTTACAATGCCAAATACAAGCCCATTTGTGGAATTCTTCATTTCACACAAGGAGGTCCACCAGAAGGAGTGTCAGGACACAGGTTACAGGGGCGCCTGGGTGGCTCAGTCGGTTAAGCGTCCAACTTCGGCTCAGGTCATGATCCCACGATTCGTGAGTTCGGGCCCTGCGTCGGGCTCCGTGCTGACAGCTCTGAGCTTGGAGCGTGTTTCGGATTCTGTGTCTCCCTCTCTCTCTCTGCCCCTCCCCTGCTCGTGCTCTTGCTCAAAAAATGAATAAACATTAAAAAAAAAAAAAAAGGGACACAGGTTACAAATGCTGTCATCTTACTTCATAGAAAAATAGATAAGGGAGCTTCCCTAAGAAGATTATGAAAAGTGTTATAGAGAAAATAACAAGTTACTGGTTAAAAAAAAAAAAAAGAAAAAAGTACCGGTCGATTGCGGCCTGGAAGTATTTTCCCTCCCATATCGTTTCATGGGATTTGTAAGTTTCTCAGCTGCCCAGCGGGTCAGCTGATGAATCATTTCTTTTCTTTTTTTTTTTTTTTTTAAGTTTATTTATTTATTTATTTTGAGAGAGAGAGAATCCCAAGCAGGATCCGAACGGTCAGTGTGGAGCCGGATTCAGGGCTCAGAAGGAGAGAGAGAATCCCAAGCAGGCTCTGCAAAACCAGAACTCAGGAACTGTGAGGTCGTGACCTGAGCCTAAATCAAGAGTCAGACGCTTACCTGACTGAGCCACCCAGGTGGCCCTGAGGAGCCATTTCCATCGGGGATCTTTCCATGGACTGTGGCAAGACAGTTTCTTATTTGGGCCATACCGTGAATCAGTCAGTGGACCGAAACTACGACCACTATCAGCTCTAAGGTTTTTCTTGGTGGGATGCCCTGGATTGAAAATCCTTAAGAAAGAGTTTTAGACTTTCCTTCGGGAGGTAATTAACATTGCCTTTGAGGGCCTTGGTTTTGATAGATTTTAAGGCAATGATCCTTGCTGCTCCATCAGCCAAAAATTTGTCTTTAGCTTCTCCTGAATCTAATTTGTGTGTATGTATGTATGTATGTATACATGTATGAGAGAGAGAGAAGGAGAGAGAGAATTCCCAGCAGGCTCTGCAAAACCAGACACCAGGGGACGGGGCTCAATCTCACTGAACCCTGAGATCCTGACCTGAGCCGAAATCAAGAGGCCGATGCTTCTGGCCGAACCAACTGAGCCACCTCGGCAGCCCCTCCTGAAGCTAATTTTGAAAGTCCGGAAACCTTAATAATGGCCAACGTGGATGCAAGTTTGTCAAAAATATCAAAACGTTTTAGATACCTGACTAAGTAGGGTCACAGATTATGAATCAATAGTGAATTATGTATTGGACCCCGGTGACGATAAAAGATTTTAAAGGCAAATACCAGGAGGTTACATAGTTGAGCAAACCCCATAAAAGACCTGATAAAGTACAGACAATTATTTTGATAAAACACAAAATCTTTGCTTTCCTTTTTTAACCTCCTCCCAGGTCTGGAACGATAGTACAGGAAAACTTTGCCCTTTTAATAGATGAAACAACATTAAGTTTTGGTTTTATAGAAGTAAATTACAATATGAGATTCATTAATTTAAAAAAATGGGGCGTTTTATTTTTTTTAAATTTTTAAATGTTTTTATTTATTTTGAGAGAGAGAAAGCATGAGCTGGGGAGGGCAGAGACAGAGAGAAAGAGAGAGAGAGAGAGAAAGGGAGAGGGAGACACAGAATCCAAGCAGGCTCCAGGCTCTGAGCTGTCAGCAAAGAGCCCAATGCGGGGCTTGAACTCATGAACCATGAGATCATGACCTGATCCGAAGGCGGACGCTCAACCGACTGAGCCACCCAGGTGCCCCTAAAAATGTTTTTTCACCTGTATTTATTTTTGAGAGACAGACAGAGCACGAGCAGGGGAGAGGCAGAGAGAGAGGGAGACACAGAATCCAAAGCAGGCTCCAGGCTCCAAGCTGTCAGCACAGAGCCTGACTTGGGGATGGAACTCACAAACCGTGACATCATGACCCGAGCCAAAGCCAGCTGCTTAACTGACTGAGCCCCCCGGGCAGCCCTAGATCCGTTAATGTTTATATACTCATCCTGACATCGTTTTGCTGGACTGGGAATGACAGAAGAGGCAGGGGCAACAGGATTCCCACATTGCTGAAGAGCGTTGCTCTAAGTCGAGTAGGCAGAAGAAAGATCTAAAAGATGGGACAAGTTCTAAACCGACAGCAGACGATATAAATATCAAAGAAGCCATCACCAGAATCCCGGCCTTGCAAGTAGTTCTGAAACAATGGGGGAAGTTCTTTTCAACAAAGATTGCTGCCTGGCTGTAAATCTTCAAAGACAAGGCAACGAAGTAGGAGCCCACCGAAGAGCGACTGCAGCCTGGCCTTGAGGAGTTACCGCTGTGTGTACTGGACAGAAAGGACGACTGTCCCTACACTGGCATTTCGGCTGGCCACCCCGACCCTTTGTCGCTCAGTTTACTGTGGCATAGAAGCGGTGGTTTCCCACAGCCAGAAACACACTGTGTATTATGTCTCGCACATACTCACACACACAAAACCATACAAGTAACTCAAGTATAAGTTAATAAACTGACAATGTATGGCCCATTTTCAGTACATGCCAGGCATGTACGCTACTTTTTAACCTTTTTAACGAAATTCTTTTTATTTTTTTTATTTTTTTAAAAATTTTTTTAACGTTTATTTAATTTTTGAGAGGCATAGAGACAGAGCGTGAGCAGGGGAAGGGCAGAGAGAGAGGGAGACACAGAATCCAAAGCAGGCTCCAGGCTCTGATGAGCCATCAGCCCAGAGCCCGATGTGGGGCTCGAACTCACAGACTGTGAGATCATGACCTGAGCTGAAGTCGGCCGCTTAACCGACTGAGCCACCCAGGCGCCCCTGAAATTCTTTTTAATTTATATACGGATAATAAATACACCTATAATAAAATAGGTAGCATCCACTCATCTATATAAACAGATATAGATAGCATTTGTATTTTCTACTTAAATAAATGTTCATCGTAATTCATCACTGGTTTGTGACCGCAGCTTGAAAAACCCGAAACGACGTAAGAAAGCGCTTACGGGACGTCACTGATTCTTCTCTCCCAAAGGCGCACCTGCTGCCTTTTCTGCATTCTCTCAGCGCCAACGCACGCGGTGTACATAGAGTTAACATGTGCTTATTATTCTAAGTGTTTTGCCATCTGCTCTTTGGTTCATTTGTATTTTAATTCTCTTCCCAGCCTTTTTCAACCATTTGCGATCTTTGCTTTTCAGTGACTATCGGGAAGCGGGCGATTGTGAGCTATCATAAATTAGCAACCTGTAGTGTATTAGCAAGCTTATAACTACATTTCAAAATTTTTAGAGACATATTCTTTCCCATATTAATTTTTTGGTCAAAATGGAAAAGCCAAAAACGGATAAACTATGCTTAGCATTTCATATGTATCTTTTTTGGAAATGATTTGGATTATTCAATGAGTATCCATTATTTAGTTTATTTAAGTATAAACTGTGACCTTCTATTTATTTAAATTAAAACACTTATTTCAAAATTTTTCAGTTTTTATTGATTTATTTTGGGGGTGGGGGAAACGAGAGTGGGGCAAGGGCAGAGAGAGAGGGAGAGAAAGAATCCAAAGCAGGCTCCAGGCTGTCAGGCAGTCAGCACAGAGCCCGACGGAACTGAAACCGAGAGCCCAAACATTTAACCGAGTGAGCCACCCAGGCACCGCCTAATTACTTGTTTTTAGCAATTATACTTGGACAAGACATTAAACAGCTAATCGTCATTTTAAGTTATTTCTTTTGTTGACGAATTTCGTAACATAGAGATAACATGAGCTTATTCGATTAGGCCATATTTATATTCTTGTTTTTATTAAACCAACAAACTTGAATTCGTTTTTATTTATCAAAGATTATCCTCGATTATATGAACTTGGGTTAGTTTTTATTCTATTTCTGAGAACTTTAGGAATACTTAATAGATATAAGTACTTGATAGTCCTCAAGCCAATTTAAGTAGAACTCTTTTACAAATTAATTTTGGCAATATCATCCTGAGGTAGTACAATACCATATCTATAACACACACACACACACACACACACACACACACACAGCTCTTAAAGCTTTTTTTTTTTTTTTAATTTATTTAACTTTATTCATGTGTCAGGCAGGAAACTCAAAAGAATAGCCAGGTCCAGGGGTGCCTGGGTGGCTCCGTCAGTTAAAAGCCTCTGACTTTGGCTCTGGTCTTGATCTCATGGTTTATGAATTCAAGCCCCATGTTGAGCTGACAGCTCAGAGTCTGGAGCCTGCTTCAGCTTCTGTGTCTCCCTCTTCCTCTCCCCCTCCCTTGCTCATGCTCTGTCTCTCTCTCTTTTTTTTTTTCTTAATTTTTAAACGTTTATTTATTTTTGAGAGACAGAAGACAGAGCATGAGCAGGGGGAGGGGCAGAGAGAGAGGCAGATACAGAATCCGAAGCAGGCTCCAGGCTCTGAGCTGTCAGCACAGAGCCCAATGTGGGGCTCGAACTCACAGACCTGAGCTGAAGTCGGTCACTTAACTGGCTGAGCACCCAGGCGCCTCTCTCTTTCTCTCTCTCTCTCTCTCTCTCAAAAATAAACAAACATTAAAAAAAAAAAAAGACTGGATCCAAATTGTTTCCAGCAGATGGACTAATTTAAGGTTACCTGCTCAGATGGCCAGTCTTTTATTCAAAATGCATTATTATTATTATCATTAAAATGTATTATTATCATTATTATTATTTGCATAGATGGGCAGTCTTTTATTAAAATATTACTATTATTATTATTATTATTATCATTTGCATGCTGTAAGGATCCTTTTAGAGCTGTTTTGTACGTATTTTGTCCTTTGCACACTCGGCAAAGAATGCAGTCGATTGTCTCAGAGAGGTTTGGAATCCTCTTTTTTTTTTTTTAATGTTTTTATTTATTTTTGAGACAGCGAGAGACAGAGCATGAGTGGGGGAGGGGCAGAGAGAGAGAGGGAGACAGAATGTGAAGCAGGCTCCAGGCTCTGAGCCATCAGCACAGAGCCCAACTGGGGGCTGGAACTCACAGACCTCGAGATCATGACCTGAGCTGAAGTCGGATGCTTAGGATGCTTAACCGACTGAGCCACCCAGGCGCCCCTGGAATCCTCTTTTTTAAGGGTGCCCTTTAAGGTGGACTTACCTAAAACAGAGGTTCCCCAGAATGGCTGCTGCAATTTTAAGGTAACCAACAGTTGTCCTAGAAAACCACGAATCCCAAGTTTCCCCCCTTTTGAAACAAGAGAGCACTCCTCAATAGTGAAACCCCTCCGGGGGCATGATGGGTATCTGGTCTCTCTCTGGGCTGTCACCCACCTGATCCCAGAGAAAGGCAACGACCTCACCCAAAAGGAGGGAGGTCGGTGCCTAAGAGGACTCACGGTGCCAGCAGAAGGCGGTCAGTATACAAGCTACAAGCGGTGAGCACGAGTCTCCTGTAGACACAGCAGCCAATTCCAGGGGACACCGGTCCTGCCACGCTGAAATCACCGCAGGTCCTGCTTCTGACAACAGGCTGTCAACCTAAAATTGTCAGAAGGCAATAATTCAGCAAGACCACTTATTTGGAATCAAAGAATTGCAGGTCGGCATACACAGATATGAAAAGCAACCCAAATAGTTGTTTCATGAGAACTTTCGATCCGTGTCACTGGCAGAAAACTAATCTTGACTGAGTATAATTGATTGCTAAGGCTCACACTAAGCAAAGTCTCTCACTGGAGCAAGTTACAGGTTTTCCGGCTCAGTCCTTGTAATATTTGGAGTTTGGCCCAATTCAAAAGTTTTCGTGTGTACCCGGGGGGGAGACGTGGGTGAAGCCCATCTCCTTAACGGCTTCCTGGCTCCATTTTAAAACCCTTTCATGCAAGTGAAATGGGGTCATTTCACTCCACCTTTCAGATTCTTTTTTATTTTTTTAACAACTGGAAAAGAGCTCTAAATTTTTGGACTGATGTAAGCTTTTTGTAATTGGAGCTAGATACAGTTACATTTAGCAAAATTCACTGGGCGGTGCACTTAAGATTTGTGCACTCTGAGTTAGGTCACTTACTGTTACCAAAAAAAAAAAAAAATGGGGGCGGGGGGATGTTATCAAGTTAAGATTTTATTTCTTAGATTTTATTTAAAGTATCCGTTAGAGTTCGAACTCTCATTTCATCTTGTTTCTCAGTTCGTCTCGAAAGGCCCCACTGACGTTTTAAATATCTCAACCAGAAAAGCCTCATCGGTTCATTTTGCAAAGGTACCAATACAAGGCGACGCCTCCCTGACCTCCTTCCAGATATGGGGCAGGCTAGCATTTCAGGGTGACCGTGACTACCGCATGCACGGTGGGGTTTCCCTTTCTGGTGCAGAGCCCCAGAATCACGGGAAACCGTGCTCTGGTCCGCAAGCGGGGCAGCTCACGCAGATTTCTAGCACTCTCCACGACCTTACGAGACACCGTTTTGAGCGGGACTGGAACCGCGGTTGCTACAGGTACCACGCAGAGCAGTAAGCGCCGCACTGTGATCAAGAACCACGAGCCGGCTTGCAAACGCCATGCTTGAGGTCGTTCTAATAAGCCCTCATTATATCTTGCTACCTTCCCCCCCCCCAAAAGAGCTACAAATCTACACGCTTTTCGTTCCTTCCTGTTTTTCTTTCCTTCTCCTTCAACTACGATAAAAGAACCAGGTCTCGTTGACCCGGTACGTGCCTCCGCAGCCCCTCTGCCGCCTCTCTGTGGTTCCCTTAGCCCTCCACCTGCGGTCCGCGCGCGGCCCCGCCCACCCCGACCCGCGGCCCCGCCCACCCCGACCCTCGGGCCCCGCCGCCCCCGACCCGCGGCCCCGAGAGCGCGTGCGCAGTGGAGCTGGGCGCCGGGCGCTTGAGCCGGCTGGTGGCGCGCGGCTCGTCTTTCCCATTGCTGCCGCTGCGGATGTCGCTCGATTAACTAGGTAAAATTTGAAACGTTTGAAAAACAAATTTCCGCTCGGACGAGCTTTTCATTATTTCCATTCTCGGGTTCTTCGGTTCGTCCAGGGCCTCAAAGCTAACGACGACAGAGTAATTCACAAGTCCCAGGAGAGCGTCCTGGTGAATGACGCTGTTCTCGGCGTGGGGACACCGGAACGACCACCGACACGACCCCTGCCGTCATAGAGCTTCCCTGCTGGGCAGAGGAACCCGAAGGAAGTGGAAGCATCCCACCAGCCTCGAAGGTATCTCCGAATGGTGGGCTCTCCTGACCAATTACGCCCTTCCTACATCCTGCAGCCCGCGTATCCGCCCTGGGCTAGGGGAGACGTGGCGGTGAAGGGCGGACTGGGGACGGGGGAGAAGCGGGAAGCGTCACCAGGCGACCCCACGGGACGTGCACTTACTCCCCTCGAGCCCCACTCGCCTCGGCCCCGGGGACGCTGGCATTTAAGGCGGGTGGGGAGCAAGGCGGGGCGGGGCCACCGAGCTGCCCTTTTGTCTTCAGAATCGCCCACTCGCGGTTTTCACGCGAGGAACACGCTTTGCGGACTCCTCTCCGGTTTTCCGGCGCCTTGGAGCTTGTTAACCCTGTCTAGACGGCGGCACGTACCGAGGTTAGTAGGCAGGGGAAGAGCGGTGTACTGGGTCTCTGTGGCGCAATCGGTTAGCGCGTTCGGCTGTTAACCGAAAGGTTGGTGGTTCGAGCCCACCCAGGGACGGGAGGCTTCAGTTTTAACTCCATTCCGTGTGTTTCTCGCTGTTTATCACCTGCATATAAAGTCCATGTTACTGGATTCTGGGTCCTGTGCACCTCACAGCACCTAACTGTTAAGGGCCGCCCACCTGCCCCAACCTCATTCTCTGACAGTATCTGTGGGCCTGTCAGCTTTATACTCTATCTACCGTGGGAACTTACAAACAGGTGCAGTCAAACTCTATAGTCCGCCCTAAAAGATTGGATGGTTATTAGTCACACTCTGCAGGGGCTCCTGGGTGGCTCAGTCAGTAGAGCATCCGACTTTGGCCCAGGTCATGATCTCCCGGTTTGTGAGTTCAAACCCTGTGTTGGGCCCTGTGCTGACAGCTTGGAGCCTGGAACCTGCTTTAGATTTTGTGTCTCCCTCTCTCTCTACCGCACCCCACTCACAATCTCTCTCTCTCTCAAAAATAAATAAACATTAAATAAGATTAAAAAGTTACACTTTTTGTGACCCCCTTTTTTTTTAATTCTAAACATGTTTGCCTTCATTGTTTAAAATTACTTGCTTTGGGAAAATTGTTCTAGGGGGGATGACTTTAAAATATCTATATTTTTAGAGCAGTTTTAGGTTCACAGCAAAGCTCAGGGGATGGGACATATTTTCCCATACCCTTCCTGCCCTCCACCCCCACACCACAGGCGCCCTCATTGTCAACATACCCCGCTGTGGTGTGCATTTGTGACAACCCATGAACCCGTCCAGGGTCCAGAGTTTACACTAGGGTTCACTCGATGGGTGGGTGTGGACAAGTCAATCATGAAATGTATCCACCACTGTAATGACCACACAAAGTATCTTCACTCGCCTAAAAATCCTATCTGGCACCCACGGAGCCTTTTCCTGTTTCCATAGTTTTGCCTTTTCCAGAAGGTCGATAGTTGGAATCATACAGTGTGTAGCCTTTTCAGATCGGCTAATTTCACTTATTAATATGCATTGAAGATCCTCATGTCTTTGGTGGATCGGGGGCTCATTTCTTTCTTGTGCTGAATAATACTTCATCGTCTGTTCGCATCACAGTTCCTTTGTCCCTTCACCTACTACAGGACATCTCCGTAGCCTCCGAGTTTCGGCATTCGTGAGTAAAGCTGCCTTAGGCATCCGTGTGCGGGTTTGGGTGTGGCCATAACTTCAGCGCCTCTGGCCGACAGCAGGGAGCCCGCACGCTGCCTCCTGGATCAAGCATGTTTTTAGTTTTGTGAGAAATTGCCAGAGTTGCGTTCACATTGGCAATAAATGGGCGCTCCTGGTGTTGGACAGCTTCGCCAGGCTTCGGCGATGATGTGCCTCAGTGTTTTTCCCTCAGGAGTCGGAGGCCAGCAGCGGTGTCGCGTCCCCAGGGAGAGCCTGGGTTTGGTCACTGCTCTGTCAAGACTGTTGGGATCAGCGGGTCCTCATCATACTCGTGCTCCGCGTCTGCCCGACAGAGGCCTTCCTTCCACGGCGCGTGCAGTATGACTTACCCTCTTCCATGTTGCTTTTGAAGTTAGGTTGGCTTTATGGTTTTTTGACTACGAATTCTTGTACACATATCTTGGCCACTGGCGCAGCTATTTCTACAGCGTATGGAACTGGAAGTGCGATTACTATATTAGAGGGTTCATATGCTTCTAATTTTGGGGAGTCCTGCAAACTTGCCTTCCACAGAGGCGGCACCGCGTCATGTTCCAGTGTATTTCCCAGCCTATCAAGGTCCCTTTCTTCCTGACCTTGCCCATGCAGCAATCTTTCTGAACCCCTTACACATAAGATTTTTTTATTTCAAGGTCCTGACTTCTCGTTCGGCATCCGATGCATTTTAGTCCCCCTCGTCCGTCCCCAGCACCGGCAGCTCCTGTGTCTGTACTGATGTCTCTGCTCTCCCTGAGCTCCGACTGAGAGGAGGCCTGTCAGGTTTTCCCTGGGCTGGTGAGGAAGAACCATTCCGCGTGCTGGCTGCTGCAGGGCAGCGTAAACCGGGCGGGACCAGGGTTTCCATGCATTGATGGCCCAGGCTCCTCTGAAGGCCGCCTCTGCCCACGCCCCAGGGAAGCGTGTGGCCCCTGGGCTCTGCTCATCCCCTACTGACTGTCACAACACCACCATTTCCTTTTATGTAATGTTCTAGTTACATCCTGCCTGTGGCAGTTTTACTGGTATTTCAGTTGTGATGTGGACACACAAATAATTTTAAAAACATATTTGCTAAGTAAAAGATGTAAATGGAAGTATGGAAAATCTTAGGTGATTGGTGATAAAGGTACATGGCGGTGGCCAAATACGAAAGTGCTGTGTTTGCTAATGAACTTTGAAAAGTATGATTTTGTCTCATATTTTTAGGTGATATCCTTGTCCCCCTTGTCACTCCAGGCTCACTCCCTCTTGCCCTAAGTCATTAAGTAGGCGGGAGTGCTCAGCTGTTTCCTCTGCACTATGAACATAAAAGGCAGAGTCAAGTTTGTTTGTTTGTTTGTTGTGGGCCTTTCTAGGGAACTTCCTTGTTCAGACCATTAAAAAGAATCAAGATTTAAAATACTTCCGGTAGGGAGATGTGATTGCATCATCCCTGGAGCCACGGAATCTGTTTCTGAGGAGGACTAAATGGTTTTGTTCCTTCTCTTCATTATTTCATCAATCAGTTCCGTGCTAAGTAATCTTTGCTTTTAACCTTCTCTTTCTTTTCAAAATCAGCGGGGCCCTGGGCGCTGGCTCTCCCGTCCCAGGGCTGGGCCCTGTGGAAAGTCAGATCAGCCTCTCTGTGCCCGAGTGTCTCACCTGCAACCAGGGGTGCTAATAACCTACACTGTCGGGTCATTGCCTGGACTAGATAAGTTACAGTCTGTCCAGCACCGAGGAGCCGCGTGCTGGGCCCCCAGGGACGCTCTGAGAACGCTGCTGGTATCCTCATAACTCAGACTTCCGTTTTCACATCTAACAGCACCCCTGCTGACGGTCAGCATTCCCCGGAATAAATGAGGAGGGTTAAACGGTTTCTTGGCCTCTTCTCCTCCGTATTGGTGACCAGCTCCTGGAAAACTGGTTACTTGATCACTTTCATGGTGAGTTAGCTGACAGTGGAGACAGCGCAGCGGGGAACCGGATGCAACTTGATCAAATTCTGGAACCTTGGACTGTTCACCTCATGGTAGACAATCTTTGGTACGTGCTTCTAGCAAGAGCTTTGGATATCCGGTCAGAATTATCTGAGAGTATTCTAAGAAGACCTGAAGTATGCACCGGTGATCTCCCCTTGTATTAAGAAAAAACAAGAAAACATGACTTGTCTGGAAATGGTAGATTTCACCTTTCAGTGATGTGGAGTATTTGTAGCAAAACAGCAGTCACCCTGAAAAGAAATGAATCAAGTTTGAATTGAAGGAATCCTGCTCGAGGTCTTTGGAGAACTGTCAGTGCAGACAGGACCCCCCCTCAGCTCAGGAGGAGAGAAGAGAGAGAAGAGAAGCTCAATGGAATGAGACTGATTTTCTGCCTCTTCCCTCAGGGCACTGGCCAGTCCTCGGCAGGAACAGGAGACCGAGCAACTGGACAGAGGGCAGCCACCAAGAGTCAGAGAACACAGCATGTTAAGTAACCTCACAGATCCGGATAGAGGGGCGGGGGGAGGAGGAAGGACCCGTGGAGCTGCCCAAGGATTCAGACGTGAGCAGCCAGCATCCCGGAAAGGGGTCAGGGAGCTGGGCGCCGGGTACAGAATTCCCCCCCCCCCCCCCCCCCCCCCGGCACGTTTGCAAATGAAGCTCTGTGCGCCTAAGAGGCTGGGGAGGCCGGCAGAGCTTGGCTGGAAGAGTGGAATCTGCAGCACTACTGTGGTGCCAAGGGGATAAAAACTGAAGCTCAGGATTCATGGGAGAGGAGGGGCCCAAGGAAACGTGCCAAGGTCCCAGGCGGGAGCCCTAGCGGCCCACAGCCCGGCAGTGTGAGCAAACCAGCGGGCAACAAGCTGCGAATCCCCTTAGTCAAGGCTTAGAGCTCCCCCTCCCCTCTGCTGCCTGCGGGGGAGAGGGTGCAGGATCCGCCCAGAAGCATCTCCGCGCCCGCTGTCCCCCACACCACAGGCTCATCATTCACTCACAGTATTCTAGGATTGGAAACGGAGAGAAGCAAGAGGAAAAAAGCAAACCGTAGAAATTGCTCACGTGTGATGCAGATGTCGAGTATTCCGATAGGAACTCACAGCGGCAGGTGTCAGGGAGCCCGGCTGGCTCGGCAGGCAGAACCTGTGGCTCTTGATCTCTGGGTTATGAGTTCGAGCCCCACGTTGAGTGTAAAAGTTACTTAAACAAAATTAATTTAAATTACTTAAAAGTTAGGGGCACCGGGGTAGCTGTGCCAGTTAAGCATCCGCCTTGATTTTGGCTCAGGCTCAGGTCACGATCTTCAGGTTGGTGAGACCCATGGGGCTGAGCCAGCTTGGGAGTCTCTCTATCCCTCTCCCTCTGCCTCTCCCTTAAGCTCATTTGCTCTGTATTTCTCTCAAAATAAATAAATCGAAACTTGAAAAAATAAGTTACTTAAAAATTAAAGAGAAAGTGGTATGATTCGGCTGTCCACAAAACAGATAACCAGATAAAATATTTCATCAGAGAAATAGAATCTCTTTTTAAAATCACATGAAAATTCTAAAAATATGTAATAGTTGGCATTGTAAAAAGTCAGTAGGTCAGTTTAATTGCAGTTTGGACTCAGTGGAAGAGAGATGATGAACCTCGAAAAATGTAAGTAGGAAGAAACTCTCCAGACCTAAGCATTCAGAGCCAAAGGGAAGAAAAATTAAGAGTGGAACAAAGACAATGGGCCATGATGTCATGAAGTCCTAACACGTGTGTAGTTAAAGTCAGGGACTGGAGGACCAGAGCGTGGGGCAGAGCTCTGTTGAGAGGTGCTCTGGACGGTGAAGGGAAAACCAGGACGGTCTCTCCAACCACGTGCACGAGCAGCAGAGCACCGCCAGCGGGTATTGACACGAGATCACCCCTTCGACTGCTGAGAAACCGCAGAGAAATGACGACAACCGCCGCAGCACCCAGATTCGGGGGCGGGGAGGGGGGAGGGGAGAGCCCCTGCGACACCGTCCAAAGGTTGGCAGCTGAAATCTCAGCAAAAACAATGAACAAGGAGACCTCAGGGAAGGGCTGGAGCAGTATAATTTCCAGCCAGAACGCGCGGCTAGCCCCTGACCCAGTATCCTTCAAGGGTGAGGGACAGGCAGCAGGGCCCAACGACAAGGAAATGCGGAAGGCGAAACGTGACTCTTTCGGCAGAAGTTACGTGGTCACAAGGGAATTGTGGAAAGTGAAGGAAGATGAAGAGCAATGGATAGGTTAAGAATGTGGATAAGTAAAGAAATACGCCCACTGAGCCACAGTAATAATGCCTACGTTTTTAATATGTATGTGAATAAAAATTAATGCCAGTAACTACAAAATGAGAGTAAATGGAATTAAGATGCCCTAGAGTCTCAGCATTGCCAAGGAAATGAAAAGGTTCTAGTGTATCAACTTTTGCATCAATTTTATAAAATACATGACGGTAATTTATATGTGTATACATGAAACAAATGTTGAGCGAAATATTTAGTTTAATATTTAATGTATTAATATTAATTAGAACAAGAAATACTCTTTTTGAGAATTCTCTAGAATTCTTTACGGACGGAATATTCTGTATATATCTGTCACGTCCATCTGGTCGAATCTGTCCCTCAGAGACAAATAATTAGCCTTATTTTTGTTGTTAAACATGTAAATATAGGAAGTATACAGCAAAATGTGATAAACATATAAACCCGGGTAGCTAACAGCCGGAAGAATATATGGAACATTGCAACCAACCAGGAAGTTTCCGGGAAAAGATTTCAAAGAGGGAACCACTCTTCTCCGCTAAAACTTCCTGGAAATGGAAGCACCCAGGAGTATCAGGTCCACATAGCTAGGTGAGGGGCTTACCCCTGTTGCTGCCTTGTCCACAGTTTGGCTGTTTTTACTACACAGTATTTGAGCCTTTCTAAAAATATACAAGGGTTTGTGTATCACCGCTGGCGGCGGGCGTTTGGGTTGTATCCGGTTTTGCCCAGGGTGAATGACACTGCGGGAACGTTGGGTAGAAGCCTCTTCGGATGTCTGCAGTCATTTTTCTGGGGAAGTCAACAGCAATGTTACCAGGTTACAGGGCAGGTGTGTTTGTTAACTGGATGAGAAACTGCCAAATATTAGGAAAGGTGTGCAAATTACAGTGCACCAAGATCACGCAGGAACATCAGACACACTTAGTGTGGGGATGGAGAGAGGAAACAACTGCAAAAATCTGTTTTTCTAGGCTTTTCCTCTTCACGTTGTTCCGCATGCCGAAGACCTCCCCGAAGGTGGCCGGGGTCACACCAAGGGTTCCCCCCAGCCTATTCAGGTCTGGCTGCGGAGACAGGGAGAGACTCCAGGCGGCCCACCCAAAACCACTCACAAACGCCAGGTAGGACCAGACCTTCCCTCCGCGGTCCAGGCCTGGCCACTCTTGGGCTCGGGGCCACCCGAAACGGTTTCTTGCGCTTCCTTTCCCTCCCTCCGGTCCATGGCCTCGATTTCCCTGGACTCTGTGGGCCACGCGCCTCTTGTCAGTGACTTGAAAGCAGCGCGGGCAGGAGCCGGAGGGACCCCTTTAGTCCACAGGAAAGAGACTCGGTTCTGCCGGGAGGGCCGCGGGGGCTCCGGGGGGAGGGCCAAGGCCGAGGCCCGGCCGCGAGCCGACGGCGCTGACCGCCCCCGCGGGGAACGGGGCCGCCGAGGAGCGGCCGGCAGCGCGGGAGGCCCGGGGACCCCTCGGCCGGGCGGCTTCCGGGAGCTAGGGGGGGGAGGGGCGGCGGGGGGCGACGTCTGCCCTGGAGCCCCTCGTCCTGGGGGCGGAACCCCGCGTCCCAGCGGCTCCCGGGGCCACTCCCGAGGCCGCGGACTCCCCGCCCGGAGGGGCGCTGCTGCTCCAGGGGCTTCGGCAGCGAGAACAGCCCGGCGGGCGGGACGGGAGCGGCGGGGCTGGCTTTTCCGGGTGAGAGCAGAGGAACAGGCCGCCGGCCTCGTTTCCGTAGTGTAGTGGTTATCACGTTCGCCTCACACGCGAAAGGTCCCCGGTTCGAAACCGGGCGGAAACAGCTTCCTTTTACCCCCGACGTCTGTTGTCCTTAAAAAGGCAAAACCAAGGCTGCTTTTCCATTCAGAAAACAATCCAACCAATAAAACACAACGCAAGTCTGGAGCTCCACTGCTACCTGAAAGCCTGCTCAGCACTTAACATCCTGGCCTCTGTGTGTCTGCTCCTAGTCACACTGGAGAGCAGGACACAGCCAGTTAGTCCAAGACGGTCCCACGGGATGAGGCCCGCGTCAGGTCATCTTTACATCCACGCGCCCCCTGAGCCGTTCGCCTGGTGCCTCCGTCTGCGTCACAGGCTCCCGGGTGCGACGGCTCCGAGAGCCAACACGTGCTGTCCCGGCGGGGGGGTGGGGGGGCACACTTGCGCGACAGGTGGATTCGCCTGACACAACAGAAGGAAACAAACCTGGGACTCCGCCAGAGACAGTAGATCACGCGGTTCGGGCCCTACCTAAGGAGCCCATGGCGACACCAAAGGAGCCCGTCCGGGTGCCATCATCAGGACAGCCCTTGAGCTAGTTCGGAGGTCACCAGGTCGAGGTCCTCCGCCCCTCACCTGCTGAGAGCCGAGTCCGCACCTTCCTCATCAGGAAACGGAGGCTCAGAGAGAGAGCATGGCCTTGGCTCTGCCCCACACAGGGCTCAGGCTGGACACAGTCACCCTGTGGTCAGAGCCCAGAGAGTCGCTGAGGCCGGGAGACGTGGGGAGCAGCGGGGCAAGGGCCGGATCAGTCCTGCGGGGCTCTTGCTCTGGCCCACTGCGAACCCTCCCCTTTCCTCTCAGGGTTTTCGTCTCAGGGTCCAAAGCAGGGATCCTGTGTGGCTTCCTGGTGATCCGTGGGACAGGATTCGGATTTTCCCCACTACTGCTCAGGTGCGAGTCCCAATCAGGGAGACCCTTTGGCACTGACTCCATACTGAGGATGCGCCTTTTCAACCCCGGGAGTGTGGCGTGCACCTCGGGGCGCTTGCAGAGGCGCCTCTGCACGGAGTCCCTAAAAGACCGGAGCTCGGGACTCAGGGGCCTTGCAGTGGCCAGGCTGGGAGAGGACGGCTGGGCTAAGCTGCGGGGCAGCGGCTCACCTCCACTCACCTCGGAAACCCAAGGTCTCACTTCAGAGTTTTCCCCTAAAGAGAACCGGGGCCTTGACTTTGTCACTCCTCAAATCAGACAAAACCTTTGAAACATACCAAGACAGTTGCAGGAATGGCCACATCCTATCTCGCTCACCTAAGTGCCCCAGTTAGCATTTCCCCCGTCTGCTGTCTCAGTCTCTCTCCGTAGGGACAGACTGGACACCATTGAAAGGACCGTGCACACATCTCCACGTAATTATTTGTCCGCGGTTCCTCCTCTCCTTGGGCAATGTCCCTAAAACCAGCTTCTGTGGGCCATTCCTCGAAGGCCAGGGGAGGGCTCTGTCCTCTGGAGGAGACCCTCTTGTCCCTTGGGGAACCAGACACCTGTTCCCTTCAGGCTGTAGAAAGGCTTCAGGCAGGCGGTGGGTTCTTCTCTCCCGGGTAGGACGGGCCAGGCGTGTCCTGGGCTTGTAGGAACACGGCTAGGTTGTCGTGCCCCAGCACCGGCTGCCCTCCGGACTCCTCCTGGAGGCTTTGGTGGGCAGTGGGTCTAGGGTCAGCCTGAGTTCTAGAACCCCCCACCCCGGGAGAGACCCTTCAGGGAAGTGCAGCTGCCGCCTTGGCTGCTCCCGCCCTCCAGGCTCCCGGGCCCTGCAGGGACCTTCAAGGGGCCCCGCCCAACCACAGGTGGAGAATCCCTCCCCGTGAGGGGAGCATGAGGGGCGCAGGGGGGAAATCCTTCAGGGGGAGGGGAAAGCTGGCAAGAGCTTTCCAGGATTGTCTGCCTTGGTAGGCGGCTCCCTGTGATGACGGTGTTTGGTCTTCTCTTGTCCTGGCCTCGAGCTGGTCCCGGCTCCAGTCTGAGTCCAGGCCGACAAAGGCCACCTGATTTGCGGTGTGTGTTCAGTGTGCCTCTTCCCCAAGTGCGGTAGTGACTGAGCTTCTATTTCCAGGACCGGGGGGGGGGTTGGAGGGGTGCAAAGACTTTATGAATGGGTTTTCCCCCTGACCATGTTCTTTCTCTCTCTCTCTCTCTCTCCCCCACTCTTTCTCCTCCCCCGTCCCCACCTTCCTTCCTTCACTTCCTTTTATAAAAGGTCCTTTTTAAAGATCAAGAGTCTCGCTCTACTGACTGAGCCAGCCAGGCACCCCTCCTCCTTCCTTTCTTGCTGAACCTGTGCCTCAGGGAAAGAAATGACAAACTAACCAACAAACAAAAAACCCAGTTTAGATGTAGATAAATTAGTGGTCTCCGTGCACTCAGGGAAAGGGAAAACATCAAGTGGGTAGTAAGGATGAATCTGGAATACGTTGGAACACTTTCAGGATTTTAATAGTTTGCAGACAACAGCATAGAGCATGTTTTGTCCTGTCATGTTTCTGAAGAGACCTGTTTGTGTGCATCCGACGGTTCCATGACTGTGGTCTCGAAGCCGTTTCGTTGTCCTCCAGCTTTTCTAAAAGTGTAGAAAATATTGGTAGATATATTCCAGTTTATACAGGGTCTTATATTTCTCTTCGCTTCAAAATCTTTGCGACACTTAGCCCGTGTAAATTTCCTATATTGGTTTTACTGGCCCAACAAGCACCCTGAATTCCAGTACTGTTGAGGAGGCTATTCAAGATGAAATTATGTATTTCAGTACATTAAATAGATGATACAAGATTTTTCCAAGGAGATTAAGTCTTAGAATTCTGGAAATCATAGTGACTTAATTGTTCCTGCAATAGTTTGGGTAAACGTTTTTAGGTGTTTTCTGTTCTTGTATTCCACATGCGTTTCTCCATTCTGTGGCAGGTCAGTTTGCAATTTGAAGGTCTTCTGTTATTTTTAAGTTCTTCCAATGATAGTAAATTGACTTAATGAATGTAGCATCGCAGCCTAGAGGGTATCTAATGAGAGAAATACCGGAACACTTTGACTGTAATGCTGCCGCTCGTATTTAGACCGCATATAGAGTAGCCGCGGGCACGGGTGAAGAGCAGGTGTGGGGAATTTAAGGAGATTTTGGTGAGCGTGGAAAACACACACAACGTCTGCTCCAGGAGGGAAGCAGCCATCAGTGAATGGGAGGGCAGCTTTAAAAGATATGAGTGATCCGAGTTCCTGAAAAGCCTGGGACTGGGACTGGGGGTGGGGTGAAAGAGGCAATTTTTCGGGAGACAACGACGGAAAGATTCCAAACATAAGGAAAAGTATAAACCCAACGATCCAAGGAGCCACATGAACCCAGCGAATGAGCACAAGAAGCGGGAAGGAAAGCACACCTGTCACACCATCATTGTGTTGCTCAAACCCACGGAAAAGGAGAACAAACACCAGATCAATCCGCAGAAGCAGCCAGAGGAAAAGGACAGGGCACTTACAGACCCAGGAGTAAAGATGACGTCAGTTTCCTCTCTGGAAGCAGGGCACGTGACAAGGCAGTGAGCAGCATCAAAGTCAACGTGAAATTCCAGCCTCCCCTCAAAAAAGGCTTCCAGAAACGGAGGTGAGTGTTAGTGGCGGACACTCTGAAAGACTCTATCGCCACCGCCCCACGCCACGGGAATGCTGCAGGAGTCCTCCAGGAAGGACACTGGTCCCAGACGGGAATCTGCTGAAGCCAAAGGGATGAAGGACAAGAAAAGATTGCATGGGAGAAAAAATTGTAACATATATATATGCATATATCCATGCATATATTCTCGAGATTTCTCACATACAAACTAAAACGTGTGAGAGCGACAGCATAACGCTGGGCTGGGGAGAAGTGGGAAGAGGCATGGGATCACTTGAGGGAGGGTAATTGTCAGATGTTTATACTATGAAGCAGTCGCTGAAATAACAGAAGAGTGATAGCTGATGAGCCCACAACGGGGAAAAAGTCGGATCATATAAAAACCATGTAGGGGCACCCGGGTGGCTCAGTCAGTTGAGCCTCCGACTTCGGCTCAGGTCATGATCTCGCGGTTCATGAGTTCAGGCCCAGCGTCGGGCTCTGTGCTGACAGCTCAGAGCCTGGAGACAGCTTCGGATTCTGTGTCTCCCTCTCTCTCTGGCCCTGCCCTGCTTGTACTCTCTCTCCCTCTCTCTCACACACACAAAAATAAATAAACATTAAAAAACAAAACCATGTAAACACTGTGCTGTGAGAGCGATTGTCCTTCTAGGACTTGACCCCGTAGACATGTTTGTACAAGTGGCCAAAGATCCATGTAACAAATGAGGACTACAGCAGTTTTGTAAACATGGAATTCTAGAGTCAATTTAAAGAGTCTGAGGAAAGGGCTAAATAAATAGTAGCACAAGGAAAGGGTGCAGGAAACAGCATTGTTAGAAGGCATGCAGAAGGTTGTACGCTTCAGAGGACCAGATTCCAGGTGGCCTGTTTTTTAACAGACCTCTGGTCCCCTCCTCCGTGAGGACCTCAGGTTGTACTCTGTGCACGTGCCAAAGGCCTTCTACGTCCTAAAAAGACCACGACGTCCCTGGGTGGGCTCGAACCACCAACCTTTCGGTTAACAGCCGAACGCGCTAACCGATTGCGCCACAGAGACCTGCGCGGCTGCAGGCCCCGCCCCCAGCCTGATGGAGAGCATCCACGCCCGCGACGCCGGGAGGAGCCGCCCGCCTTCCGTCGGGGGCCAGCGGGGCCCCAGGGAAGCTGAGCGCCGCTGCCGCTCCCGGGACGGCGCTTCCCGTTCCTTTCGCCCTCGCCCCGCCTTCGGCGGCGCCGCCGGGGCTGCGCTCGGCCGCGCTCGGGGCGGGGGAAGCAGGAGTCCGGGGCGGGCGGGGCGGGGTCCAAAGGGGCGAAGGCCCAGAGGCGGGGGAGAGAAGCGGGAGGCGTGGACGCGGACAGGGGGACTTCCTAGGACGCCAGTGCTGACGCACCTGCTCGTTGTTCGGGCGGCAGGAGGATGGTCTTTCATGGTTTTTCTTTCTCGTGTGTCACAACTGGGAGGAAGGGGAGGGGAGTCCGAGGCCGGGCAGGACCAGGGCCCGCAGTTGTCCCGGAGCAAAACAACGCGGCAAATGGATAACTTTGCGGCAAGAGACCTAGAGCGCCAGTCAAATCTGTCACCGGGCCGGTGGCGCGCCGTGATCGTATAGTGGTTAGTACTCTGCGTTGTGGCCGCAGCAACCTCGGTTCGAATCCGAGTCACGGCAGTGGAGCACCCGTCGCTTCTCCCTTTTACTTTGGGTTTCAACCTGTCCCAGCTGCGCCCCTTACCTCCCGGCCCCTCCGTGCTTTCTGCCGCCCTCCCCGCACCAGGAGGTCCTCACCTGAAGCAGTGCGCTAACCTGGGGACCGGCTCCCTTCCCTTGCACTCTGAGCGCCACTCAACTCCACGACAGGCTTCATCCTCAGCGCTACTCCCTCCCTTCGCTAGCCGCCCAGCAAGGGGTCTCAGGGGCTGTAGTTGCTGCAAACCGGGGCCCTGTGTCCCTCAACATCTTACGCCTCTTAAAGACTAGAGAAAATGGTCCATCTCTGCCGAGGTTCTCCTGAGAGGAGGCCAGCTCCTTCTAGCAGGACACCCGGCTGGTCCAGGGTTTCACCTGCCTGAGGGTTGGTCAGGGCGCCGGAGACGATGCGGAGTCAAGCTCTGATCTGGACTGCTCAAAGTTTATTTCTCCTTCAGGGTTTTTTATGCATTGTCTCTAAGCACAGCAAGCATACATCTTGTAAAGATTGGCCGGATGAAATCATTCTAATTTCTCAAGGTTCTTAGTAAAATAAAGAATACTTGTTTCTCAAGGTTCCTAGGAAAAAAAAAAGAAACTGATTAAAACAACCTTCACATTCCATAAACCTTTAACGAACGCCTGTTTCTCAAGATTACATAGAATGTTTAACAATCAGTATATGAGGGTAAAAAGCAGCTGACCTGCAGCCAAAGCATAACTAATGGATCCATTCTGGTGAATATTATGGGTTGGAAGGAAAAGCATAAAGTATACAGATATCAATTAAAGGCTCTAGCTGCAATTAGAGGATTGTGTGAAAAACATGTTTTTCTCTAAAGTTACTCTCTAAGATTATTTATCTACTAACCATTAATATCTTAACTTGAAAACTACAGCAATTACCACATTTCTGAGGGTTGGGCTGCACTGTTAGGTTTAATAGAACAATTAGACATTTATTTTATGTTTGAATTATTTCTATATTACCTGAGGCAAACTAAAGCCTCCTAAATGATTTTCTTATTATTTTCATGATGATCAACATTATATCTCTCTATTTTCTAAATCTATTAAGAGGAATAACCTCAGCAGCATTAATTGGCTAGCAGAGGAGATGCCATAAAACCCTCTTTTACTTCACCCTGCAGCTGCTGCTAGCAGGGACTTGTCTTCAATATTATTCTCACCCTGAGTGCAGGGATTCTTACAGACCCAATGTTCTTATAGTAGGCTGGGCACGAATATATCTCCTGATGGCCCCTTTGTGGCTGTGCCTGTCTTAGGTTGTCCCTCCTCTGAGGGATCTTACCCGTCACTGGCTAACCAGCCATCCTCTCAGGGCCAAACAAAGTGAGGAGATCAAAAGCCATAAGTTTTATGGCCTCAGGCCTAATACTTGCCTTAGGACACCTCCGCCCTCCGGCGGGGGTCCAGGCTCCGGGCCGCCTGGGCCTTGGGCCTTCTTCTTCACCCTGGGATCGCCACCAGGGCCATGGCCTCTTGGTCCCCAGCAGCTTCCCTGCCCAGCACTGGCCTGTGGACACCTTTTGCCTTCCGGCAGGGTCCAGGCTCTGGGCAAACGGTCTTTGAACCTTAGGTCCTTCCCCTGGGCATCGCCATCAGGGATACTGTCTTCTGGTCTCCGGAATGTCTCTTAAGTGACCTCCTCCATACCCCTGTTTGTTGCCTTGAACCTTGGCTACAGGGAACCAATCTCTGCTTCCGGGGAATGTTCCATTCTTGGCTATGCTCCTCCTACCGTCACCACCGGAAGCTCTCTCCTTACCCGAGGCTCGCTCACAAGGCTTCTCAGGGCCTCGGGCAGCTGCTCTCCAGCCAAACGGTATTCACCGGGGTCCCACCAGTGGGATGTGGCTGTGCCACACCTCTGCCGAGAGTGGGGGTGTCGTCTCCTGTCATTTGGCCGTGCTGCACGGAGGAAGCTGTCTCATGGTGACTTGACTGTCCACTTCTCAGAGGGCTAAAAATAGTGAGGACTCTTTTACGTGCCTTGTTGGCCCGGTGTATCTTCTTTTTCAGAGGTCCTGTTTCGTGTCTTTTACCCAGGTAAAGCTCTTGAGTGGTCTGATTTTTTTGTTTTTGAATTCGAGTTTTAGGGGATCTCATTACATGTTATAGTTACAGGCTTGGGGGTTTGTATGCTTCTCCCTTGCCTGCGTGCTGGCCTGTCTTGTCGGATGGGTTTTGTGAACATTCTCTCCCTGTCTGGGGCCTGCTGTTCACCTCCTCTTCTGGCGTCTTTGGCTGAGAGGATGTGGTTAATGTCCATGAACTCTAAGTTACCATGTCTCTTCTTTCATACGTCTGTTGCCCCTGGGTCTTGCTGAGGGAACCTGTGCCTCCCACCTCGTCACATAACATCCTGGAAACCTGCTTTATACCTGTCCCTTTTATGTTGTATGAAGCACCTGCAGTTAACATTCGTGAGGAGTGTGAGGGAGAACTAAAGCTGTGTGCCGCCCCCGATACCGAACCTCCTTCCGACCACTGACTCGTCTTGAAAAGGAGTTCACCAGGTCGGCTGTGGGTCAGTTTCCAGTCTTCAGCTCCCTCATCTGTGTGTGTCTCCCTAGGCCGCCGGCACACTGGACGGTCTACAGGGGCTCAGAGTAAGTCTTCAGGTCGGGTAGCGTCGGGCACCGTCCCCCAGCCCCGCCACACCCGCGTGCTGTCCTTTCTCACACAGCGCAACACACTCTGAGCCGCGTAATAACCCCCAGAACCGTCACACAGACCCAGGCCCGCCGTCACCTCATCCCGCTCACTTCCGTGTGGGACACGGGGGCCCCCGCTCAGACGTAGAGGTTGCCCCCCAGTGGTCAAAGATCTCTAATGTACGGTCCCCTCCTGGGTTCCCTCCAGTTGTCCGCCGGGCCCGCGACAGGGACAGCAGGCAGGAGGGGGAGGACCCGGGATCCAGGTGTCCAGGGCCGCCGGGCCTTCCTCGAAAGCCATCTCGACCGCGCGTCGCCTCCGTCGCCGCGACCCTCCGAGACCTTTCGGGGAAGTTGCCGACAGCGGGGTCTCACCGCCGCCGCCTCCCCTCCCACCTCCTGGTGGCCCCCTCCCAGAGGCGACACTGCAGGGCAGCCCCAGGGTGCCGCCCGTACTAGGCCACAGTGGCCCTGGCCTGCCCCGGGGCGTCTCCTGCGGGCTCGTGTTCTGGAGACAGCAGAGCAGGGAGGGCCGGTCCACAGGGAAGGACCTCTGGGGCCACGGGGCATCTGCCGGACGCCGGAACCTTCCAGAGCTCAGGGGAACACACCCTCTGGTGGGGCGGAAGGAGACAGATGCCCCTGTCGGCTCCCTGGTGGTCTAGTGGCTAGGATTCGGCGCTTTCACCGCCGCGGCCCGGGTTCGATTCCCGGTCAGGGAAACCAGATTTTTGGGCACCAGTCTTCCTTTCATCCCCGGACTGGGGTGCGATGTGAGCTGTGGGCCGCACGGACTCTTCACCCTCGGCCCCGGGGAGAAGGACGCCCGCACCTGTCTCGCTGGTCTCGACGTCCGCCGCCCGCACGCGTGGCTTCAGTGGCGACGAGCCATCCGGCTTGGGTTCGCAGCGCCGTCCGGAGGTTCAAGTCCCCGTGGGGACCGCCCGGGTCGCACATCCGGCTGAGGTGGGGAGGCCAAGCCCGTCGAGGTTTCGGTGTGGACTCCGGACGCCGGCCGGCGGCCCCTCAGCACAGCCCCAGCGTAACAGGCTCCCTAGGCCTTCGGGAAAGGCGCCCGAACGCGATACCCTCCGGGTCTGAGAGGCAGGGGAGCGGGGGGAGGGGGCGGCCCCCGCTGGCAGATTCAGCGGTCCGGGGAGGGGAGGTGAAGTGACCCAACAAAGGCGGCGCGTGAGGTGAGCACGCGACGGCCAACGGGTCCCCGCCGCCAGCCGGGTGGGCGTGCGGCCCGGCGCCGGGACCCCGGAGCGGCGGTCCCGCAGGCGCTCCGTCCCCGCTCGGCCGCCGCCCCGCAGGCTCTCCCGACCGAGCACGGGGCCCGTTCTCCTCCTTCCCTCCGACGCCGGCTCCGAGACCTGCTGGGGTACCTGCCGGTCCCCGTGAGGCAGGAGGAGAGCGGGCGCGGGCAGGGGGAGTGGCTGCGGGTCGGCGGGTGGGAGTCCGTGGGAAGGCGGACCGCGACGGGGGCGGGCTGGGGAGTTCCGGTGAGGGGAAGGGAGGGTGGCCCCGAGCGAACCCTGCGGGGACGGAAATCTGCAGGTGCTCGGCGACCCCCGCTCACCCCGCAGGGGGGAAGCCGCGGCCCGAAGGAGGTCCTCTCGGAGCGGAGGCCCGGCTGCGGTGCTCCGGCTGTTCCCAGCCCTGCGGTGCCCTCAGGCGATCTGCGCGACCCCAGTTGGAGGGGGGCCGCCTTCCGGGGCCTCTGCCGGTCGTCCCCCTGGTGTCTACGGGGCAACGACTACTTCCCTTGTTCCCGTGCGGCCAGCCGGCGACGCTGGACTCGGAGCCTGAGGACACTGGTCCCGCGCCCCTGTCTGCCCCTCTTGCCGTAGCACCGCCATTGCGCGGGGTCCAGGGAGCCTTTCCCGAACCGCTGAGGCTCACGCCCTCCTCACTCCCCCCACGGGCCTATCCGAGGGGCAGGGACTCCCAGATCCCTTACCAGGTAAGGGGTATTGTAGCCCCTGTGTACTTCGTGGCTCTCTCTTCCCAGCGGAGTCAAACCCGGGCCAGAATGAGGTTGTCTCCCTCTTGTTTGTTCTCACACCCAGGGCGCGTGCGCAGGGTGGCATCAAGTGGCCGCTCTGTAAGAGGCGTTGCGTGGACCACGCGCAGATGTCGTGTGGGAGGTGCGGCACACAGCCCGGCCGGCGAGAGGCACCGGCTGGTTCTCCGGGCTTCCCTTCTCTGCTGTGTCGCTCCGAGAAGTCCAGGGTTTGTAAACTCATCCCTGCCATCCGGGTAATGCTAAGGGTATAGTTTGCAAAATCAGAGAATACAATCTATTTCATTTGCGGTTCAGAGTTGTTCCGGGGGTGTGTGCGTGTGTTTCCTTAAGCTCCATCGGGACCTTTGGAAACATAGAGCCTAAAGGTAGATGGCAAGCTTGCAGAGGCCAGCGCAAAAAGTAAAACCGGGGGCATCGAACCTCCTTACGTCCCTAGCATAGCTTATGTTATCTTCTGTTCGGGGACCTTGAGGGTGCGCAACACCGAAATCGACAATCTCAGCCCCAGGCTCCCTGGAGAAGTGTTAGAGGAGGTCCTCCCTCCATTCAATCCGGACCCTAAAGCCCCAAGCCCTTGGGGGTAGGTGTCCTTCCATCTGGTCCTGCAGGGGCAGCAGGACTAGGCGGCGTCACACCTCCCCCTGCAAATCCCAGGGCTCTTTGCACAGGAAGGCAGCCTTGGCTCTCCAAGCAGTATAAGCAAAAGGAAAGTTTCCAAAGGCCCTGAGAATAAATCCATGAGCGAGCAAGCAGGCGGGCGGCTGGCTGGCTCAATAGTGTGTAAGCGGGCGACTCCTGATCCTGGGTCTATAAGTTCCAGCCCCAGAGAGATCACTTAAATATAAAATCTTTACAAATGAAATAAAAAAGGGGCGCCTGGGTGGCTCAGTCGGTGAGTTCCGACTTCGATCAGGTCACATTCTCATGGTTTGTTGGTTCAAGCCGCACAAAATTCTTTTCATTGACAGTGTGGATACTGCATAGTATTTTTGTCTCTCTCTCTCTCTAGGAGGAATAAACATTTAAAAACAAAATAAAATAAATAAAAAGGCCATGAGGACACTGGCCACAGGCTTGACCTCTAGTGGATTTAGCCTTGAGTACACAAGCCCTAGGACTTCTGCTTGGTGCGCTGTGTGCCCCAGTCGGTAATGAACCCCGAGGCCCTGCCAGAGGGGAATATATTCAAAGGAGAACAACTCATCCGAGGACTGTAGCGGCCCCTGCCTCCAATAACACTCCGGACACTCAACTAGCATCTAGAACTCGGTTATAAGACATAAGAACAGAATCTCATGCGTCTCGAGTTTGAGAGATGCTTCTATCCATCTTTGTCTCAGATCACACATGAAATGGAAATTAGGAAATATTCGGAATCAAAAAACACTGGAAATCCTGCAGCTCCTGCACAGGTTGTGGCCAAACCAGTCTTCAGAGGACCAGACACAGCTTTAAATGTAAATGGAGACAGCTAGTGCAGATCGCCTTAGAGCTAAAGCTCCCTCTCAAAGAGTTAGAAAAAGAATAACAAGATAAGAGCAGGTAGGAGCAGAAAGTCAATATAAAAGCAGACAGTTGAAAATAAGAAACAAATTTCAAAAATAAATACAAAGAAGAAAGAAAGGTAGAAACAGCTATACAAAAGACAAAGGTCAGTGGTTGGATCTTTGACAAAGACTACGCCGCCGCCGCCGGTAACGCTGGGAAGAGGGAAGAGGAGGTCCTACTAAACCGGTAGACTTAAAGAAACAAGAAGTGAATATTATAAACACATATATGCCCATCAATCAAAAGCTTTAGGGGAAACGTATATCTTGCAATAATGATTTGAACCGGGTGGGGGGGGGGCAGGACAGGACCTACAAGCTTTAAACATTTATTTTTCTAAATAGAATTTAAAAATCTCCCTGCAAAGAAACTCAAGGACCAAAGGAGTTCAGTTGAAGAAGTGACTTCAAAGCACAGAAATTTTAAAAGCATCAAAAGATGGCAGAATTCCCCAACTAATTGTCTGAGTTTGGATGGAAACCAAAAAGTCCAAAAAGCAATGGAAAAACAGAAGTACAAGCCTGACTTGATGCAGAGAATATATAGCTGCAAAAATTCTTTAAAATATTGAATCAAGGTATATGTGTGTGTATATATATATACAATGTTTATTTTTGAGAGAGAGAGACAGAACGTGGGTCGGGAGGGGCAGAGAGAAAGGGAGACACAGAAGGCACAGAGCCAGAGGCAGGGCTGGATCCCACGAACCCTGAGATCCTGACCTGAGCTGAAGTCTGATGCTTAACGGACTGAATCTCCCAGGCGTTCCTCTATCAAGATATATATTAAAAAATGTGTGATGACATATTTTTATGTCGGTGGCTCAGTTGCGTAAGCGTCCCACTCTTGATTGCAGCTCAGGTCAATTAGAAATGAACTCATCACATTCACAGCTTATAGGAGGAAAATCATAATCACTAAAATACACAAAAGGTGTTTGAAGAAATTCAGGATCAGTAAATGATTTTTAGAAACCTCTTAGCATAACAGGAATAGAAGAGTACAGCCCTAGTCTTCTTGAGGATAGCTTCCAAACCAAAAACAAACTAAAAACCCTCAGCACACTTTATACTTGATGATAAAATACTGTCCCCTCCTCCCACCCTTACCCATCAGGAACCATCAGGAAGCAAATAGGCTTCCGTGACCACGTGTCTTCAGCGCAGTGACGGAGATCCTAGCCAGCGAGAAAAGGCAAGGAAAAGTATGAGAAGTAAAAAATGAAAAATGAATACTATCATTATTTACATACATGAAAGAAATTGCCAGAGCTATTAAGAGAATGGAGTTTATTTTTGGCATATCCACAAAATCAGAGAAAGGGGCTAAAGTGAGGATTCGGAAACAAAGGAATCAAAAACAGCAGCAGTGTCTGATGATCCCAGCAATCCGAGTTCAGTCCCATGGTTTGGGGTGGCAGGGGTTGGGAGGCGGTGGTTGGGGGGAACATGGTCCCTGCCTCCGCCCTGACAAAAATCACTTCAATGCGTACCAGGTGCCAAAATGTGAAACTAACCTGCGAGTGATTTCAGTTGCTATTAACGTAGCAGGGTATTCCCGTGGCCTCAAGGGTAAGCAAGGATTTAAAGAATAAGGCAAAAAGAGTAATTCTTAATGAAGAGGCTCACGAAGTGGACTACTTCGAGAAACCCCGTCCATCAAAGCACAGAATCAAGGGTAACAAGTCAAGGCACGATTCGAGTGGATGTGTTTGCAGCCGAAGATATTTAATGACTACTTGCAAAACGAGAGGAAAAAACCGACCAATAGAAAAATCACCAAGGCGGGTGGGGGGGGGGGGACCTTATAGAGAAGATCCAAGTGGCTAACGAACGTGTAATGGTGCTCAAATTCATCACCAAGAAGGGCTTCACACAGGAAATTCCCCTGAGAGAACATTACCTGTAGGCAAAATACCACCACCACTACTACTAATGAAATGGGAGTGGGGGAGAGGTAGGAGGTTCTGACCCGGTCAAGCTTGGGGGTAACTGATTAAAGGGCTAATACTGTTTTACTTCTTTGTGTGTAGCTTACACGGGTGTGTGCGTTACCGTCAGTGGTTATGCTGTACACACAGGTTCTGTGCATTTTACGCACGTTATGATTTTTCAACGCCCCCCCCCCTTGCACACACCCAAAGGAATCTTATGGCAGAGAGAAGGTTGTTGAGATCCCCAGATTCTGTTTCAAGAGAAGGGTGTGGGCCTTAACTCCTCACCACATGCCTCCAAGGACAACCCCGTGCAGACCGGGCCCATGACTTTGAGTTTGGGGTTGATGTGAACTCAAAGACTACTCTCCAAGAACCGACCGTGATTGAAAGTACCTGCAAAGGCTGAATTCCTTGGACCATTTGACTACTCTGAAAAGGCTGTAGGTGGGAGCCATACCCATTGGGCTGTGTCCTCTGCTTCCTCATTGCTTACTTCACAACCCACAGCTCCGCCTTCCTCCTCTGCTCTGAGCTCTCCAGAAACCTCTCCTGCAGTCCTGCCCCTGTGGGTCTTCGGCCCCTCCAGCCCCAGGCTTTCCTCCAGCGTCTTCATTGAAGATGGAGAGAAGAAGAGGGGGAGGAGAGGGAGACCGCCTGAAAATGCAGCAAGGTGCCCGCAGGACTCAGAGAGGGTAAGGAAGGGAGACAGAGCCTTTTTTTTTTCTCCAGCAAACAGTCAAGGGGAATTTTGAGGAATGGTCCAGGCTTTAAAACCTGTACTCCAACCAGTAGGTAAGTCATCATTCTCCTTTACAGAAATCAGAACTCCTCCTCCCACCCCCGACCCCCACCGTCTAAATCCTGATTCCTGTTTACAGAGAAAACTGCGTATCACAGCTCCGAATTTATTCGTTAAGATTTCAGATTTCCAAGAATTTGAAGAGAAATTAATGACTAGAACGACTTCCGGGGTTCCAACACAGACCGCCATCGGTCTGTGCTCAAAGGAGAAAGGCAGCCTCAGAACAACAAAACTCTTGAAATCGAAGAAGTCAAGTTCGTTTTTAAAACGTAAAGGGAGGGGGAACCTCCCCCAATACCACCGATCTTCGATTTTAAGCTACCGGGGAATCCGGCAAAGATTTTTCGGTCGAAAATTCCTCACCCACCGTCGCCAACGCAGTCACGCACCTGGTGCCCCCAAATCTGAATCCGTTCGAAGGAGCGTCCAAGAGCTAGAAACCAAATCCGGACCAACAGTTCCCAGAGCCTTTAGTTCGTCTTCCCTTTTTAAAAGTCTGCTTTTCGGGCTAGCACCCGGAGGCGCAGCGCAGGCGCGCGGCATCCCCGCAGGACGCGCGCAGGCGGCGGCGGACGGCGCGGACCTAGGCGTTGGCGGGCGTGTGGCCGCGCACAGCGGCTCCGCTCGGGTCCACGCGGGTCCCTCCCCACCGGCCTCCGCCTTTACTCGCGCTCGAGGCCGTCCCGCGGGCCCCGCCGCTGCTCTCCTCCCGCGGCTTTCCCGTCTGGATCCTCGCTCCGTGGTGGGACGGGGCGCAGCACGGCCGTCGGGGACCCGGTGGCTCTCTGGGTTCCGCGGGTCCTCCAGGGGAAAGTACCTGTGGCCTTAGATCCAGAGAGTCTAAACCGCAAACCCCGCGGAGACACCTGCGGGGGGTGGGGGGGGGGGATCACCTGGGGAGCGAGCTGGTTGCTGTGCCGAACGCCAGTGCGCTTACGCACTTAGCCACAGCCGCGGTGTAGACGGACCCCTAAGTCCAGCCTTCTGCCCCGAAAACAGCCCGCGGAGGAGTTGGGTTCTCCTCTTCCTACTCCCGGAGGCCAGAACCGCGAGACGCTGGGACTCGGCCTGTGCGACAGGCAAGGCAGGAGGAGGCGCCCCCCGAAACGGGGGTGGGGAGGCGAGGGCGGCGACGAAAAGGAAAAGTGAGGCCAGATGCATTGGCCGGGAATCGAACCCGGGTCTCCCGCGTGGGAGGCGAGAATTCTACCACTGAACCACCAATGCTTCGCCCTGGGTGGGCCGCCACACGGGTCTCTCGGAAGAATCTCCCGAGCGACTCCCGGCTAGGGCGCCCGCGAGCTAAGACGTTCCACGCCGGGTCTACGCGATTGTCTGCGGCGCGGAGCGGACGCACCCACAGGCGCTCCACGCGGAGGCTTCGGAAGGGGCCTTCCGGCCAGTAACATTTCCAAACGAACCGTGTCGTCGGCTCCCTCCACACTCCGAACAAGGCGCTTTCCAACTGTCCAACACACCCGCGCAGGAAAACGTCGGGGAGTCGTCCAGACCCCTTGATGATGACCCTAAACCTTCAACCGTCAACCTCCAACTGTCAGCCCAGAGAGTCCGAGAAAGGAATGTCACTTGCCAGGGCAGGCCAGTAAAACTCTCCCCCGGGGAAGGAATACGCAGCAGAAGCAGACTGGCAATAGGAGGAGGAAAAGGCGGGAATCAAGACAGAGCTAGTGATGAAATGCATTTCGGTCAAGAGAGTTAGGGCTTTGAGACTTTTGTGGTTTTCGTACAGGAATAAACGCGTCAGTCCTGTAACGTTATAACAACACGTGTCTGCCTTTTAAGGCGTCCAAAGCATTTTGGATGCATACGTGATAGATCATCATCACGAAAAGGTTCGTATTAAGCTGGTGGCTCATGGTTGTTTTGAAGAGGCTCATCTCGATGGGACTCCCTGCTGCACCCAGTTGAGCTTCGGTGACTCTGAGAGTCGTATGTCGCACGGGCCTCGGTGTACTGACTTTATAGGGCGCAGGCTAAAGTTTAGAAAAATATTGGTGGTTGAAATGGTAACATGTTGGTCGTCCGATGACCCCAGCTTTCCCTGGGGAAATTAAACTGAAGCGAGGAGGCTGGGAGCGCCCCCACAAGCCGGGACTGGGAATCATTATGACTCTTTGAAGAATAGGAGCCACAGAGGTAGTTTCAGAAGAGATGTGGGGACGAATGTCCCCCTGGTTGATGTGGGCGGTAACTGAAAGCGTGTTGGCGAGAGCGGTGTGTGTCTTGGGTGGTGGGCAGAGGGCAGAGGGAGCCAAAGCTCTTCAAGGTCGAGGTGATGGTCCTTTGCCTTGTGGAGCTCAAGTTTATGACTCAGCCTGCACCTAGCGTGCCCTCTTCTAGCAAGAGAGGCGTCACTGTACCTCTGCGGCTCCTGGCCTTCACGGTGTCAGAATGATTCCGAGTCCCCACGGAACACTGGGGCCTTGCTCGGAGTGTGGAGGGACCCGACGACACGGTTCGTTTGGAAATGTTACTGGCCGGAAGGCCCCTTCCGAAGCCTCCGCGTGGAGCGCCTGTGGGTGCGTCCGCTCCGCGCCGCAAAGACAGTCGCGTAGACCCGGCGTGGAACGTCTTAGCTCGCGGGCGCCCTAGCCGGGAGTCGCTCGGGAGATTCTTCCGAGAGACCCGTGTGGCGGCCCACCCAGGGCGAAGCATTGGTGGTTCAGTGGTAGAATTCTCGCCTCCCACGCGGGAGACCCGGGTTCGATTCCCGGCCAATGCAGCTGGCCTCGCTTTCCTTTTCGTCGCCGCCCCCGCCTCCCCACCCGGTTTCGGGGGGCGCCTCCTCCTGCCTTGCCTGTCGCACAGGCCGAGTCCCAGCGTCTCGCGGTTCTGGCCTCCGGGAGTAGGAAGAGGAGAACCCAACTCCTCCGCGGGCTGTTTTCGGGGCAGAAGGCTGGACTTAGGGGTCCGTCTACACCGCGGCTGTGGCTAAGTGCGTAAGCGCACTGGCGTGCAGCGCAGCAACCAGCTCCCTCCCCAGGTGATACCCACCCCCCACCCCCCGCAGGTGTCTCCGCGGGGTTTGCGGTTTAGACTCTCTGGATCTAAGGCCACAGGTACTTTCCCCTGGAGGACCCGCGGAACCCAGAGAGCCACCGGGTCCCCGACGGCCGTGCTGCGCCCCGTCCCACCACGGAGCGAGGATCCAGACGGGAAAGCCGCGGGAGGAGAGCAGCGGCGGGGCCCGCGGGACGGCCTCGAGCGCGAGTAAAGGCGGAGGCCGGTGGGGAGGGACCCGCGTGGACCCGAGCGGAGCCGCTGTGCGCGGCCACACGCCCGCCGACGCCTAGGTCCGCGCCGTCCGCCGCCGCCTGCGCGCGTCCTGCGGGGATGCCGCGCGCCTGCGCTGCGCCTCCGGGTGCTAGCCCGAGAAGTAGACTTTTAAAAAGGGAAGACGAACTAAAGGCCCTGGGGAACTCTTGGTCCGGATTTGGTTTCTAGCTCTTGGACGCTCCTTCGAACAGATTCCGATCTGAGGGTACCAGGTGCGTGACTGCGTTGGCGACGGTGGGTGAGGAATTTTCGACCGAAAAATCTTTGCCGGATTCCCCGGTAGCTTAAAATCGAAGATCGGTGATATTGGGGAGGTTCTCTCTCCCTTTACGTTTTAAAAATGAATCGACTTCTTCAATTTCAAGAGTTTTGTTGTTCTGAGGCGCCTTTCTCCTTTGAGCACAGACAGATGGCAGTACTGTGTTGGAACCCCGGAAGTCGTTTAAGTCATTAATTTCTTTTCAAATTCTTGGAAATCTGAAATCTTAACGAATAAATTCGGAGCTGTGATACGCAGTTTTCTCTGTAAACAGGAATCGGGATTTAGACGGTGGGGGTCGGGGGTGGGAGGAGGAGTTCTGATTTCTGTAAAGGAGAATGATGACTTACCTACTGGATGGAGTACAGGTTTTAAAGCCTGGACCATTCCTCAAAATTCCCCTTGACTGTTTGCTGGAGAAAAAAAAAAGGCTCTGTCTCCCTTCCTTACCCTCTCTGAGTCCTGCGGGCACCTTGCTGCATTTTCAGGCGGTCTCCCTCTCCTCCCCCTCTTCTTCTCTCCATCTTCAATGAAGACGCTGGAGGAAAGCCTGGGGCTGGAGGGGCCGAAGACCCACAGGGGCAGGACTGCAGGAGAGGTTTCTGGAGAGCTCAGAGCAGAGGAGGAAGGCGGAGCTGTGGGTTGTGAAGTAAGCAATGAGGAAGCAGAGGACACAGCCCAATGGGTATGGCTCCCGCCTACAGCCTTTTCAGAGTAGTCAAATGGTCCAACTGAAGGAATTCAGCCTCTGCAGGTACTTTGAATCACGGTTGGTTCTTGGAGAGTAGTCTTTGAGTTCACATCAACCCAAAACCCAAAGTCATGGGCCCGGTCTGCACGGGGTTGTCCTTGGAGGCGTGTGGTGAGGAGTAAGGCCCACACCCTTCTCTTGAAACAGAATCTGGGGATCTCAACAACCTTCTCTCTGCCATAAGATTCCTTTGGGTGTGTGCAAGGGGGGGGGCGATGAAAAATCATAACGTGCATAAAATGCACAGAACCTGTGTGTACAGCATAACCACTGATGGTAACGCACACACCCGTGTAAGCTACACACAAAGAAGTAAAACAGTATTAGCCCTTTAATCAGTCACCCCCAAGCTTGACCGGGTCAGAACCTCCTACCTCTCCCCGACTCCCATTTCATTAGTACAGGTGGTGGTGGTTTTGCCTACGGGTAATGTTCTCTCAGGGGAATTTCCTGTGTGAAGCCCTTCTTGGTGATGAATTTGAGCACTGTTACACGTTCGTTAGCCACTTGGATTTTCTGCTATAAGGTTCCCCCCGCCCCCCCTGCCCTGGCGATTTTTCTATAGGTCGGTTTTTTCCTCTCGTTTTGCAAGTAGTCATTAAATATCTTCGGCTGCAAATACATTCGCTCGAATCGTGCCTTGACTTGTTACCCTTGATTCTGTGCTTTGATGGACGGGGTTTCTTGAAGTAGTCCACTTCGTGAGCCTCTTCATTAAGAATTACATTTTTTGGGGCGCCTGGGTGGCTCAGTCGGTTGAGCGGCGGACTTCGGCTCAGGTCATGATCTTACGGTCTGTGGGTTCGGACCCCGCATCGGGCTCTGTGCTGACGGCTCAGAGCCTGGAGCCTCCTTTGGATTCTGTGTCTCCCTCTCTCTCTGCCCTTCCCCTGCTCATGCACTGTCTCTCTGTTTGTCAAAAATAAATAAACATTTAAAAAATTAAAAAAAAAAGAATTACTCTTTTTGCCTTATTCTTTAAATCCTTGCTTACCCTTGAGGCCACGGGAATACCCTGCTACGTTAATAGCAACTGAAATCACTCGCAGGTTAGTTTCACATTTTGGCACCTGGTACGCATTGAAGTGATTTTCGTCAGGGCGGAGGCAGGGACCATGTTCCCCCCAACCACCCCCCCCCCCGACCCCTGCCACCCCAAACCATGGGACTGAACTCGGATTGCTGGGATCATCAGACACTGCTGCTGTTTTTGATTCCTTTGTTTCCGAATCCTCACTTTAGCCCCTTTCTCTGATTTTGTGGATATGCCAAAAATAAACTCCATTCTCTTAATAGATCTGGCAATTTCTTTCATGTATGTAAATAATGATAGTATTCATTTTTCATTTCTCACTTCTCATACTTTTCCTTGCCTTTTCTCGCTGGCTAGGATCTCCGTCACTGCGCTGAAGACACGTGGTCACGGAAGCCTATTTGCTTCCTGATGGTTCCTGATGGGTAAGGGTGGGAGGAGGGGACAGTATTTTATCATCAAGTATAAAGTGTGCTGAGGGTTTTTAGTTTGTTTTTGGTTTGGAAGCTATCCCTAAGAAGACTAGGGCTGTACTCTTCTATTCCTGTTATGCTAAGAGGTTTCTAAAAATCATTTACTGATCCTGAATTTCTTCAAACACCTTTTGTGTATTTTAGTGATTATGATTTTCCTCCTATAAGCTGTGAATGTGATGAGTTCATTTCTAATTGACCTGAGCTGCAATCAAGAGTGGGACGCTTAAGCAACTGAGCCACCGACATAAAAATATGTCATCACACATTTTTTAATATATATCTTGATAGAGGAACGCCTGGGAGATTCAGTCCGTTAAGCATCAGACTTCAGCTCAGGTCAGGATCTCAGGGTTCGTGGGATCCAGCCTTGCCTCTGGCTCTGTGCCTTCTGTGTCTCCCTCTCTCTCTGCCCCTCCCGAACCACGTTCTGTCTCTCTCTCTCAAAAATAAACATTGTATATATATATACACACACATATACCTAGATTCAATATTTTAAAGAATTTTTGCAGCTATATATTCTCTGCATCAAGTCAGGCTTGTACTTCTGTTTTTCCATTGCTTTTTGGACTTTTTGGTTTCCACCAAACTCAGACAATTAGTTGGGGAATTCTGCCATCTTTTGATGCTTTTAAAATTTCTGTGCTTTGGAGTCACTTCTTCAACTGAACTCCTTTGGTCCTTGAGTTTCTTTGCAGGGAGATTTTTAAATTCTATTTAGAAAAATAAATGTTTAAAGCTTGTAGGTCCTGTCCTCCCCCCCCCCACACACCCGGCTCAAATCATTATTGCAAGATATACGTTTCCCCTAAAGCTTTTGATTGATGGGCATATATGTGTTATAATATTCACTTCTTGTTTCTTTAAGTCTACCGGTTTAGTAGGACCTCCTCTTCCCTCTTCCCAGCATTACAGGCTGCGTAATCTTTGTCAAAGATCCAACCACTGACCTTTGTCTTTTGTATAGCTGTTTCTACCTTTCTTTCTTCTTTATATTTATTTTGGAAATTTGTTTCTTATTTTCAACTGTCTGCCTTTATATTGACTTTCTGCTCCTACCTGCTCTTATCTTGTTATTCTTTTTCTAACTCTTCGAGAGGGAGCTTTAGCTCTAAGGCGATCTGCACTAACTGTCTCCATTTACATTTAAAGCTGTGTCTGGTCCTCTGAAGACTGGTTTGGCCACAACCTGTGCAGGAGCTGCAGGATTTTCAGGTTTTTTGATTCCGAATATTTCCTAATTTCCATTTCAGGTGTGATCTGAGACAAAGATGGATAGAAGCATCTCTCAAACTCGAGACGCATGAGATTCGGTTCTTATGTCTTATAACCGAGTTCTAGATGCTAGTTGAGTTTCCGGAGTGTTATTGGAAGGCAGGGGCCGCTACAGTCCTCGGATGAGTTGTTCTCCTTTGAATATATTGCCCTCTGGCAGGCCCTCGGGGCTCATTACCGACTGGGGCACACAGCCCACCAAGCTGAAGTCCTAGGGCTTGTGTACTCAAGGCTAAATCCACTAGAGGTCAAGCCTGTGGCCAGTGTCCTCATGGCCTTTTTATTTATTTTATTTTGTTTGTAATGTTTATTACTCTTAGAGAGAGAGAGAGAGAGAGAGAGAGAGACAAAAATACTAGGCAGTATCCACACTGTCAATGCAAAGAATTTTGTGCGACTTGAGCCAACAAACCATGAGAATGTGACCTGAGCCGAAGTCGGAACTCACCGACTGAGCCACCCAGGCTCCCTTTTTTTATTTCATTTGTAAAGATTTTATATTTAAGTGATCTCTCTGCGGCTGGAACTTATAGACCCAGGATCAGGAGTCGCCCGCTTACACACTATTGAGCCAGCCAGCCGCCCGCCTGCTTGCTCGCTCATGGATTTATTCTCAGGGCCTTTGGAAACTTTCCTTTTGCTTATACTGCTTGGAGAGCCAAGGCTGCCTTCCTGCGCAAAGAGCCCTGGGATTTGCAGGGGGAGGAGTGACGCTGTCGGGTCCTGCTGCCCCTGCAGGACCAGATGGAAGGACACCTACCCCCAAGGGCTTTGGGCTTTAGGGTCCGGATTGAATGGAGGGAGGACCTCCTCTAACACTTCTCCAGGGAGCCTGGGACTGAGATTGTCGATTTCGGTGTTGCGAACCCTCAAGGTCCCAGAACAGAAGACAAAATAAGCTATGCTAGGGACGTAAGGAGGTCGATGCCCCCGGTTTTACTTTTTGCGCTGGCCTCTGCAAGCTTGACATCTACCTTTAGGCTCTATGTTTTCAAAGGTCCCAATGGAGCTTAAGGAAACACATGCACACACCCCCGGAACAACTCTGAACCGCAAATGAAATAGATTGTATTCTCTGATTTTGCAAACTATACCCTTAGCATTACCCAGATGGCGGGGATGAGTTCACAAACCCTGGACTTCTCGGAGCGACACAGCAGAGAAGGGAAGCCCGGAGAAGCAGCCGGTGCCTCTCGCCGGCCGGGCTGTGTGCCGCACCTCCCACACGACATCTGCGCGTGGTCCACGCAACGCCTCTTACAGAGCGGCCACTTGATGCCACCTTGCGCACGCGCCCTGGGTGTGAGAACAAACAAAAGGGAGAAAAGGGCATTCTGGCCCGGGTTTGACTCCGCTGGGAAGAGAGAGCCACGAAGTACACAGGGGCTACAATACCCCTTACCTGGTAAGGGATCTGGGAGTCCCTGCCCCTCGGATAGGCCCGTGGGGGGAGAGAGGAGGGCGTGAGCCTCAGCGGTTCGGGAAAGGCTCCCTGGACCCCGCGCAATGTCGGTGCTACGGCAAGAGGGGCAGACAGGGGCGCGGGACCAGTGTCCTCAGGCTCCGAGTCCAGCGTCGCCGGCTGGCCGCACGGGAACAAGGGAAGTTGCCCCGTAGACACCAGGGGGACGACCGGCAGAGGCCCCGGAAGGCGGCCCCCCTCCAACTGGGGTCGCGCAGATCGCCTGAGGGCACCGCAGGGCTGGGAACAGCCGGAGCACCGCAGCCGGGCCTCCGCTCCGAGAGGACCTCCTTCGGGACGCGGCTTCCCCCCTGCGGGGTGAGCGGGGGTCACCGAGCACCTGCAGACTTCCGTCCCCGCAGGGTTCGCTCGGGGCCACCCCTCCGCTCCCCCCACCCCTCGCCATTCTTCCCAACACTCTCCCCAAGAGATCGAGCGACTCCCTCCACCTCCGGGCTCCCACGCCCCCCCCCCCCCCCGCCCTCACCGGAACTCCCCAGCCCGCCTCCGTCGCGGACCGCCTTCCCACGGGCTCCCACCCGCCGACCCGCAGCCCCTGCGCCCTGCACGCCGCCCCTGCTTCCTCGGCGGTCTCGGCCCGCAGCCACTCCCCCTGCCCTCGCCCGCTCTCCTCCTGCCTCACGGGGACCGGCAGGCACCCCAGCAGTTCTCGGAGCCGGCGTCGGAGGGAAGGAGGAGAACGGGCCCCGTGCTCGGTCGGGAGAGCCTGCGGGGCGGCGGCCGAGCGGGGACGGAGCGCCTGCGGGACCGCCCCTCCGGGGTCCCGGCGCCGGGCCGCACGCCCACCCGGCTGGCGGCGGGGACCCGTTGGCCGTCGCGTGCTCACCTCACGCGCCGCCTTTGTTGGGTCACTTCACCTCCCCTCCCCGGACCGCTGAATCTGCCAGCGGGGGCCGCCCCCTCCCCCCGCTCCCCTGCCTCTCAGACCCGGAGGGTATCGCGTTCGGGCGCCTTTCCCCAAGGCCTAGGGAGCCTGTTACGCTGGGGCTGTGCTGAGGGGCCGCCGGCCGGCGTCCGGGGTCCACACCGGCACCTCGACGGGCTTGGCCTCCCGACCTCAGCCGGATGTGCGACCCTGGCGGCCCCCACGGGGACTTGAACCTCCGGACGGCGCTGCGAACCCAAGCCGGATGGCTCGTCGCCACTGAAGCCACGCGTGCGGGTGGCGGACGCCGAGACCAGCGAGACAGGTGCGGGCGTCCTTCTCCCCGGGGCCGAGGGTGAAGAGTCCGTGCGGCGCGCAGCTCACATCGCACCCCAGCTCCGGGGATGAAAGGAAGACTGGTGCCCAAAAAACAGGTTTCCCTGACCGGGAATCGAACCCGGGCCGCGGCGGTGAAAGCGCCGAATCCTAGCCACTAGACCACCAGGGAGCCGACAGGGGCTTCTGTCTCTTTCCTCACCACCAGAGGGTGTGTTCCCCTGAGCTCTGGAAGGTTCCGGCGTCCGGCAGATGCCCCGTGGCCCCAGAGGTCCTTCCCTAAGTACCTGCCCTCCCTGCTCTGCTGTCTCCAGAACACGAGCCCGCAGGAGACGCCCCGGGGCAGTCCAGGGCCACAGGTGATCGAGTCCGGGCAGCACCCCGGAGCTGCCTTGCAGTGTCGCCTCTGGGAGGGGGCCACCAGGAGGTGGGAGGGGAGGCGGCTGTGACACCCCGTCGTCGGCAACTTCCCCCAAAGGTCTCCGAGGCGCAGCGACAGAGGCGATGCGCGGTGGAGAAGGCTTTTGAGGAACGACCGGCGGCCCTGGACACCTGGATCCCGGGTCCTCCACCTCCTGCCTGCTGTCCCTGTCGCGGGCCCGGCGGACAAGTGGACATTCATTCTCCCTGGATGGGACCATAGAGAGTGTTTGACCACCGGGGGGGCAACCCCTACGTCTGAGCGGGGGCCCCGTGTCCCACACGGAAGTGAGTGGGATGGCGGGTCTGGGTCTGTGTGACGGTTCCAGGGCTTATTACACGGCTCAGAGTGTATTGCGTTGTGTGAGAAAGGACAGCACGCGGGTGTGGCGGGGCTGGGGGACGGTGCCCAATGCTACCTGACTGGAAGACTTACTCTGAGCCCCTGTAGACCATCCAGTGTGCCGGCGGCCTCGGGAGACACACACAGATGACAGAGCTGAGGACTGGAAACTGACCCACAGCCGACCTGGTGAACTCCTTTTCAAGACGAGTCGGTGGTGGGAAAGAGGTTCGGTATCGGGGGCGGCACACAGCTTTAGTTCTCCCTCACACTCCTCACGAATGTTAACTGCAGGTGCTTCATACAACATAAAAGGGACAGGTATAAAGCAGGTTTCCAGGATGTTATGTGACGAGGTGGGAGGCACAGGTTCCCTCAGCAAGACCCAGGGGCAACAGACGTATGAAAGAAGAGACATGGTAACTTAGAGTTCATGGACATTAACCACATCCTCTCAGCCAAAGACGCCAGAAGAGGAGGTGAACAGCAGGCCCCAGACAGGGAGAGAATGTTCACAAAACCCATCTGACAAGACAGGCCAGCTCGCAGGCAAGGGAGAAGCATACAAACCCCCAAGCCTGTAACTATAACATGTAATGAGATCCCCTAAAACTCGAATTCAAAAACAAAAAAATCAGACCACTCAAGAGCTTTACCTGGGTAAAAGACACGAAACAGGACCTCTGAAAAAGAAGATACACCGGGCCAACAAGGCACGTAAAAGAGTCCTCACTATTTTTAGCCCTCTGAGAAGTGGACAGTCAAGTCACCATGAGACAGCTTCCTCCGTGCAGCACGGCCAAATGACAGGAGACGACACCCCCACTCTCGGCAGAGGTGTGGTACAGCCACATCCCACTGGTGGGACCCCGGTGAATACCGTTTGGCTGGAGAGCAGCTGCCCAAGGCCCCGAGAAGCCTTGTGAGCGAGCCTCGGGTAAGGAGAGAGCTTCCGGAGGTGACGGTAAGGAGGAGCCTAGCCAAGAATGGAACATTCCCCGGAAGCAGAGATTGGTTCCCTGTAGCCAAGGTTCAAGGCAACAAACAGGCGTATGGAGGAGGTCACTTAAGAGACGTGCTGGAGACCAGAAGACAATAGCCCTGATGGCGATGCCCAGGGGAAAGACCTAAGGTTCAAAGACCGTGTGCCCAGAGCCTGGACCCTGCCGGAAGGCAAAAGGTGTCTACAGGCCAGTGCTGGTCAGGGAAGCTGCGGGGGTCCAAGAGGCCATGGCCCTGGTGGCGATCCCAGGGTGAAGAAGAAGGCCCAAGGCCCAGGCGGCCCGGAGCCTGGACCCCCGCCGGCGGGCGGAGGTGTCCTAAGGCAAGTATTAGGCCTGAGGCCATAAAACTTATGGCTTTTGAGCTCCTCACTTTGTTTGGCCCTGAGAGGATGGCTGGTTAGCCAGTGACGGGTAAGATCCCTCAGAGGAGGGACAACCTAAGACAGGCACAGCCCCAAAAGGGCCATCAGGAGATAAATTCGTGCCCGGCCTACGATAAGAACATTGGGTCTGTAAGAATCCCTGCACTCAGGGTGATGATAATATTGAAGACAAGTCCCTGCTAGCAGCGGCTGCAGGGTGAAGTATGAGAGGGTCTTACGGCATCCCCTCTGCTAGCCAATTAATGCTGCTGGGGTTATTCCTCTTAATAGATTTAGAATATAGAGAGATATAATGTTGATCATCATGAAAATAATAAGAAAATCATTTAGGAGGCTTTAGTTTGCCTCAGGTAATATAGAAATAATTCAAACATAAAATAAATCTCTAATTGTTCTATTAAACCTAAGAGTGCAGCCCGACCCTCAAGAATGTGGTAATTGCTGTAGTTTTCAGGTTAAGATATTAATGGTTAGTAGATAATGAATAATCCTAGAGAGTAATTTTAGAGAAAAACATGTTTTTCACACAATCCTCTAATTGCAGCTAGAGCCTTTAATTTATATCTGTATACTTTATTCTTTTCCTTCCAACCCATAATATTCACCAGAATGGATCCATTAGTTATGCTTTGGCTGCAGGTCAGCTGCTTTTTACCCTCATATACTGATTGTTTAAACATTCTATGTAATCTTGAGAAACAGGGGTTCGTTAAAGGTTTATGGAATGTGAAGGTTGTTTTAATCAGTTTCTTTTTTTTTTTCCTAGGAACCTTGAGAAATTAGAATGATTTCATCCGGCCAATCTTTACAAGATGTATGCTTGCTGAGCTTAGAGACAATGCATAAAAAAACCCTGAAGGAGAAATAAACTTTGAGCAGTCCAGATTAGAGCTTGACTCCGCATCGTCTCCGGCGCCCTGACCAACCCTCAGGCAGGTGAAACCCTGGACCAGCCGGGTGTCCTGCTAGAAGGAGCTGGCCTCCTCTCAGGAGAACCCCGGCAGAGATGGATCATTTTCTCTAGTCTTTACGACCCCTCAGATGTTGAGGGATACCGAGCTCCGGTTTGCAGCAACTACAACCCATGAGGCCCCTTGCTGGGCGGCTAGCGAAGGGAGGGAGTAGCGCTGAGGATGAAGCCTGTAGTGGAGTTGAGTGGCGCTCAGAGTGCAAGGGAAGGGAGACGGTCCCCAGGTTAGCGCACTGCTTCAGGTGAGGACCTCCTGGTGCGGGGAGGGCGGCAGAAAGCACGGAGGGGCCGGGAGGTAAGGGGCGCAGCTGGGACAGGTTGAAACCCAAAGTAAAAGGGAGAAGCGACAGGTGCTCCTGCCACTGCCGTGACTCGGATTCGAACCGAGGTTGCTGCGGCCACAACGCAGAGTACTAACCACTATACGATCACGGCGCGCCACCGGCCCGGTGACAGGTTTGACTGGCGCTCTAGGTCTCTTGCCGCAAAGTCATCCATTTGCCGCGTTGTTTTGCTCCCGGACAACTGCGGGCCCTGGTCCTGCCCGGCCTCGGACTCCCTTCCCCTTCCTCCCAGTTGTGATACACTAGAAAGAAAAACCATGAAAGACCATCCTCCTGCCGCCCGAACGAACGAGCAGGTGCGTCAGCACTGGCGTCCTAGGAAGTCCCCCTGTCCGCGTCCACGCCTCCCGCTTCTCTCCCCCGCCTCTGGGCCTTCGCCCCTTTGGACCCCGCCCCGCCCGCCCGGCTCTCCTGCTTCCCCCGCCCCGAGCGCGGCCGAGCGCAGCCCCGGCGGCGCCGCCGAAGGTGGGGCGAGGGCGGAAGGAACGGGAAGCGCCGTCCCGGGAGCGGCAGCGGCGCTCAGCTTCCCTGGGGCCCGCTGGCCCCCGACGGAAGGCGGGCGGCTCCTCCCGGCGTCGGGGGCGTGGATGCTCTCCATCAGGCTGGGGGCGGGGCCTGCAGCCGCGCAGGTCTCTGTGGCGCAATCGGTTAGCGCGTTCGGCTGTTAACCGAAAGGTTGGTGGTTCGAGGCCACCCAGGGACGTCGTGGTCTTTTTAGGACGTAGAAGGCCTTTGGCACGTGCACAGAGTACAACCTGAGGTCCGCACGGAGGAGGGGACCAGAGGTCTGTTAAAAAACAGGCCACCGGGAATCTGGTCCGCTGAAGCGTAGAACCTTCTGCATGCCTTCTAACAATGCTGTTTCTTTCACCCTTTCTTTGTGCTATTTATTTAGGCCTTTCCTCAGAGTCTTTAAATTGACTCTAGAATTGCATGTTTACAAACACTGCTTTAGTCCTCATTCGTTACATGGATCTTTGGCCACTTGTACAAACATGTCTACCGGGTCGAGTCCTAGAAGGACAATCGCTCTCACAGCACAGTGTTTACATGCTTTTGTTTTTTAATGTTTATTTATTTTTGTGTGTGTGAGAGAGAGGGAGAGACAGTACAAGCAGGGCAGGGCCAGAGAGAGAGGGAGAAACAGAATCCGAAGCTGTCTCCAGGCTCTGAGCTGTCAGCACAGAGCCCGACGCTGGGCCTGAACTCATGAACCGCGAGATCATGACCTGAGCCAAGTAGGACGCTCAACCGACTGAGCCACCCAGGTGCCCCTACATGGTTTTTATATGATCCGACTTTTTCCCCGTTGTCGGCTCATCAGCTATCACTCTTCTGTTATTTCAGCGACTGCTTTGGGCTTCATAGTATAAACATCTGACATACCCTCCCTCAAGTGATCCCATGCCTCTTCCCACTTCTCCCCAGCCCAGCGTTATGCTGTCGCTCTCACACGTTTTAGTTTGTATGTGAGAAATTTCGAGAATATATGCATGGATATATGCATATATATATGTTACAATTTTTTCTCCCATGCAATTTTTTCTTGCCCTTCATCCCGTTGGCTTCAGCAGATTCCCGTCTGGGACCAGTGTCCTTCCTGGAGGACTCCTGCAGCATTCCCGTGGCGTGGGGCGGTGGCGATAGAGTCTTTCAGAGTGTCCGCCACTAACACTCACCTCCGTTTCTGGAAGCCTTTTTTGAGGGGAGGCTGGAATTTCACGTTGACTTTGATGCTGCTCACTGCCTTGTCACGTGCCCTGCTTCCAGAGAGGAAACTGACGTCATCTTTACTTCTGGGTCTGTAAGTGCCCTGTCCTTTTCCTCTGGCTGCTTCTGCAGATTGATCTCTGGTTTTCGTTATTTCCTTTTCCGTGGGTTTGAGCAACACAATGATGGTGTGACAGGTGTGCTTTCCTTCCCGCTTCTTGTGCTCATTCGCTGGGTTCATGTGGCTCCTTGGATCGTTGGGTTTATACTTTTCCTTATGTTTGGAATCTTTCCGTCGTTGTCTCCCGAAAAATTGCCTCTTTCACCCCACCCCCAGTCCCAGTCCCAGGCTTTTCAGGAACTCGGATCACTCATATCTTTTAAAGCTGCCCTCCCATTCACTGATGGCTGCTTCCCTCCTGGAGCAGACGTTGTGTGTGTTTTCCACGCTCACCAAAATCTCCTTAAGTTCCCCACACCTGCTCTTCACCCGTGCCCGCGGCTACTCTATATGCGGTCTAAATAGGAGCGGCAGCATTACAGTCAAAGTGTTCCGGTATTTCTCTCATTAGATACCCTCTAGGCTGCGATGCTACATTCATTAAGTCAATTTACTATCATTGGAAGAACTTAAAAATAACAGAAGATCTTCAAATTGCAAACTGACCTGCCACAGAATGGAGAAACGCGTGTGGAATACAAGAACAGAAAACACCTAAAAACGTTTACCCAAACTATTGTAGGAACAATTAAGTCACTATGATTTCCAGAATTCTAAGACTTAATCTCCTTGGAAAAATCTTGTATCATCTATTTAATGTACTGAAATACATAATTTCATCTTGAATAGCCTCCTCAACAGTACTGGAATTCAAGTGTGCTTGTTGGGCCAGTAAAACCAATTTAGGAAATTTAGGCAGGCTAAGTGTCGCAAAGATTTTGAAGCGAAGAGAAATATAAGACCGTGTATAAACTGGAATATATATACCAATATTTTCTACATTTTTAGAAAAGCTGGAGGACAATGAAACGGCATCGAGACCACAGTCATGGAACCGTCTGAGGCACACAAACAGGTCTCTTTAGAAACATGACAGGACAGAACACGCTCTATGCTGTTGTATGTAAACTATTAAAATCCTGAAAGTGTTTCAACATATTCCAGATTCATCCTTACTACCCACTTGATGTTTTCCCTTTCCCTGAGTGCACGGAGACCACTAATTTATCTACATCTAAACTGGGTTTTTTGTTTGTTTTTGTGTTTGTCATTTCTTTTCCTGAGGCACAGGCTCAGCAAGAAAGGAAAGAGGAGGGGTGCCTGGCTGGCTCAGTCAGTAGAGCAAGAGACTCTTGATCTTTAAAAAAGACCTTTTATAAAAGGAAGTGAAGGAAGGAAGGTGGGGACGGGGGAGGAGAAAGAGTGAGGGGGGGGAGAGAGAGAGAAAGAGAAGGGTGAGGGGGAAAACCCATCTATAAACTCCTTGCACCCCTCCAACCCCCCCCCACCCCCCCCCCGTCCTGGAAATAGAAGCTCAGTCACTACCGCACTTGGGAAGAGGCACACTGAACACACACCACTAATCAGGTGGCCTGTGTCGGCCTGGACTCAGACTGGAGCCGGGACCAGCTCGAGGCCAGGACAAGAGAAGACCAAACACCGTCATCACAGGGAGCCGCCTACCAAGGCAGACAATCCTGGAAAGCTCTTGCCAGCTTTCCCCTCCCCCTGAAGGATTTCCCCCCTGCGCCCCTCATGCTCCCCCCACGGGGAGGGATTCTCCACCTGTGGTTGGGCGGGGCCCCTTGAAGGTCCCTGCAGGGCCCGGGAGCCTGGAGGGCGGGAGCAGCCAAGGCGGCAGCTGCACTTCCCTGAAGGGTCTCTCCCGGGGTGGGGGGGTTCTAGAGCTCAGGCTGACCCTAGACCCACTGCCCACCAAAGCCTCCAGGAGGAGTCCGGAGGGCAGCCGGTGCTGGGGCACGACAACCTAGCCGTGTTCCTACAAGCCCAGGACACGCCTGGCCCGTCCTACCCGGGAGAGAAGAACCCGCCGCCTGCCCGAAGCCTCTCTACAGCCTGGAGGGAACAGGTGTCTGGTTCCCCAAGGGACAGGAGGGTCTCCTCCAGAGGACAGAGCCCTGCCCCGGCCTTCGAGGAATGGCCCACAGAAGCTGGCTTTGAGGAACATTGCCCAAGGAGAGGAGGAACCGCGGACAAATAATCACGTGGAGATGTGTGCACGGTCCTTTCAATGGTGTCCAGTCTGTCCCTACGGAGAGAGACTGAGACAGCAGACGGGGGAAATGCTAACTGGGGCACTTAGCTGAGCGAGATAGGATGTGGCCATTCCTGCAACTGTCTTGGTATGTTTCAAAGGTTTTGTCTGATTTGAGGAGTGACAAAGTCAAGGCCCCGGTTCTCTTTAGGGGAAAACTAAGAGACCTTGGGTTTCCCAGGTGAATGGAGGTGAGCCGCTGCCCCGGAGGCTCAGCCCAGCCGTCCTCTCCCAGCCTGGCCACTGCAAGGCCCCTGAGTCCCGAGCTCCGGTCTTTTAGGGACTCTGTGCAGAAGCGCCTCTGCAAGCGCCCACTCCCGGGGCAGTGCAGGCCACACTCCCGGGGATGAAAAGGCACATCCTTATATGGAGTCAGTGCCAAAGGGTCTCCCTGATTGGGACTCGCACCTGAGCAGTAGCGGGGAATATCCGAATCCTGTCCCACGGATCACCAGGAAGCCACACAGGATCCCTGCTTTGGACCCTGCACGAAAACCCTGAGAGAAAGGGGAGGGTTCGCAGTGGGCCAGGGCAAGAGCCCCGCAGGACTGATCCGGCCCTTGCCCCGCTGCTCCCCACGTCTCCCGGCCTCAGCGACTCTCTGGGCTCTGACCACAGGGTGACTGTGTCCAGCCTGAGCCCTGTGTGGGGCAGAGCCAAGGCCATGCTCTCTCTCTGAGCCTCCGTTTCCTGATGAGGAAGGTGCGGACTCGGCTCTCAGCGGGCGAGGGGCGGAGGACCTCTACCTGGTGACCTCCGAACTAGCTCAAGGGCTGTCCTGATGATGGCACCCGGACGGGCTCCTTTGGTGTCGCCATGGGCTCCTTAGGTAGGGCCCGAACGGCGTGATCTACTGTCTCTGGCGGAGTCCCAGGTTTGTTTCCTTCTGTTGTGTCAGGCGAATCCACGTGTCGCGCAAGTGTGTCCCCCCCCCCCCCCCCGGGACAGCACGTGTTGGCTCTCAGAGCCGTCGCACCCGGGAGCCTGTGACGCAGACGGAGGCGCCAGGCGAACGGCTCAGGGGGCGCGTGGATGTAAAGGTGACCTGACGCGGGCCTCGTCCCGTGGGCCCGTCTTGGACTAACTGGCTGTGTCCTGCTCTCCAGTGTGACTCGGAGCAGACACACAGAGGCCGGGATGTTAAGTGCTGAGCAGGCTTTCAGGTAGCAGTGGAGCTCCAGACTTGGGTTATATTGTTTTCTGAATGGAAAAGCAGCGTTTTCAAGGACAATAGACGTCGGGGTAAAAGGAGGATGTTTCCGCCCGGTTTCGAACCGGGGACCTTTCGCGTGTGAGGCGAACGTGATAACCACTACACTACGGAAACGAGGCCAGCAGTCAAGTCTTCTGCTCTCACCCGGAAAAGCCAGCCCCGCCGCTCCCGTCCCGCCCGCCGGGCTGTTCTCGCTGCCGAAGCCCCTGGAGCAGCAGCGCCCCTCCGTGCGGGGAGCCCGCGGCCCCAGAATGGTCCCCGGAACCGCTAGAACGCGGGGTTCCGCCCCCAGGACGAGGGGCCCCATGGCAGACGTCGCCCCCCGCCGCCCCTCCCCCCAGCTCCCGGAAGCCGCCCGGCCGCGCCCGCGAGCGCGCCTCCTTCCCCTGACGTCTGGCCCCGCGCTGCCCCGCGGCCCCTCCGGCAGAACCGAGTCTCTTTCCTCTGGACTAAAGGGGTCCCTCCCGTCTCCTGCCCGCGCTGCTTCAAGTCACTGACAGGAGGCGCGTGGCCCACAGAGTCCAGGGAAATCGAGGCCATGGGCCGGAGGGAGGGAAAGGAAGCGCAAGAAACCGTTTCGGGTGGCCCCGAGCCCAAGAGTGGCCAGGCCTGGACCGCGGAGGGAAGGTCTGGTCCTACCTGGCGTTTGTGAGTGGTTTTGGGTGGGCCGCCTGGAGTCCCTGTCTCCGCAGCCAGACCTGAATAGGCTGGGGGGGACCCTTGGTGTGACCCCGGCCACCTTCAGGGAGGTCTTCGGCATGCGGAACAAAGTGAAGAGGAAAAGCCTAGAAAAACAGATTTTTACAGTTGTTTCCTCTCTCCATCCCCACACTAAGTGTGTCTGATGTTCCTGCGTGATCTTGATGCACTGTAATTTGCACACCTTTCCTAATATTTGGCAGTTTCTCATCCAGTTAACAAACACACCTGCCCTGTAACCTAGTAACATTGCTGTTGACTTCCCCAGAAAAATGAGTGCAGACATCCGAAGAGGCTTCTACCCAACGTTCCCGCAGTGTCATTCACCCTGGGCAAAACCGGATACAACCCAAACGCCCGCCGCCAGCGGTGATACACAAACCCTTGTATATTTTTAGAAAGGCTCAAATACTGTGTAGTAAAAACAGCCAAACTGTGGACAAGGCAGCAACAGGGGTAAGCCCCTCACCTAGCTATGTGGACCTGATACTCCTGGGTGCTTCCATTTCCAGGAAGTTTTAGCGGAGAAGAGTGGTTCCCTCTTTGAAATCTTTTCCCGGGAAACTTCCTGGTTGGTTGCAATGTTCCATATATTCTTCCGGCTGTTAGCTACCCGGGTTTATATGTTTATCACATTTCGCTGTATACTTCCTATATTTACATGTTTAACAACAAAAATAAGGCTAATTATTTGTCTCTGAGGGACAGATTCGACCAGATGGACGTGACAGATATATACAGAATATTCCGTCCGTAAAGAATTCTAGAGAATTCTCAAAAAGAGTATTTCTTGTTCTAATTAATATTAATACATTAAATATTAAACTAAATATTTAGCTCAACATTTGTTTCATGTATACACATATAAATTACCGTCATGTATTTTATAAAATTGATGCAAAAGTTGATACACTAGAACCTTTTCATTTCCTTGGCAATGCTGAGACTCTAGGGCATCTTAATTCCATTTACTCTCATTTTGTAGTTACTGGCATTAATTTTTATTCACATACATATTAAAAACGTAGGCATTATCACTGTGGCTCAGTGGGCGTATTTCTTTACTTAGCCACATTCTTAACCTATCCATTGCTCTTCATCTTCCTTCACTTTCCACAATTCCCTTGTGACCACGTAACTTCTGCCGAAAGAGTCACGTTTCGCCTTCCGCATTTCCTTGTCGTTGGGCTCTGCTGCCTGTCCCTCACCCTTGAAGGATACTGGGTCAGGGGCTAGCCGCGCGTTCTGGCTGGAAATTATACTGCTCCAGCCCTTCCCTGAGGTCTCCTTGTTCATTGTTTTTGCTGAGATTTCAGCTGCCAACCTTTGGACGGTGTCGCAGGGGCTCTCCCCTCCCCCCTCCCCGCCCCCGAATCTGGGTGCTGCGGCGGTTGTCGTCATTTCTCTGCGGTTTCTCAGCAGTCGAAGGGGTGATCTCGTGTCAATACCCGCTGGCGGTGCTCTGCTGCTCGTGCACGTGGTTGGAGAGACCGTCCTGGTTTTCCCTTCACCGTCCAGAGCACCTCTCAACAGAGCTCTGCCCCACGCTCTGGTCCTCCAGTCCCTGACTTTAACTACACACGTGTTAGGACTTCATGACATCATGGCCCATTGTCTTTGTTCCACTCTTAATTTTTCTTCCCTTTGGCTCTGAATGCTTAGGTCTGGAGAGTTTCTTCCTACTTACATTTTTCGAGGTTCATCATCTCTCTTCCACTGAGTCCAAACTGCAATTAAACTGACCTACTGACTTTTTACAATGCCAACTATTACATATTTTTAGAATTTTCATGTGATTTTAAAAAGAGATTCTATTTCTCTGATGAAATATTTTATCTGGTTATCTGTTTTCTGGACAGCCAAATCATACCACTTTCTCTTTAATTTTTAAGTAACTTATTTTTTCAAGTTTCGATTTATTTATTTTGAGAGAAAGAGCAAATGAGCTTAGGGGAGAGGCAGAGGGAGAGGGATAGAGAGACTCCCAAGCTGGCTCAGCCCCACGGATCTCACCAACCTGAAGATCATGACCTGCACCTGAGCCAAAATCAAGGCAGATGCTTAACTGACTGAGCTACCCCGGTGCCCCTAACTTTTAAGTAATTTAAATTAATTTTATTTAAGTAACTTTTACACTCAACGTGGGGCTCGAACTCATAACCCAGAGATCAAGAGCCACAGGTTCTGCCTGCCGAGCCAGCCGGGCTCCCTGACACCTGCCGCTGTGAGTTCCTATCGGAGTACTCGACATCTCCATCACACGTGAGCAATTTCTACGGTTTGCTTTTTTCCTCTTGCTTCTCTCCGTTTCCAATCCTAGAATACTGTGAGTGAATGATGAGCCTGTGGTGTGGGGGACAGCGGGCGCGGAGATGCTTCTGGGCGGATCCTGCACCCTCTCCCCCGCAGGCAGCAGAGGGGAGGGGGAGCTCTAAGCCTTGACTAAGGGGATTCGCAGCTTGTTGCCCTCACGGAAGCCGCCGTCCGCAGCTGGTTTGCTCACACTGCCCGGCTGTGGGCCGCTAGGGCTCCCGCCTGGGACCTTGGCACGTTTCCTTGGGCCCCTCCTCTCCCATGAATCCTGAGCTTCAGTTTTTATCCCCTTGGCACCACAGTAGTGCTGCAGATTCCACTCTTCCAGCCAAGCTCTGCCAGCCGGCGCACAGAGCTTCATTTGCAAACGTGCCGGGGGGAAATTCTGTACCCGGCGCCCAGCTCCCTGACCCCTTTCCGGGATGCTGGCTGCTCACGTCTGAATCCTTGGGCAGCTCCACGGGTCCTTCCTCCTCCCCCCGCCCCTCTGTCCGGATCTGTGAGGTTACTTAACATGCTGTGTTCTCTGACTCTTGGTGGCTGCCCTCTGTCCAGTTGCTCGGTCTCCTGTTCCTGCCGAGGACTGGCCAGTGCCCTGAGGGAACAGGCAGAAAATTAGTCTCATTCCATTGAGCTTCTCTCTCTTCTCTCCTCCTGAGCTGGGGGGGGGGGGGGTCCTGTCTGCACTGACAGTTCTCCAAAGACCTCGAGCAGGATTCCTTGAATTCAAACTTGATTCATTTCTTTTCAGGGTGACTGCTGTTTTGCTACAAATACTCCACATCACTGTAAGGTGAAATCTACCATTTCCAGACAAGTCATGTTTTCTTGTTTTTTTTCTTAAAATAAGGGGAGGTCACTGGTGCATACTCAGGTTTTCTTAGAATACGCTCAGACAACTCTGACTGGATATCCAAACTCTTGCTAGAAGCACGTGCCAAAGATTGTCTACCATGAGCTGAACAGTCCAAGGTTCCAGAATTTGATCAAGTTGCATCCGGTTCCCCGCTGCGCTGTCTCCACTGTCAGCTAACTCACCATGAAAGTGATCAAGTAACCAGTTTTCCAGGGGCTGGTCACCAATACGGAGGAGAAGAGGCCAAGAAACCGTTTAACCCTCCTCATTTATTCCGGTGAATGCTGACCGTCAGCAGGGGTGCAGTTAGGCATGGAAACGGAAGTCTGAGTTACGAGGATACCAGCAGCGTTCTCAGAGCGTCCCTGGGGGCCCAGCACGCGGCTCCTCGGTGCTGGACCGACTGTAACTTATCTAGTCCAGGCAACGCCCCTGACAGCGTAGGTTATTAGCACCCCTGGTTGCAGGTGAGACACTCGGGCACTGAGAGGCTGATCTGACTTCCCAGGGGGCCCCGCCCAGGGACGGGAGAGCCAGCGCCCAGGGCCAGGCTGATTTTGAAAAGAAAGAGAAGGTTAAAAGCAAAGATTACTTAGCCCGGAACTAATTGATGAAATAATGAAGCGAAGGAACAAAACCATTTAGTCCTCCTCAGAAACAGACTCCATGGGTCCAGGGAGGATGCAGTCACATCTCCCAACTGGAAGTATTTTAAATCTTGATTCTTTTTAATGGTCTGAACAAGGAAGTTCCCTAGAAAAGCTCACAACAAACAAACAAAAAAACTTGACTGTGCCTTTTATAGTGTGGAGGAGACAGCTGAGCACTCCCGCCTACTTAATGACTTAGGCAAGAGACAGTGAGCCTGGAGTGACAAGGGGGACAAGGGTATCGCCTAAGAAAATGAGACAAAATCATACTTTTCAAAGTTCATTAGCGAACACAGCACTTTCGTATTTGGTCACCGCCATGTACCTTTATCACCGATCACCTAAGATTTTCCATACTTCCATTTACATCTTTTACTTAGCAAATATGTTTTTAAAATTATTTGTGTATCCTCATCACAACTGAAATACCAGTAGGAACTGCCACAAGCAGGATGTAACTAGAACATTACATAAAAGGAAATGGTGGTGGTGTGGTAGTCAGTAGGGGATGAGCAGAGCCCAGGGGCCACACGCTTCCCTGGGGCGTGGGCAGAGGCGGCCTTCAGAGGAGCCTGAGACCCGCTGGGGCCTGGGCCATCAATGCATGGAAACCCTGGTCCCCCCCCGTCGAGCAGGATTCCTTGAATTCAAACTTGATTCATTTCTTTTCAGGGTGACTCCTGTTTTGCTACAAATACTCCACATCACTGTAAGGTCATGATATCACGGTTCGTGAGTTCAAGCCCGGTGTCGGGCTGTGTGCTGACTCAGGCTCGGAGCCCGGAGCCTGCTTCGGATTCTGTGTCTCCCAGTCTCTCTGTGACCCGCCAGTGCTCATACTCTCTCTCCCTCTCTCTCTCTAAAAAATAAACATAAAAACAATTAAAAAAAATAAATTAAAAATAAAAAAGGAAGTACAAAAAGTGTAACTTACTCATCCAATCTTTCACGACGGCATGTGGAGCTTTAACACGCTAGAACCCGGGCTCTTGTGTTTGCGAAGTTCCGGCGGAAGTGGGGCGGCTCTTAACAGTCAGGTGTTGTGAGGTGCACAGGACCCGGAATCCGGTAAAGTGGACTTGCCATCACGCGAGGAAATGTGCAGGTGATAATCAGCAGGAAACACGCCGAACTGATTTAAAGCTGAAGCATCCCGTCCTCGGGTGGACTTGAACCACCAACCTTTACAGTTAGCAGCCGAACGCGCTAACCACTTGCGCCACAGAGACCTCACCATTTGACTCCTTGGATTTTGTCGCGTGTTGGCACTTGCCCCTTGGATGTACTGTTGCCAGTCCTACAGGAAAACTGCAAATTTCAAAGCTTCGCAAAATAGATGAGAGAGAGAAATGGTGTTGTTTATCCCGTTGGAAACTGGTGTCGTGGGTGATTTGGAAACTAAAAAGGCAGAGGAACAGCTTTGCCGCAAATTGCCCCTCACGTCTCCTTGCCAGTGCCCCCAGAGAAATCTCGGCTGGGACCCCCTGGACCTGAGCCTCGCGGGGTCCTTAGGAAGCTGAAGGCCCGGTGGGCTCCCGTGATAGCTTCTGCTGTCCCTCCTTCACCCAGTTAAAGAGAGCCTGCCCGCCGTTGCGAGAGGCCTCTGGGAAGATGGGGTGCTTGGTGTCCTGCGTCTAGCGCGGGGGCTCCAGGGGCAGGGGTCGTGGTCGAGGTCCCTCTTGCGGCCCCTCCCTGAGAACAGAGTTTGACACTCACCAAAGTCTGATGCCAGGAAGTTCTGTTAAGACTTGTTGAATACATTGCTGTCTTTAGCTTTTAGCACCTACAAAGAACAGTGAGAATGGAAACGACCTTTTTCAAAGCACAGAGTTCCTTGTAAAAAGCTTTTATTCAGATTGCTCGGTCTCCCCAGTAGCGGCAAGAGGAAAGGCCTACAGGGGACCCTCTGCCCACTTAGCAGGTCCCATGCCCAGTTTGGTCGAGTTGTGTACTCACTGTGGCAGGTGGGGTGGCTCCCTAAGGGCGGGGCAAATCATTGGGGGGTGGGCAGAGAAAGCGGGGGGGGGGGGAGGAGAGATGGGGACAGGTTGAAAGAATTTATACTTCCATCCCTCCCTCACTTGCCCTCTCCTTTTCCCTTTCTTCCCATCCCCACAGCTGAGGAATCCTGACACAGGGAACTGTGAGCAGAAAGACCCAACTAATGTACGCTCAAGAGGGCAACCTCTAGGTTGTAGAGATGGTTTGCCTGGGGGCGGGGGGAGTGGGTGACATAGATATAAAAGGGATTAAGAACATTCCTATCAGGGGCGCCTGAGTGGCTCCCCACTTTTTTTAAAGTTTTTATTGGGGCGCCTGGGTGGCTCAGTCGGTTGGGTGTCCGACTCCAGCTCAGGTCATGATCTCTTAGTCCGCGAGTTCGAGCCCCACGTCGGGCTCTGTGCTGACAGCTCAGAGCCTGCAGCCTGCTTCGGATTCTGTGTCTCCCTCTCTCTCTGCCCCTCCTCTGCTGGTGCTCTGTCTCTATCTCCCTCTCATACATAAGCATTAAAAAAAAAACAATCCTATCAAGATGAGCAGTAACGTATATATATTTATATATATTAATCAGTATATTGTACACCTGAAACTAATATAAGACTAAATAATATATACCTCAACTAAAAAAGGAAACTGGTTCTGCCCTTGTGTGGCTTTGGATAAACACACTTCAAGTGTCTCACTTCTTTGTTCTATGAAATGGAACTGATTAAGAGCATTTTACTTCATTCTGGTGTCAGATGTGTTTGGACTTAGTTGTTACGGGATCAGTCACGTTAAAAGCGGTAGAATCATGCATATTACTGTCATTATCCTCCTAATCTTTTGACAACCACTATCCTTATTCATATGCTGTGCTCCTTCTAGAGAATCCTGTGAATGGGATCCCAGGGTATGCATGCTGACGTCTACTTGTTTCTCTCTGCATAATGTCTTTGAATTTTAGCCACGTTATGGAGTAGATCAGTGCTTCGTTCCTTTAATTGCTGAGAAGGATTCCATTGCATAAATATTTCCCAATTCCTTTACCATTCTGCTGATGCTGGTATTTGGGTTGTTTCCAATTCGAGCAATTATGAATGAAGCTGCTATGAACATTCTTATTACGAGTGTTTCCGTAGACATTTGTCCCCCCTTCCTTTTGTCCCCCCTTGTACCTAAGGGAGGATTTGATGGAACCAAAGAGAGAGAGGGGCGGAAGTTTAGTTTCATAAGAACCAGACAGAATGTTTCCCAAAGTGGTTGCACCATTTTATCGTCAGGCCAACGATGCGGGAGCGTTCGGGTTGTTGACGAAAATTCTCTCCTTGACCAAACTCTGCCAGGGTCCTGTAAGCTCTCTTCAAACAGGCCCTGACCTTCATCCAGCCTTCGGGAGTTTGTTTTTGCATTGTCCGAGTTTGGCAAGACTCCTGCTGCGTCGCTTTAGCCAGAATCCCCCTCCCACGATATCCGGTCAGGCTCCTCATCCTCCGTCGTCCCTGGGGGGTGCCTGATCACTTTGGCGGGCCTTCGGGACCAGCCCCTGGGGTGGATTTCGCCAGGGAATAGAAGTTTGCCAGTTTTGTGCTTTTTTTTTTTTTTTTTTTTTTGCACAGCTCAATAAAATTTGAAATATGCATATAGATATGTAATCATCACACAGATCGAAGAATGCTATTTTTCTGCCCCTCTCACTTTAGTACTGTATCCGTGTCCTTACATGCCCTGGTTTGATCATTTGGCTAAAGATACTCTGGTACTCTCCGAAGAGAATACATCTTCAGTTGTCTGAAAGATAACAGACAGGCACGATGTCTACACAATTTAGCATTTCCGCTAGATGGTTTCTCGAGAGAAAAATTAGTTCACTTTCAAGGCCTGTAAATTACTTCTGATCACGGGGGCGTGGGTGGCTAAGTCGTTGAGTGCCTGGCTCTTGGTTTCGGCTCAGGTTACCATCTCAGTTTATGAGTTTGAGCTCCAAGTTGGGCTCTGTGCTGACAGTACAGAGTCGGCTTGGAATTCTCTCTCTCTGTCTCTCTCTCTGACCCCTCCCCCCAGCTCCTGCTCTCTCTTGCGTACACTCTCTCTCACAATAAATAAAAACTTAAAAAAAAATGGTTTCTGATCATGAAAAATAATGTGTAAATGTTCTGCCTCATTCGAAGCAGAGAGAGTCTTTTTCATTTTTTTACTTGAGCGAGCGAGCGAGCTGGAAAGAGGGGCAGCGGGAGAAAGAGAAACTCAAGGAGGCTCCACCCTCAGGGCAGACTCTGACCCCACAACCGCTGGGCTCAGCACTGGAGTCCAAACCAAGCATCGAACACTCATCAGCCCAGTCTGCCCAATGACGGAGTCACCCGGATGCCCCGAGGGAGAAAGAATCTTATGGAGACTCCCACTTGCTTGGCTGATGGTCAAACATCAGCAAATTGGCAACTCTAGCATAGCTGGATTTATTTTTATTTTTTGGCATACAGGGGGATGGGAGACAGGCTTAGATACAGCATAGGAGATACAGCATGGGAAAGAATAGGCTGGAACCAGTAAACTGATTTTAGGGTTCGGCCGTGGATGTCAGATTTTGGACAAAAAGCTTATATATAAGACGGGAAAAACTTTCATGGAAACACCAGAATTTAAAGGCTTTGATGCTTTATCACTGACTCTTCTTCTCCATCTGTATAAAAATAGCAAAAGGTGTACTCAACGTACTTGATACATATATCTATATATCTTTGACAATTTATGTATTTTGAGAGAGAAGAGGGAGAGAGAATCCCAAGCAGGCTCCACACTGATGCGGGGCTTGAATCCGCGGAACCATGAGATCATGATTTGAGCGGAAACCAAGAGTCATACACTTAACCAACTGAGCCACCCAGGCGCTCCGATATTTTTTGAATGCATATTTAAATAAGTCCCGCAATCAAAGCATTGGAAGTAAGATAGGCCCAACGTGGGGGTGAAACCTACTTGGCTGAAGTGCCTCTAGGTGTGTGACATTCTCAACTGTGGTTGCTGTGGCGTCTCCTGATGGGATGGAGGCCCTCAAAAGTGGGGCGACCCAATGGGGGGGCAGTGTTGCAGCCAGTGAAAGCATTCACCTGAGGCAGAACAAAGAAAATAGAAGTTTACTGAATACACTGCAAGGAAGCTACAGGCAGATCAGCACAGCAGATCTGTGGGGCAGTGGGTGGGGGCTGTATTGAAATGGGGAAGGTGAGGGATACGGGTACATAAGGCATTTTCCCTTTTTTGGGAACTGTGCCTGGTTGTCAGTAGCCTTTTGGTTAGTCAGGGCCTCTGGATATTTTGAGATGGGTTGTCTCATGGGCCTGTCTGTATTCAGCCAGAGAGTCGCTGAGGGGCCCTTTCTACATTCCACCGCTCAAGCCTGTAGTCTAAAAGCAGCCTCTATGGTTGCTTTCTCTAGTTTTCCCACACCTGAAAGTCCTCATCCCAAACTCATCAGACACCGCTTCCTTTGCCAAAAGATGTTCAAAGTAGCCATACTTCAAGTACGTGCTGTAAACATAAACCTGCCAGGTGCAACCTCGGAATTCAGAAAAAGCCCAGGGAGGGACGTTCAAGGGGGCGGCTGCCGGCCCGCCGCGGGCCAGGCCAAGGCTGCGGCCCGCCCGGAGCCGGGAACTCACCTTCACCCGCGACGGGGCGCCGACCGCATCTTCGTGCTGTCTCCAGAGGCGGCGAATCGCACGGAGTTCTTCCCTCCCCTGGGCTCTGTGTCCACCTCTCCCTTTCTGTCTCTCCCACGACGTTTTGGGAGCCTAACGCTGGATAGGACTGAAAGGGGAGGCTGCCCTTCTCCTCCGGGCACCTCCCGCGGGGGCGTCTGGGCAGCTTGTCCGGCCGGGGCGTTACGGCCGCAGGGGAGGCCGGCGGGGGCGGGGCCGCGGGGGCGGGGCGCGAGTCGGCCGCGTGCGCCCGCGTGCGTCGTGCATCGCGCAGCCGCGCGTCGCCGGCTCCGGACGCATTGAGTCGACGCCGCCGGCCGGGGCTCGTCCGCGGGCCGCACGCAAGGGGTGCGGACTCGGCGGCGGGCCCCCTCCGGCCCGGCCTGGCCCTTGACCTTGGAGGCCGGGCCCGGAAGAGGCTCGTTTGATGGGCAGAGCCCAGGAAGTCTCAACGGCGGCCCAGCCCCCGGTCCCGAGGGTGAAGGCTCCAAACCCTGAAGTGCAGCGGGGGTCGCGAGTGGCGTCGTTCTCCCCGCCTGTGTCGGGAGGGTCGTTTGCCCGAACCCGACGGCAAGCCGATCGTGTGGCTCCCGGACGGCAACTAACAAAAGAAGAACCAGGACTTTCTGACCAAGCGGGCGTGTGGCGGGAGGGGACGGCCGGCGTCGGTGTCGAAGAGCACGGTGTTCGGGCCCCGAGGGGGCGTGCGGCGCCGCAGCGGAGGTAGGTGGGAAGTGCAGGGGCGGCGGGCTGTGTGTGTGGGGGGTGGGGGGACCTGGAGACCAGGCCAGGGCCGCCGAGCCTGCCTCGAAAGGCGAAAGGCGTCTCAGTCCATGCCACTTACGTTGCTGCGTCCCTCGTCCTTTAGGGGAGATGTTGGGGACACCAGGGGCTAAGGCGGGGCGTCCACTCTTCGCTGAGAAGAGTCTATGAAAACTGGCGTAAACAAACTAGACGACTTTCCCAGAGTCTCCTCCAAAGCCGCAGAGCCCCAATGGCCTTTCCCCAGCTGCTGCTAACCCGCGAGCATGAAAAATGAGCCAGGTGCCAAAAGTCTTACTTAGAAGGGGCGCCTGGGTGGCTCAGCCGGTTGAGCGCGGGACTCTCGATTTCGACAGGGCTCACCTGATCAAGTTTCCCTGCTGGTTTCTGTGCTGACAGTGCCGAGCCTGTTTGGGATTCTCTCTCTCCTCTCTCTGCCGCTCCCTTGCATTTGTGTGCTTTCTCTCTGATATAAACAATAAACGTTAAAAAAAAAGTCTTGCTTAGGGGAGTGTAAAATAGGGGTGATAAAAATGGTTTTCTTGTACAGGCTGCTCTCTGCTTGGGTCTCATTCTTGTCCTTAATTTTACCAACACCACCAAAGTCTAGGGCCAACCCCCACAGAAAAGTCTGGAGCCCCTCTCTGTAGCTTCCCTTACGTCCATGCTAAATTCCTCCACACAGCCTTGCCTTGCCCTGCCTTGCCCCGCCTTGCCCCGCCTTGCCCCTTTTGCCGCGCCTGCCCATGTCTCCCCAACCACGAGGGTGTCTGCTGGGCCCCACAGCCTCTCTCCAATGTCTCCCCAACCACGAGGGTGTCTGCTGGGCCCCACAGCCTCTCTCTAATGTCTCCCCAACCACGAGGGTATCTGCTGGGCCCCACAGCCTCTCTCCTTTCTCCACTTTCGCTTCATAGACGCTGCTCAGTGGTCAGCCCAAGATCCAGCATGCTGATCAGTGACCAGATGACTCTCTAAATTCCAGATACCTGCCAGCAGAAAGAAGTAGCAATGGCTTTGGTAGCTTCTCATTATGCAGTAGTGACTGAACCTCCAGGACGGAGAGTAGCTCGGGGGTAGGCCAGATACCCCAATCATAGTAAAGATGGTACAAGTCCTAGGAAGGGCGGCTTTTACGCAGTCATCTATATATTGTTGACAGGAAGCTGTGAGGAGCGTGTGTGGGCCTTCTAGGTGGGCGAAATTCAGAGTCTAAATCAATCAGGAACCTGTGGCTTCCAGTAGAGCCAGCTCCCTGTGCTCCGCGCCCGCAGTGGTGCCATTTGGCTCCAGAGAGCCAGAGCACATGGAAAAAAAGAGGAAAGGCTGAGCGAAGCACTGGCAGTCACGTCCCTAAATCTGGACAGATCTAGTAACATGCAAGTGCAAAGCAGAAGAGAAGGATGCACAGAGGCAGCGAGAGTCTGTCTGACTCTGTATAGCACGTACTATAAATGCATTCTAAAACATTACCAGCTTATGGGGCGCCTGGGTGGCTCAGTCGATTAAGCATCCAACTTTGGCTCGGGTCATGATCTGGCGGTTCATGGGTTTCAGCCCCACATCGGGCTCTGTGCTGACAGCTCAGAGCCTGGAGCCTGCTTTGGATTCTGTGTGTGTGTGTGTGTGTGTGTGTCTCTCTCTCTCTGCCCCTCCCCCACTCGCACTCTGTCTCTCTCAAAAATAAACATTAAAAACAATTTTTTTGAATTATCAGCTTGTGTTTGTAGGTAGCATCAATTATGAAGCTGTAGGACTGAGGATTTGGTTTCTGTGCCCACGGCTCATTCCATCTTCAAAGCCAGCAATAAAGAGTTTCTCCCTCATTGAATCCCTAACAAGCTTTGAATCTCTCTGACTTCCTAGCTCTCTGACCTCTAGACCCAGATTTAAAGGGTTCATGTAATCAGGTCAGTCCACCTGGATAACAACCCCCAATTTCAGGCCCACTTAACTACATCTGCAAAATCTCTTTTGCCATATAACATACCATAATGATGCAAATAGCAATCATAAGAAAGTTGGAATGACTATACTAGTACCAGACAAAAAAGACAGGAGACTTTAAAACAAAAAAATGTTAGGACTGAAAAAGAATGACATTTTATAATGATAAAAAGCCTAATCCGTCAGGAAATTACACTAATAAAAACACTTGCCTCTAACAGAGTCTCAAAGTACAGGAAGCAAAAACTGACAGAATCAAAGGGAGAAATAGGCAATCGAACAATAACAATTGGAGACCTCAATACCACACTTTCAATCATGGATAGAACAGACAGGGAGAAGACCAACAAGGAGAGAGGAGACTTAAATAACATGACCTAACAGACATCTATACAACACTCTCCCCAATAAGAACAGAATAATACAGTTTCTCTCAACCGTACTTAGAACACTCGCCAGGATGGACCATACACTAAGCCATAAGAGAAGCTCAATATTTGAAAAGGACCGAACTCATGCCATTTGAGACCTCTCACAAACCGGTGCTGTCACAGCCTCTTTGCTAGTTGGAAAGTGGGATGGGCAGTCTGTCTGGTCGTCTTTCACTTTGTCCTGAGTGTTCAGTGACACACATGGAGGTAGCCCTGGTCCCGCATGTGTGGGCCACTAGCCTGGAAAAGCAAAGTAGCTAAAGCGATGAGACAGATACTCCAGAGAAGTTTCTCTAGTGTCATGCTCACAAAACCAGGGAGAGATCGGCCTGTAGGAAGTAAGGAGGTGTCAGAGGAATCCTTTCTCTCTTACAAGACTGTGCCTCTCTCTAAAACCTCAGCTTCTGTGTCACTAAATCTCAGTGCACAGGAATGCTTCGGACCACCAGCAACCGCCATTGACCCATGACCTTGATTTTTACCACGCTCTGTCTGACTTGCAACCGCAAGTCGATACGGGTCAACACAAACTATCAGTGTTCTGCAAAGCTGCTCGGGACATAAAGAATAAGATTAGTTTATAAGCCATCCCAAGGTGGCCCCGCCATGTGTTCAAAGACATATACAAAAACTCTCTCGATGACTTAGACAAGTGGGAAAGATACCTGTGGAGCTAGATGAAATTCGAAAGTGACAATCACAAAATATGTATATTGAGTGGTGCCTGGGTGGCTCAGTTGTCTGACTTTTGGTTTCAGCTCAGGTCATGATCTCAACGGTTCATGAGTTCAAGCCCCTCAAGGGGCTCTGTGCTGACAGCACGGAGCCTGCTTGGGATTCTGTCTCCCTCTTTCTCTGCCCCTCCCCTGCTCGCTCTCTCTCTATTGCTCTCTCTCAAATATAAACGATTCTTAAAAAACCAGCCAAATAGGTACATAAAGATGACACAAAGCAACCCGTACATACAGGAGGAGGGTGGGGCTAGGAAGAAGGATGTCAGACTTGACTTCAAGTTTAACGCGAAGCCAATAAGCTTCCTCAGTGAGGGAAAAGAAGCAAACATAACCCCGCGCGGTGGCAAGAAGAAAACTGAGACACAGGTGGAAATCCTTATAAATTAATTATTCACACAGTGAGTGTTCTCCTCAGAAATTTTCCTCATACTGTTAAACCGGTGTGGGATAAAACTAGGGAACCAAAGAGAAGACTGAGACTCTCTAAAAGTTTTAAATTTTTCATGAAGGAAAAGTGAAGTGACTTCATGACAGTCCTTAAGATAATGAAAGAATTTGGGGAAATATTGTTTCCTTCATGTTTCCTATGCACTTACAAGAGTAAACAACGAAAAATATCCTTAAATTTTAGAAAGAGATAAGTCTGTGGTATCAGTTCATGGCCACACAAATACTGAAAATGGCTGCTGGGCGGCGGTCCCCATTGGTGGTAACCTTCAGGACAGACCAGGTCGCCTTATATATCAGTATGGCCTCAGCACCCGGAAGACAGGGGCTCCTAACATTCCATGACACTCCCCACTTTCCGGTTCTATTATTGTGACTCCAAACAGTTACCGGGCAGGCTGGATGCTCCCTCTGGCACTCTTATCCGAGCCTGAGCTATACGCAGTGCCCTTGACTCTGAGCTCTGCTATCTTATGCCTTATTTTTGTGGTTGGGATGGTGACAAAGTTTAGCCCCAAAGTAAGTATGAGTTACATCTGCATACTTTAGACCTGTTTGAGTCCATTTTTAACACTTGAAACTTCGACGTATAATTTACATACTATAAAACTCACCTGTTAGAGTGGTACAGTACAGGGATTCCTCCAATTTTTTTTAAGTTTATTTATTTTGAGAGGAAGGGGCAGAGAGAGAGGAAGAGGGAGAATCCCAAGCAGGCTCTGCATTGCAGGGCTCGAACTCACGAACTGTGACATCATGGCCTGAGCCGAAACTAAGAGTTGGATGCTTATCCGACTGAGCCACACGTGCAGTACAATGAGTGTTAGTAATTTGCCAGGCGATGTAACCGTCACCATAATCTGTTCATTTGTTTAGGATTATTTGTTTGGGTTTCCGCTTCCTAGGTTCTGGCTCTACTTCTTCCACCACAAGCTTCGGCATGGCGGAATCTGTCCCCACTTTCTCTGACCCGAGGACAGAAATGAGCTTCCTGGAATCCAACCAGTACTTGCGCTCCCAGCTAGAAAAAACCAAACAGAGCTTCCGAGACCTCACAGAGAAATTCCTCACATTCAAGGCCACCGCGTACTGCCTGGCCAGCCCGCTGCAGAAATACAGTAAGCCCCGTGTGGTCACAGTCACCAGAGTGACTGCCCCTCTCCCCTCTGAGAAACTAGACACTCCCCAAACTTTAGTCTTCTCTCTGCATCAAAATAAATCTTATCCTGACTATACTCCTTCAAAGGTAGAAGTAGATACGTTCCCCTCAATTTGCAGAAGATGGAAACACAGAGGCACAAGGGAATGAAGTTTATGGTGAGAGGGTAGGGAGGCATAGACGCTAAACTCTTGGTTCAGGCACTAAACTGTGTTTTCCTCTCTTAGGAATATGATTCTACAAACATATATCACTGTTGGCTTAAATAGCTCAGGATTCAATTCCAACTTTTTCTCAGCACCCGTTTGCAAAGCACTGTGCTAGCCGTAGCGTAATAGTGTAGTCCCCTACCTGCCTTCTGGGAGCTTAGAACTGTTCCCAGCTCAACCGCAGATACCTGGGGAGGAGAACAGCAGTAGCAGACACAGACGCAAGTCCCGATGCCTGGAGCAAGATTCTTTTCCCATGCAAGTTCCAGAAGCCACTCCTCACACTCAGTGAGACTGAGAGTCTTTCCAGGAAAATCAGAGACTCTAGAACACCTGATCGATGGGTCCCTCGAGTGTGAACTTTGCAGACAGCAAGCTAGTCCGGCGCTGGGCTTTGAGACGCAGGGCCAAAATGAGAATGAGGCCTGGGCGGCCTCCGGTCCACCCGCCCAGCTCAGTGTGGGAGCTGGCCCTTCCCGCTCCGTGCTCAGCTTCACCTGAGGACATCCTGGGACGGTCCCAGCCGTGTTTGTAATGGGGGTTGGAGAGGAAGCAGAGGGAAGCTGTCGTGACCGAAGGAAACGTGATGGAAGTGAGGACACGTGAGAGAAGGAATAGAGGAGGATTCTTGCTGACACTGAAGTTGAGTTTGCTTTCAAATTCCTACAGTTTCAATAAATCAGTGGGGGGTGAAATTTGCTATCCAACTTGCTGACGTGGAGGGAAAAAGCAAGTCTGCTTATTAAAGAAGAAAACGATAAGCTTTGGGGTGTGGAAGTATAAGGGCTTTTTTTCTGTATCGCTTATTTAAAAAAATCACAATTTTTTGGAGTCAGTAAAGAGAGCTCGTCCTAGCTCTTAGTGTAGAGATAATACAGCGCAGTGATTATGAGCACGTATCCTGGGGCCAGGATTTGGGTTCAAATCCAAGTTATTTTTATGCCTCAGTTTCCTCACCTGCGATGGTAATAAGAATGATATTTGCCTTTTCAGTTAGTTGTGATGATTGCGTGATAATTCTTGAAAATGTACCCCAGTGCCTTGGCAAGCCCTCTGTATTAGTTCTCCCTCTAACCTAACACGACATCTCTTAGCATTTGAATATATGTCTTTCAGATTTTTTTCCCTTCCATATGCATTTTACATCCTTGTATCCAGATAAACTTTTAAATCTTTGAAATATTGAGGGGATTATTGAAAGTCTCAGTGTGGGAGAACCTCAGTCCTACAATCTTTGGGGACTTGCTAAGCACACAGGAAATCACTCCTTCCTGCCCCAGGTTAATGGTTTACTTCAGAGGCTACAAAGCTTGGTAACGTGGCCCAAGCTTTGGCGTCAGACCTCAGGGGGTGCGAATTCCTCAGGGATTGTCTCCTTCCAGTTGAATCCAGTGGAGCAAGTTCCCTGCCCACGAGCTGCTCTTTCCTTGTCTCTAAGTCTGCCGTGTAGTTGGGGCGACTGAGGGATGAGATGTGGAAAGCCCAGCCCAGAGCCTGGTAACGGGGTGACATTCGTCCTGGGGCGGACCCTGCCTCCTCGTGTGAAGGCACCAGCTGTCCGCTGAGGCACGTGCGCCTGTTGCTTTTCAGTGAGCGAAGGGCACAGAGCCCTCATGGAATGGGTGCTGGAGGAGGAGGCGCGCTCCGAGGGGGAGCCGGCGGAGCAGAGGAGACCCGCTGCCAGGCTGGGGTAAGGCGGTGCCCGGGCGGGGGAGCGAGAAGCTCTAGCTTAAGTGTGCAGTGCGGGCTGCTGGTGCAAGGAGCACACGTGCGAGGAGAAGGGCAGGAGAGGCCGGGCAGGCACACAGCTAGGTAAAGACACCGGCAGGGTCGTGGGAACCGGGTGCTAGAACAGGCAGGTCTCTGGGGTTCTCTCTCAAATAGCACAAGACTAAAACGGAGACAGCTGTCCGGAGTGGAACACCGGCGGTGTGGCTTCTAGCCGCGTGGCCTTGGGCAAACCTACTCGGCTTTCCTGCAATTCAGTTCCCTTAGCTACCTCATCTAGAAGGTAAAAATACCAACAGTACCTACCTCGGAGGGTTATGAATTTGAAATGCATGATTACAAGTTAAAACCATCTCCAGTGCATATGAAGCTCTTTGCTTCCGTAATCATTGTACTTTTAGTTTTTACAGTTGGGATAGTTGTCCTTGATGGACTGACATTTTCTAGCACGAGGGAGATTTTCCCAAGTTTTCCAAAGTGCCTTTTTACGATAAAAATGATTCTCTTTCTCAACTTTGATTTTTTTTCCCCAAGTACTGTACTATGTGGAGTTCTAACTGGTAGGGCCGTTGCGTAGGTAGATAATCAGCTGCTTGATTATTAATCAGGATTATTAATGTGCTCAGGACCAGCGGTGTCCATCCTCAGAGGGTTTCAAATATAGGGGAGATCGCGGCATTCAAAGATGCCTTTTTAAAAAAAAATTTTTTTTAATGTTTATTTATGAGAGAGAGAGAGAGACAGAGCACGAGCAGAGGAGGGGCAGAGAGAGAGACACAGAATCCGAAGCAGGGTCCAGGCTCTGAGCTGTCAGCACAGAGCCCGACTCGGGTCGAGATGATGACGTGAGTTGAAGTCGGACGCTTAACCGACTGAGCCACTCAGGCGCCCCTCAAGATGCCTTTTGACCCTTTGTTGAAGTGGAATCTGAGCAGCTCAGATGTATAAAACTTCCTAAAGCAGAGGTACTTATCAAAGAGGCCTAAGTCTGGAGCCTCTGTTGCCCCCTAGTCTGTGCCTTCACCAACTCTGACACTTGATAGGAGCTCTGTGGAACAGAATTGGAAGGACTCTCTAGAACATCACCAAGTAGACAGCAGGGAGGAGATTCAGGCATCAGAGCAGGGAGATAGAAATACCTAGTTCAGCTTGAGGATTGTGTGGTTCTAAGTATGACCCGAATGCCTCCTGGTGTGTGCGCCCTGTCGGGTACTGTAAGTGGGGTGACGCGCGGCCTCCCAGAGCTCACGCTTTTAGATTGGAATCCACGCGGAGTATTTGTATAGTAAGTAGAAAGTGGTGAAAACCCACTTAGAGTGATGTAAGTGTTGTTCAGAACTGTATTTACTCCTAAGGGTCCCCGTACTGGTTATGGCTTGTTTTCGCGTCACTCAGAAGAGCGCTCTCCTTCTCGACCTTTCATCCTTTGCGTCAACACCGTGTGTGCCCACCCAACATTTCTATATCTGGTGTGCGCGTGTGCGCGTGCAGCTTTCCGTGTAATGCTAGATAGTGTATATTCCATGGAAATGGATGTGGGCTGAATTGAGGACCCGAAGGGACATCTTTTCAAAGCAAAGTTAATAAAAAACAGAGAAACAGGCCCAGTGCTGTTTCCTCATTCCCTCTGCCACGGGCAGGACAAGTACACAACTCGTCGAAGAATTCCAGTTGTGGAGTTCCTTAGGGGCGTTCTAAGAGATGTCTCTGTCGAAACTCCCGCGCCCGATCGGTCACTACATGCACTGTTACGTTTTCTGTTTCTTTCCTGCCTTAGGAAATATCTCCTCATTCAGGCTCAGGCCCGAGAACTGACCCACTTACGACAGAAGATACAGGAAGGGACGGGTGTCTGTTATCTTTTCATTCAGCATACGAAGAGCGTAGTCAAGTCTTTCGAGGGCCTCCTCAGGAGCACGGACATTCCCTACGACCAGGGACAGAGGTTCTGCGAGCAGCTGGCCCAGGGGAGCCAGCTGGCAGGGAGCCTTGCCTGCAAACTCGTCACTGGTAAGTTGGCTGACGGGCTGTGGAGACCCTTCGCTCCTCCCCAGGCCCGAGCCTCCCATAAGTCTCCATGCTGCCACAGGACTCTGAGAGTGACATTGTAGCCAGTCGTCCTGCTGTTTTGTGCCCTTCTCAGCCTATTGATAGTGGTGCTATCAGGTAGAAATACCTAGGGGCACTCACCCGGGCCCAGGGTGAGTCCCCACAGACATTTCTTTCTTTGGAGGATAATTGATTTACCCAAAAATGGCCCACCGTAGTGTCAGTTCTGTGAGCTTTGAGAAACGCATACAGTGGTGTGAGCACCGCCACAACCAGATATAGAGCAGTTCTGTCACCACTGACCGTTCCTTTGTGCCGCTGTGTTGCCGACCGTTGTGCCCAACCCCAGTTACTGGCAACCACCGGATCTGTTTTTTAATGTTTATTTATTTATTTTGAGAGAGAGAGAGAGAGTGAGTGGGGGAGGGGGCACAGGGAGACAGAGGGACAGAGAGAGAGAGAGAGAATCTGAAGCACTGAACGTGGAGCCTCACTTGGGGCTCAATTCCACGAACTCTGAGATCATGACCTGAGAAGAAACTCAAGAGTCGGACATTTAACCTACTGAACCACCCAGGAGCCCCTGAAAATATGTTTTCACCTCATGTCACTTGGGTAAACATCTAGGAGTGGGATTGCGGGGTCGTGCGGTAAATGTACGTTTGACCTAGAAGAAGCTGCTCCGCCGGTTAACAGTGCGGCTGTGCCGGGTCAGGTCCCCCCGGCAAAGTGGGGAAGGTACAGCTCTTCTCCAGTATTAACCGTTGTTACTTTCAGGTTGTTGTTCTTTTGCTTTTTGTCTTTTTAGCAATTTTAATAAGTGTGGGGGGGGTATAAGCATTGTGATTTAAAAAAAACATTTTTTTTAATGTTTATTCATTGTTTTTTGAGAGAGAGACAGAGCACAAGTGGGAGTGTGGCAGAGAGAGAGGGAGACACAGAATCTGAAGCAGGCTCCAGGCTCTGAGCTGTCAGCACAGAGCCGGATGCGGGGCTCGAACTCACAAACCGTGAGATCATGACCTGAGCCGAAGTCGAATGCTTAACTGACTGAGCACCCAGGTGCCCCTGCATTGTGGTTTAGTTTGTATTTCCCTGATGACTAATGATTTTGAGGTTCTTTTCATATGCCTATTAACTCTCCTCGTGTCTTTGGCGAAGCAAATGTTCATATTTTGTCATTTTAAAATCGAATTGTTTGTTTTCTTATTTTCAAGTCTTGAGGGTTCTTTACATTTCTGGACACTAGTGCTTTATGAGATCTTTAACTTGCAGATATTTTCTCCCAGCTTGTGGCTTATCTTTTCGTTCTCCTGTCTTTCAGAGAGCAGAATTTCTTAATTTTATGAAGTACCACGTATGGATCAGGCTTTTGTAGTTATATCTAAGAACTCTCTACCTAAAAATAAAGGTCCTTTGCCTTTCCATTTAAATTTTCTAATCAGCTTGCCATAACAACAACAACAATAACAACAACAACATCCTGCGGGACTTTGACGTTGCTTCCAATCTGTGAAAAGTTTGAGAGGAACTGGCATTGTTAACAATACTGAGTGTTCTGACTAATGCTCATCGGGCTTTATCAGGTTGAGGAAGTTCCCGTTTTCTTTTTTTCTCTTATTTATTCATATTTGAATGAACAAGCGAATGTTTTGTTTTTTATTTTATGGTGGTAACTGCTGACTACAGGGAAAAAAAATTACGTCTCTTAATGCAAACATGAGCAGGCATGGTCCAACCAAGAAATGTTTCCAACTTATTTGAGGAAGTTCCTTTTTATTCCTTATTTTCTGAATAGATGTTTAATTCTGTTAAATGCTTTTTATTCATTTAGTGAAATCATTATGTTTTTATCATGTCGAGTACTTTTGTAGCGTACTCTGGACAGTTAGAATGTTGTAAGACTCTGGGTCCTGTTAAAATCCTCTGGAAATTACTTTTTAGCAGGCAGTCAACCCCGTCGGGTTCAGACTCCAAATTCAGTCTCTCCTTCCACAGGTAGTATCCGATGTCAGGTCCGCCTTCAATGCCTTCGATAGGCCGTTTCGGTCGGTCTAGCAAACACACTCCTCAGGTTTCGTCTGGACTAGTTGCTGGTTTATGCGGGAATTCAGTTCTCTAGTCCTTTGCCGTGATTCCTTGGGTCTGCTCCACACTTACTCAGTTTGAGGAGGAGCCCTGGGACTTTTGTCAGCGCAGAGACAGTTTCCAGCCTCTCTTCTCTCGGTCTGTCTTCCGTACTTTCCAGTTTCCCAGGGTTCCTTTTCCCAGTGTCTCTGTTCGGGAAGAGTGAGTTCCCTCAGAGATTTCGCTTCTCATATTGTGTTGCAGATCTTTTTTTTTTTTTTAAGTTTATTTATTCTGAGAGACAGAGAGCGTGCATGAGCCGGGGAGAGGCAGAGAGAGGGAGAGAGAGAATCCCAACCCGGGGGGGCGGAGGGGGTGCTCAAACCCATGAACCATGAGATCATGCCCTGAGCCAGAGTCACGAGTCAGACGGTTAACTGACTGAGCCACCCAGGCGCGCCCCCTCGCCCAGCTGTGTTGCGGTTCTGAATGACCAGGGCGACTTTAAGACCAAGGAGGCAAGAAGATTGAGAAATAGAAAATTAAAGGGGGGCAACTCTTCACACTCTTCAGGCAAGAGAGCCCTATTTCCTGGTTCTTTTGATGAGAGAACTAGATTCTCTTTTGTGGTGTAGGGTTTAGGCAGTGACAGTACAGTTCTGCAACTGGGCTGGTCTCTAAGCGGGGTCAGGAAAGAAAAGAAAAAGAAAATAAAGGAGGGAAACTTCTCTTCATGCTTCCCCCTCGCTGGCATGCCTTTGTCCACTCATTTGGCCGGAAGGGTTAGGTGGTTTCTCCTGAAGTTTTTGCTCCTCAGAGACTGCAGTGAGTTCTTTATGAAAGCCTAATAGGACATACAACCATGGTCTGGCCACCGGCTCTGTGGCCAAAATGAAGGTTACAACTGGAGAAGTCCAGAAGGCAGCTGAGCAAGTACTCTGTGTGCTGGGGAACAAACTTAAAACTTTTGCCTTGACGTGGTAGCAGATGCCACGGTGACGCTTCACCACACCGGGAACACGCCGGCCGGTTTGCTCAGGAAAGCCTGCCAGGCTGCTTCTCTGAAGACACAGCCTAAGCCTTCTCTCCCAGGGCATTCTGAACAAACATGTAGTGTTCCGTCTCTCATCGCATGGACCCTCGTATCTGGGAGGTGTGAAACGGGATCTGCTGGTCTTCTGACTCGCTGTGTCTGTTTTTTGGTTCTCAGAAAATCACAACAATAAGAAGGATGAAGATGAACAGGAGCCACTGACACCCAGGTAACTGAACGATGGAAGGGCAGATAATGGAACGGTGAAGTCTAGGGAAGATTCTAGAAGCAAGCAACCAAGAGGCCAAAGTCTCAGATCCAGGGAAAAAAACCCAGAAACTGTGATTATACCTATTTCATTCGTTCATCATACAATGATGTGTCCTTTTATTTATTTTTCTTTAACGTTTGTTTATTTTTGAGAGAGAGAGGCAGAGATTGCAAGCTGGGGAGGGGGCAAAGAGAAAGGGATACACAGAATCCTAAGGAGGCTCCAGGCTCCGAGCTGTCAGCACAGAGCCCGACACGGGGCTCGAACTCACAGACCGCGAGATCACGACCTGAGCCACAGTCAGGTGCTTAACCGACTGAGCCACCCAGGCGCCCCACATTTTTCTATATATTGAAACATTTCAAGATAGAAGAAAATAGGAGGGACAGGAATGCTTGGAGGACATCTCACAAGTGGAATGAATCATCGCCATGATGTCATCTGTGTCATCCTTCAGTTTTCTGATGGCACCAAAGCATCACATCATCTTTCCAAAAGTTGCTTTTATTTTTTTCAATTTTTTTTAAGTTTATTCATTTTTGAGAGAGAGACAGAGCATGAGCGGGGGAGGGGCAGAAAGAGAGAGGGAGACACAGAATCCTAAGGAGGCTCCAGGCTCTGAGCTGTCAGCAGAGTCCTACACGGCGCTCGGGCTCAAGACCATGAGATCATGACCTGAGCTGAAGTCAGATGCTTAACCAACAGAGCCAATCAGGAGCCCCAATGATGTGTCCTTTTAAACAACGTTGTCTGTTTACAGTGAAGTTGTATTGGTTACCATTTCCTAGTAATTCATCAAATTTAGTTAGCTAAAGTCAGTCCGACATAAAAGTAAACTAGCCAGAGATCCCTGGTGTCTGTATTCTAAAAACCTGTATGGTAAAAAAAAAAAAAAATCAAAGCGAGACATTGTCTCAGGACCCAGTATTCAGTGGATGACTTCATATTTGAAACAAAATTTGTCCACAGCATTTTAAAGCCAATGTTCTAGGTCTCTGTGTGTCCTAAGTGTATTTTAGAATAGTTGAGTCTACTTCCTCATCCACGTTATGAGGTCAGTACACTGAGCACTGCTGCTCCCTTGTACCCCAGCTGTAGGGTTGTGAACCCCAGTCAGAAGTGGATTGTTGTGCTTGCTCTCTCATCTGCATGGCCTCTTTGGTGGCTGGTGTCTTCCAGGAGCTTCAGAAAGGACCAACTGCGACCTGGTTCCAGGTTGCCTGCCTTTAATCTCCTGTCTTACCTCCCTGCCATGCTCCCCAGGCCCGGCAGGGGGCTCCAGGAGGAAGCAGTGGATGAAGCCCTGGAAGACTCCCTAGATGAACAGTATTTGACTCCTTCCAGTCGCTGTGACTCCCAGCAGCTTCCCAGCGTCAGTTCCTTCCTGCTTGACGCGCAGGAAGCCAGCTCTGCCGTGGCAATCCCCAGTGAGTACTCCCATCATAAAGAGAAAAAAAAACAAAAACAGAAGACGGGAGAATAAAGCTCCAGTAGTTTCCACATGCTTCCCACCTCTGTCTAGGCTGAGCGAGATCGTCTCTGTAGGCAGGTCCTAAAGATTAACCTGGAAAAAGTGAGTAGGCCGGACGCAGCTCTGGGACCAAGTTTCAAGTACAGGTCCCCGGTGGGTCAGGTAATTTGTCGCCTTTTCCTGGCCCACACCTCACCTCAGTCACTTGGCCCCCACTGGCATCTGCAAGCTGATGGAGTCTAGGCGCGACACGCTGGAGAATGGCGGGATCGCGGCGGACCGTCTGCCACCCCCTCAGCATGTGTATGGAATCCAATAGCCCTCCTCTGAGACGAAGCGTCCTCGCTTTCGGGGAATGTTCTTGCTGATTATAGTTCCTGAACAGTGTCCCTTAAACTCTTCTAGCTCTCTGAGAAATACTGGCAGTGCTGCCCATATTTTTGGGGGTGCAGTTTTCACGACTCCAGTGCCCATCTCCCCGCATACGGCTCCATCTTAGTACCAGCACATCAGGTAGTTTCCCCAAAGACAAGGCTCGGCTCTTGGCAACGCTTGGCTAAGTGGCCAGGGTTCCCATCCTGTGTGTAGTACCATTTTTAACTAATGTCTGTGGGTTTAGTCTCAGTGCTGTAATCTAATCTGAATTTTTTTTTAAACGTTTATTTATTTTTTGAGAGACATAGAGACAAAGCATGAGCAGGGGAAGGGCAGAGAGAGAGGGAGACACAGAATCCGAAGCAGGCTCCAGGCCCTGAGCCATCAGCACAGAGCCCAATGCAGGGCTCGAACTCACAGACCCTGGGATCATGACCTGAGCCGAAGTCGGCCGCTTAACCGGCTGAGCCGCCCAGGCGCCGCTGTAATCTAATGTAAACCAGCAGCCAGCCTGTCTACTGGAGAAAAGGCTGAATCTAGAAGCCATGCCACCAGCATGCCCCTCTGCTAAAAAAACCCCCACTGGCCCATGTAGCTCCTCCAGGTATGTGAGAGCCCCCTAGGGGCAGCAGCCTCGTTGTGTGTGTGTAGAGTAAAACCTCAACCTTCATTTCCTTTCCCTTTTTTTGACTATTTGGCTTTCCTTTGGGGATAAAAGTTTGGATTGGTAGAGAACCATATGTCTCATGGCTTCTTGTAGGCGTGAGAGACTACATTAATTCACTCGCTGTTAACTGAGTTTTTTAATAGTGATAGAAGCCACGTCAGGCTTTGTCTTTAGGCCAGTGGTGGGTGCCTTTTCTTAGGCAATCCCCTTACAAAGGCTTCCTCACTCCCATTTCACCTCGAGATGTGGAGGGAGGTCTTTGTCGTCTGTTAAAGATGTTCAGACACAAATCACGTGGGAGAGAGATTTAGTGGAGACATTCCACAGGACCCGAAAGCCTCACGTAAGAGGCGGCCCCACCTTTCCCAGTGGAGATCAGCCCTACTCAAAAGGCCAGTTCAATAGTTGACCACCTTATGTCAGCCTCCTTTATACTCCCCGTATCCTTGTGTGGGAGGTGGCCCTGTGGCGTGGGCTTAGCACTGGGTCACGCTTTGTTCGAAGGCCTACGAGCTCCTACAGGAGGTCCCCAGGTATTTCCTGATGAAAGAGGAAGTTGGCAGAAGAATGGTGAAGGTAGGGATCTTGCAAGAGGCCCGTGGCCACCCCGTTAGTGATGAGGATTCTCCATCTTCTACCTCATTCCCTGTCCTGGTGGGATGTCTGCAGAAGATGAGATCCAGAACCTGCACCAGCACCTGAGGGAAATCCTTTTCATCAGTGACTGCCTTCAAGAAAAGCTGGAACATCACCTCAGCACTTCTGACCGAGGAAACGGTAGGGAGGCCCGAGGCTGTCTGCTCTGGCAGTACGCGTCCTTCTAAGGGCCTGTCGCGTGCTGCAGGGCCTCACAGATTTCAAGAACTTGACCTACTTTACTCCATTTTCCTTACAAATGGCCCAACTGGGGAGAAAAGGGCAGGTAGTAACATTCCGACTTTTTAGACGAGTAAATAGGCTCAGATAGAGATTTTCCCTCAAGGCGGAGCTGTCCCTCCATCTTAGAGTTATCTGACCTCCCGAGCCCTTCTTGTGACTCCCAAGCTGTATGGTTTCTTGTGTGGTGGTCGTGAGAGCTCATTCAGCAGAGCGAGGGTCTCGGCTGCTGCCGTCCGCATCCCCCTCCCTAAGGTCTTGGCTACTCTTCATTGTCCTCAAGGTGGTGGTTCTCCACACGTCTTCCTCTCCCATCGCACTCAGAGGCCATCATTCCCCAGTCTTGGGCTGGGCCAGAACCGGGACTGGGCCTCTTTCCACACAAAGGAGCAACTATTTAATGAGAAAAGTCTCCTTCATAATTTCAGCCATTGAGTGTGATAATACAAATAAATGAGCTGGCATTTGGTCAAGCCCTTGTGAAAATTAAGCTTCTGCCCCATAACGCTGAAGTTCCAACCTTTGAGTCCCCAGGGTTTTCTCCTGGGCTGAGACAGAAGGGGAAAAGGCATTGCAGAAAGCATTATCTCCAGCAAATGTGTGCAGCTTGTCTAAATTGTTCATTATTTCCTGCAGTAGGGGGCACTTCTAACACCTGCACGCAGATCGCGGACTCCGTTGCCCGGCTGTCCAACGAGAACAGAGCTATCAGGGCAGAAAGCCTGAGTCTTCTGGCTCACCTGAATCGTATTTCCAGAGGTACGTGGTCAAATCCCACAGGAGGCCACTCTCAGAGCTTTCTTTTCTCTCGCCAAACCCAGCTGTAGAAGCAGAAGACGATGGGGAGGCCACAGCTACCCAAAGCCCCTTGACTCATAATTCTCATAGATTTTCTCAGTATTGTGAGGGCTGCCTCCTAGGCACTCCCTCCATAGGCCCCAGATGCTAGGCTCCAGGAATGAGTAGCTCTGGGAAATTCACCTTTCAGGTGCAAACCACACCTCACGAATGCAAGCCTGAGAAGAAACAAACAATTCTCAAAGGTGAGAAGACATAGAAGAACATTTATTTTAATTGAGTAAAATTTGCCAAAATTAGATCAACTCGGTCTTCGAATGCTCAAAGAGCAAGCAAACAGGATTTAGATTCTAGGTCCGTAGTCTTTGAGGAAGTATGAGGACCAGAAAGGTGCCATAAGCCTAAAGAGCAAAACCCCAACTTTCAAACTGATGAAAATAAAAGTACTAAAAAATTGAAATAAGTATAGCTTATATTGGTAATAAAAGACAAACTCGTATTTATATAAATAAAATGTTGATATAAAATACAAACTATCTGTTGCAAATGATAATATTCCATTTACCTTGTGGTTCCCAACTCTTACCACTGAGGAGAAAAGCAAAACCAAACCAAATTACCTTCAGATTGGCAAAGATATGTACAAATCTGCAAAATACCTTCAGCCTAATCCGTCTACACCAGACTCCATATTTACTGAGTTGTTGCTGTGTGCGGTGCCCCCCTCAGTAGACATCCCTGCCAAATCTATTGGGGCCTGTTAAGGTCACCTAAGATTCCTTTTACCTTTTAGTGCCTGTGCTGCTTTTCTCCAAGGACTCTTCTGAATAGGACTGTCCTCAGGTTACTAGAACCACTTGGCTGATGACTCAGAGAACTGGAAGGACCTGGGAATTTCTGTCAATCCCACAGCACCCGGGGCCAGGCATAGGAATGTGAGCTACTTGACACGGAGGGGTGTTCGTGGGGAATTAGCCTTAGGAAAAGGGAATGCAGAGAGGAGGTTTGTAAAGACCCAGGTAGATAAACAGAAGGAAACTTTTCCCTTGGAAATCCAATGGAGAAAGAGAAATTCACCTGAGACCATAAGAAGGAAGATTAAAATCTTTAGGTCCAGTGAGAAAGAAGCCATTTTCTAGAGCGAAACAAAGAGAACCATGGGAAATAGGGCTGGTCTCCTAAGTGGCTTTAAGTCATGTCGTCATCATAAGAACCTGGTGAGGTTTTGCCTAACACAAATGCCTAGCTACCACAGCTAGAGATTCTGATTAAAATGGTTTCACGTGTGTTTGGGATATTAGTTGTTAAAAGCTCCTAGGTGATTCAGATATGTGGCTACCAAAGGGAAGGACCGTCAGTCTGCCAAGGTCACCAATACAGAAGTGTCCCAGGTGTGCAGTTTCTTAGGAAAGGCCAAACACTAGTCATTGATGGGATTTGCATCCTCTCTCAACAGGCTTGTTTGTAGCATGGAAAAGAGAGAGAGAGAAAAAAAAAGAGGTAGATGGGTAGATTAGACCTATAACCAGTCTGTCTAGAGCAGTTTCTCAGATTTTCCTGATCACAAGACACAATAAAAAAACCACAGTTCTTTGCGACCCAATGCCATGTTTTTTGTTTTTTTTAAAAAAGCCCTTACCGTATGTAACGGGACTTACCTAGTATTTTCCTTCCTGATTCTTTAAGTAAAACCTGTAGTAAAGTCTACCGTGTTGATTTGACAACCTACTAATGGTTACCAGTTGCAGTTTGAAAAATTTTGCTTTTGATTAGTCTTTTCATTAAGCGAAATCCTAAAAGAGAGTATTGGGGATAAAATTTTTCCTCTACCCACTCAGGTTTGAATGGCCCAGGGCCCGTGAATTAACTAACAACAGATAAACAAGGTTCATTTACACATGCGTGTGGTAATTGCTTAGTAGTGAGTAATTCCCAGAATACCCAGAGGTAAAAATTTATGTGCCAATTTAACAGAGGGCTTCAGGGCTTCACTGGAAAAGTATGGACAGTTCTATCGGACTTTTGATGCTCTTGGCAATGGACAGTCTCCGTGGCAGCTGAATTCCCAGGAAACGCCCTTGGAAGCAGGGGGCTGGGGTTTCATGTGACATCTGTATTTTTGGTATGTTCTGCTCTAGTCAGATAAAGGAAATTCAGATAATATTTGAGCATTTTTTTTGTTTTTTGTTTTTGTTTTTTTTGGAGAGAGTGAGGGTGTGTGTGTGCACGCAGTTGGGGGAGGGGCAGAGAAAAAGAGAGACAGAGGACCTGAAGTGGGCTTTGGACTGACAGCAGAGAGCCTGATGTGGGGCTCTGAATACAGAACACAGAGTATAGCGGTGTGCCTGGGTGGCTCAGTTGGTTGAGTGGCCGACTTTTTGGTTCAGGTCATGATCTCACAATTCGTAAGTTCTAGCCCCACATTGGGTTCTGTGCTGACAGCTCAGAGCCTGGAGCCTGCTTCGGATTCCGTGTCTCCCTCTCTCTCTGCCCCTCCCCTGCTTGTGTTCTGTCTCTGTCTTTCTCTCAAAAATAAACATTAAAAAAACAAAAAAGAATACAGAGTATAAATGGATCAGTCCAAGGTTTAATTTTGCTCTTTATTTGCTAATTTTCCCTTTTCTTTTTCTGATGATTTCTTTCTTTCTCTGTAATCTCTTTAGAAGAATACTTAACAGAAACTTCCTATAAAGCCTTATTCCTGTCCCAGCCATGGTACTCAATAGACCTGTTGCCTTTTTCCAGATTGGAGTCTTTCCTCTCCCTTTTCTTAAACTTTGAGATTTAGCGAAAAGGCTTGAGGCATGGAGTTTAGCCTCAGGTCTTTCCTTTGTAGGCCTTGTGGCTTTAGCTAATACCTCGCCTCTGGATACCACTGTTTCCTCAATGGCCAAAAGTAGAAAAGTTACCTACGAGGAGACAGCACCGGATTCCACAGGTTAAGGGTTTAGTCGTAGGGGACTGCCCCCGCCCCGGCCCCACTCCAAATGCCAGTAGCAAATCCAGGCTGTCACCTGTACATCTGACTGACTAGAAATCAGAGTTTCTGAAGAACCCCTTCCTGGGGTTTAATTTGCTAGAGTGGCTCCGAAAAACATTTTACTTACTAGATTGTTGGTTTATTTTATTTTTTTTCAAATTATTTACTTAAGTAATCTCTGCACTCAATGTGGGCCTCAAACTCAAGACCCCAAGATCAAGAGTCACATGCTATACTGACTGAGCCAGCCAGGGGTTCTGATTACTGGCTTGAAAGGGTGTGGTTTGGAGTATTGGGGTTCAGAGCCAGCGGCCAAGAAAGAATTCTTGAGACCTCTTCAGTGCAAAAAGGTGATTTTATTAAAGCACGAGGACAGGGCCAGAAAGAGCTGCCCACGGACTGAAGAGTGGTTGATGATATACTTGGGAGTTGGGCGAGGTCAAAACAAGGAAAGTTTCCAAAAGGACTGTCATATTTTTAAAAATATTTTTAATGTTTATTTTTGAGAGAGAGAGAGAGAGAAAGAGAGAGGGAGCATGAGTGGGGGAGGGGCAGAAAGAGAGGGAGACACAGAATCCCAAGCAGGCTCCAGGTTCTGAGCTGTCGGCACAGAGCTCGACGCGGGGCTCAGACTCATGAACCACAAGATCATGACCTGACCTCACGCTGAACGGACTGAGTCACCTTGGTGCCCTAGAAAGGACTTTCATGTATTAAAGAGGACTCACAGGATCCTGGAGGCCTCGCTCTGGTCAAGCGAGGGTGGTTTTCCCTCTAGCAAAGCATTAACATTAAGACAGTAGGGAGTTCCTGGAGAAACATTTTACTTTGTCTGCCTCAAATATCTCTCCATGGGCTGCAGGTTATAACGAAATTTAATTTTATCTACACTTCTTTCTGCCTTTGTTTCCCACATCAGATAGAAGTCAGGAACAGCCAGAAGGAAGGGAAGCATGGGGCAGGGCTTGGCGAAAGGGACACCCTCCATGCTCTCTCTGGGAGTGCCACCTCCTCGCACCCCTGCGCGTTCACCAGCCTGCGAGCTCTCCGAGTCCCCATCCTTTTGGGTTTTTAATGGAGGCCTCGTAAAGTAGGCAGGATTGATTGAATCCTTCGCTGTCAGTGAGTGAACTCAATCTTTAGCCCCTCTCTCGTCCCCAGACTTCAGGGGGACGAGACTAAAAGTTCACAATCACACTGTCAGTTCTCTTGGTAATTCACCTCCATCCTTATGGCACTTTCCAAATGTCACTTTATTAATATAACAAAAGACTAATTCCAAGCGGTTTAGGAGGTCTGCCAGAAACGGAGACAAAGACTAAATTTACATTTCTTACTATAAATCACAGTATGACAGGTGGCGTCTGAGGACCCCGCACGCGCTAGGACTCTTCTCTTGCGCCGCCCTCCTATTTAAAAAAAAAAAAAAAAAAAAAGAGGACATGTGTTTAGGAGCAAGATTTCCATACAGAATAACCTCTCGTTTGTAGAAACGACTGCTTCTGAAGGCGCGTGTTTGCAGGAAGGCACGTCTCCTGGGAGAGGCGAAAGGCCTTCAGTTTTCTCCAGAAGAGCAGAGTGGAAAGTGAACGGATCCCGAGGGAGGCGGTGGTAGTGCTTTGGAAAAACCTGTTATCAGGTGGCCGACAGGACTGCTAGGGACATTCCTGTCCCTGAGCAAAGTCTCCTCTTCCAGATTCTTCTGCCCACCCTGCTCGTGGAGCGCCAAATTACTACTAACGAGGAATGCAGAAGTAAACTGTAAACTGTTCCCTCTGCTTCTGCCCGGGACTCAGGCCTCTGGAGAGCCGTCTCCTCTGAGCCCGCCTGTGTGAAATAAACCTCCTGCCTTCCGAGATCTCTGAGCGCCGCGCCGCTGGGTCCTTCTGCGGGGGGATCGGGACCAGATTCCGTAACAGTAGGGACCTGGCTAAGCCACTGGCAGCGGCTTCGAGCCGGGCTCTCAACACTGTGAGGGAGTGGGGCCCTGTGTGCGCGGCTTCGCCGCCAACTGCCTTCAGGTTGCACGTGGCCTCTTTTCTTCCTTAGCTGGCACTTCAGCCTCCGGGTTTCAGCAGAGCCAATAGAAGATTCTCATGTCAATTTATCTTTTTCCCCCCTTCTGTCTCAGGTGAAAACTAAGAGCGGAAATATGAAAACCTCTTATTTCAACAAAGCTCAGTCGTGAACAGTTCCCCCATCGATGAGAAAAACTAAAACAACAACAGAGTGAAAACAGTGAAAGCCCCAAATCTGACAGCGAGAGGGCTCCGCCTCTAAGAATCCGATTTCGCAGTCTCTCTGGATTTTGACTCCCAAGGGATCGTTCGATTGATTGCAGAAATCACAGCCCTTCAGCCTGCAAATTTGAGAACCACGGAAGAGACACCGATACCTAGATTCACAGATAATCTCGAGATGCCCTAACCCCGTTCTCTCCCCGCCCCATCCTGTGGACAGCCGGAGTCAGCAGCTGCTGGAAAAAAAATGTCAAGGATTTGGGTCAAGAACAAGTGAGAATAATGTTGCCGACTGTTCATCAGCTCTTCGGCACACGGCCATTTTCCTTGAGGGACGAAGGTTTAGAAATCCCAGGGAATAGAGTTTATTTTGTATACATCCTGTTGCCTGTCATTTTTGGGGAACAAATCAAAATCACAACGCTTTCTTTCTCCAGCTAAAAGCAAGAAACCCAAACAATACGTCCACTGTATTTACATCCCAGGGTGACAGCCACCAAGTCTGGGTGCCTCCCTTCAGTCCAAAATCAAATGTCATCGAGGGGCACCTGGCTGGCTCGGTCCAAAGTGCGTACGACTCTTGATTTCGGGGTTCTGAGTTCGAGCCCCATGTCGGGTGTAGAGGTTACTTAAAATACAAAAAAAAAATTAAATTCTTTGAGCACCTGGTTTTAGGTACAAAAACTACATGTGTCTCACACTCTGGGGACTGAGATAACTTGGGCAAAAATTCTGCCTTCACAGGCATCCGTAAGCTGAGCAGCAGTCTCATACAGCTCACTGCGGGGGACCCAAAGAAACGGTCTGGAATCTCGGCCAGACGGGTCCTGAGAGGTTGCCGCTCGCCTGCGTACCTCCCGAACGGGTCTAGCACAAGTGCCGTCCTGCAGGTCTCCGCTTAGAATCCACAGGGAGAAGTGGCGTATCTGCACAGACTGGTATGTTTCAGACCACTCCTCTCTCATTCGGACTTTTTTTTCTTTTCTTCTGAAAAATTCCTTATTTCTGAAAATAAGTACCCATTGACTTGTCTTTTGCAATCAACTATAAAAGCAGGACATCTTATTTCGAAGCTTCGAAACGTACAAAGTAGCCTCAAACTTACTAGATTTCCAGGCTGGAAGGCTGGTTCGTGTAAGAAGGACAAATCCTGGGTGGCAGTGTCACGCTCCGCAGAGTCTGGATTTTTCCTGAACAACAACAAAAAAATTAGATCATTTTTCTGGCCTTCGATTTTAGGAACCGTTTACTGTGAAATAAAGCCTTGTGTTTCTAAGTTTTCTTTCTAGAAACATAGGGTCCTAAGGAGGATCTCCAATTTGCTAACCTGAGTGTGAGGGCTCATGTTGCAAATCGGAGATGAAGAAAGACTTGGCTTTTTTCTGCACAGGAAAGAAGATGAGAGAGAGGCAAAGATGCAGGGTGGAAAGAATAGTCTGGAACCAAAACACTAACGTTAGGATTTGGCAGCGAGTGTCAGATTTTGAGAAAGGGGAGAGACTAGAGGAGGTCTAGGAAAAGGAAATCTAGGGAAAAAGCACCTCGGTGGAAACCACAGACACTCAAAGTCCCTTTTATGACTGTTCGTTTGCTAATGTATAATTCTTTTCCGTCTTTGTAAATGCGATACAGTCGAGCTCAGTGTGTTACATTTTTATTTTGGAATGTATATTTTTATTTTATTATTTTTTAAATAAGTTATACACCCAGCGTGGGGCTTGAACTCATGACCTTGAGATCAAGAGTGCCATCTGGTGACCGAGCTAGCCGGGTTCCCTTGGAATTTAAAAAAAAATGACCATTCTACTTCAGACGTTCGTCTGCGAACCTCTTACCCTCATACTTGGCCCTCACAGCTGTGCGTTGAGAGTAAAATGGGCCTAACCTGGGGATCCACCCGGGAAAGTGCAGTTAAGGAGGGGGTTGTGAGGGTTTCAAGAATGGTAGCTTTCCCTCACGTAGCAGTTTTCTTCCTTCCTTCACACCTGATCCTCCCGTCCTCCCTCCCTCTCTACCTTCCTCCCTTCAAAAGTTTAAATAATCGCCACACTCAGCGTGGGGCTCGAACTCATGACTGGGAGGTCAAGAATCACGTCCTCCTCCAACCGAGCCAGCCGGGTGCGTCCTTTCTTCTTTAAATAAGGGCAGATGAAAAATAAAAGTATCCAGTTGCACCCTTGGAATCCATAGAAATTCTGGCTAAGGAAGTTCAAGGCAAGATCAGGGAGTGCCTGCTCACTGGTAGCCTGGCCAAGGTTGTCTGTCTGTTTCCTTTACTTTGGCAAGGAGACTCAACTCACTTGCACCAGCCATGGGAAGACAGGGACCCAGATGAGGCTGACTTCGGGTACCTTTAGGTCCCGAAATCTCCTAGGCTTTCTTCCCTTCTTTTTGAACTCTCGCTCACCCACCAAACAGGAGGGAATGGCTGCCTTTCTTTCTGGTCAAGACTCTTCTGGGGCCCCTCGTGGACATTTCCGAGGTAGGCAGCCGGCTTCTCCCTATGTGTCTCTCCCAATCTGGTTGTTACCGAATGACCAGAAGTGACCCACGACAGAGCTCCCTGCCTGTGGGACCGGAAGGGTCTGGATGGCAGCTCAGGCTGCGAGACTGCCATCAGCCGGGTTGCCCTGTCGGCACCGTTCGCTTGCTCCTTGGGTTTCTGGTAAAGAAGAAAGTACTGTCTCTAGATCTTCTCTGCAGGCTGAACCGAGAGAAGTGTGAGGTTCCGAAAGGGTCCTGAAGTTGGCACGAATTCCAGCCTCAGGCCAGGCTTGAATGAGGCTTTTCGGATAAACGCAAGCAAAGGAGCAACAGTAGCACAGCCGGAGGGCGCCGAGACTGAAGTCTCAAATCTTAACCTCCGAGCGAGCTGAGGGCCTGGAGTGGAAGCAGTTTCCCGCATTTATGAAGAGGGTCGTTAGCCCAGATTCGGACAACGGGGGCAGGAGCTCATCAGCGGTTCTTCATAGAGGGCCATCTCGCCCGCCCCACCCCGTTCCCACCAGGACCTCTGGCAGTGTCTGCAAACTGGATTATCTGGCATTGAGCACACGCGGGCCCGGGAAGCCCCGGCCTGCGTGCACCGGAATGGCATGTAATTGACGGGAAATCCCTCCGCGAGGAAGAATTGCCGTGTCAGCGTCCGCGGTGCCGCGCCGAGAACCCCTGGTGTAGGTCACCGTCCCCGCCTCATCTCCTAGACGGCGCTCGTTACCGACTTACTGGACACGGAGTCCGAGGAAACCTGGCGTCAGAAAGAACTCAGTTTGGTCTGGGCACACGGACGATGCCGTTGGCATCAGCTAAGGCGGCAGGGCGGCAGGCCGTACGGGGAGGACCTGGAATCCAGTTCGGGGCAGCCGAGGCTTCCTTGAAAACCCTCGCTTCTGTCGCTGGGAGTCCCTTGGGGGATGTCGGGGACTGCAGGGTCTCGTGTCGGGGCGCCTCCCCTCCAGCCTCCTCGCGGAGACCTCGTGTCCTCACTCGGCCGTCTGGAAAAGGAGGGACTCCAGGGCAGCTCTGAGGGGAGGCCAGGAGGCCGGGACAGGTGACTTGCGCTGAGGCCTGAGCACCTGGGGGACCTGGATTGGGGGGGGTTGGCTTCTCAAAGTGCTCAGTGTGGTTGCCTGAGGGCTTGCGTTTTGGGGAAAGCAGGAAAGGAACAGTCTTCTGGATCTTCCTGGGAAGGAAGTGATGACGTTTTGGGGTGATGGTGAGGGGGAGTCCAGAGCCGATGACCAAGAATCCTTGACGACGGCGTTGGTGCAGAAAGGCGATTTTACTAAAGCGTGGGGACAGGACCCGTGGGCAGAAGGAGCTGGGCTGGGTTCTGAGGAGTGGCCGGTATTACACTCTGGAGTTGCGGAGGCAAAGCCAAAAGGGAGGCCTCCAGAGGGACTTCGATGTGCTAGAGGGGACTCCTAAGCCCCCCGAGGCCTTGCTGCTGTCAAGCCAAGGTGGTTTTCCCCTCAAGCAAAGCATTGGCATTAAGACAGTAGGGGGTTCCTGGAGAAGCGTTTGACCCCGCCAGCCTCCAGCATCTGTCCATGCGCTGCAGGTTAGAAGGAAACGTAACTGTACCTGCCATTTCCTTCCTGCCTCTGTTCCCCACATCACTGTGGACGGGCGATGTTGGGGCTCCGGGAAGCTGAGTCTGTAGGTTCCTAGAGGTTAGGCTATTGGTAAGATTGCCTTTTTCTTGTCATTTACTGAGAGATTTGCACGCCGATGAGACTGATCTCTGTCAGTTGGCCGTTTGTTTCCTTTCCTTTGTCCTTGGGCAGCCTGGAGTGCCTGAGGACTGTCACACACGTCCCATGGTGGGGGGGGGTTAGCTTGCACTGTGTCCTCAGCCCATCCCATGATCCCTCATCAGAAGGGCGGCACCCCCAAGGGTGGGTGAGTTGGAGCTTTTTCGGTGGTCAGCTCTAAGGGAGTCACAGTTAATCAGCAGGTGTGAGAAAACCAAGTGGCCCGCGGTGGCCTGGGGATGTGGTGGCTGGGACTTGGAGCTTTTCCCCACCACGGCCTGGGCTGGATTCTCCGTAAGGTCAGGTTTTGGCAACGTCCCCTTCATGCGGGAGTTCTCCCCGCTCCCCCAGGTTCCCCTGTCCTCCTCCTATCTCCATTCCGCACACGGGCTGGAGCAGCCGCGCAGGTCCACCTGGCAGCAGTGCGGACTGGCACAGCCACGTGCAGAGGTGCAAACTCCCGCCGGGGCCCAGCCCAGCCCGCGCTCTGGCTGTCGCCGTCCCTACCCTGAGGCGCGCTGCGGGCTGTGAAGGACGGTCCCCGCGGGGCTCCGTGCATCCCCTGGAGATGCGCCGGCCGCTGAGCATCGTCGGTTCTCTTTGCGTGTAAACTGCTTATTGGGGTTTGGAACCGGCCTGGAGAAGATCGGCGAGGAAGGGAGGGAGGCGAGCAGCGGGCGAGATCCGCCCTCACAGAGGCCGCGCCGCAGGTGTCCCCCGGTCACACCCTCTTCGAAACGGGACCAGCTTTTGTGCGCTCTCGCCAACACTGTTGTGTGCTAAGTACCTATTTCTCAACACATTTAGAGATCAATTTTTTCTTCCCTGCCGCCTTCTCTTTGCTCTTCTTGAACTCTAAATACTTAGACCTTTTGATACCGCCCTCTAGGGCGCTAAGGTTCTGGGTTTTTTTTTTTTTTTTTTCAATTCTTTTTCTTTGTGCTTCAGGTAGGATTGACGAGGTCCATCAGGCAAGCTGGGGGCCCAACGCAAGCCAGCACCCCCCCTCCCCCCACACCCCCAAGGCGGGACGTGTGTGATATGCCACAGGCACTCCTGGCTGCCCAATAGCAAAAAAACAAAACAAACAAAAAAAACATAAAACGAAAGATTAGCTGACAGAGGTCACAGTCGTGCAGACATGCGGCTCCATCAGTTTACAAACGTCTTAGTAAATCACAAGAAAGAAGCAATCTTCTCAATAGCCTAATCTCCAGAAACCTATAGTTTCCTGGAGCCCCTAACATCCCCCTCCCCTCCACAGTGACGTGGGGAACACAGGCAAGAAGGAAATGGCAGGTAACATTAAGTTGCTTTATAGCTACAGCCTATTGAGGCAAATACCGAGTAGCACTCCTCCAGGAACCCCCACTGTCCTAACGTTAATACCTCCCCCCCCATCTCCGGAGCCCTCTCTCAGCATATCAGAAGGCCTCCATTCTGTCTTTACCTCCCCGAACTCCGCAGTATGTAACCGGTCACTCACTCTTCACAAGCCCGGTGCGGCTCTTCCTGCCCCTGGGTCCTGTCCCGGTGCTTTCAGAAAATCACCCTTTTGCACCAAAGACGTCTTCAAGAATTCTTTCTTGGCCATAGTAGTCTCCGAACCCGACCACCATTCCCAAACCTCATGGCGATGATTTCCCTCTCCCTCTCCCTCTCCCTCTCCCTCTCCCCCTCTCTCTCCTTCTCTCTCTCCCTCTCTCTCTCTCTCTCTCTCTCTCTCTCTCTCTCTCTCTCTCGCCATTGAATTTTGGTCATTTCCATTATGCAGTTAAATCCACCCAGTGATGGTTTTTTGAGAACCTTTTCCAGTTTCAAGGTTTACATTTGGTCCTTCATTTACCATTTCTACTTCCTGGTGATATTTTCTAACTTTTTCTTTATTGAGATTATATTTTCCTTCACGATCCTGAGATAGCTATAATTGTGGCCTACTATCTCCTGCCTCCTGTTTTCAGCATGTGGGTGATCTCTAGGTCAGTCTCCTGCGATGGTCTGTTCTTGAGCCTGGGTGGAGTAAGACCCGTGTCATTAGGGTCTTTGGGGTTGTGTGGTGGCTGTTGTGAATGGTACACGTAGAGGTTCCAGACTGTTCTGTATTACAGAAGCACTGAATTTTTATAAAAGCAGGCCTGGTTGATATCAAAGTGCAAATTCTCTCCCTTGCAGTGGATGACAGGCGAAATCTCAGCGTCCCTTTAGCTTTAGCTGAACTACTTGGGAGTCGGCCCAACACACATTATACCAGAAACGTGGGCAGAATCGTTTACACACAACTTAGAACTTCTCTTCAGTGGCCTTTTGCTCCCCTTTCTGGAATTCCTCCCCACCTCTTGGACTTTCAAGTGCTATGCTTGCCCAAACGTTGTTCTCTGCTCTTTTAATTCAGGAAGACAGTTTGGTTTTGCGCTGGAAGTTAGCTGACCCAAACAGGCCCAGGTGTGCTCTCAGCCAAAACGTTGCCAAATGGAAAACTCAGCATGTGCCGCTCTTTCTTGTGTCTGCCTGCTTTTGTTCTGTCTCCCCAGCCCCTTCAGATAATATTTTAGGAACATATTTCGAGAACCCCAGTTTATAGATCCTATCTATAGGGAGTTACTCTGAAAAAAGTAAGCAGCCGTTACCAGAAGCTGAATTCCTCCTCAGTCACGGCAGCTTAGCGAATCGGACTTTAATCTCCGCGTGGCTGTCTAGCCTTGGGCAAGCTGCTTAAATGATCTCTGAAGTCACTCCTGCCCCAAGTGTGAAGGAAGAGGAGATACGGGAAAACCCAGGGTGTGCGGAGGAAGAGAAACTAGGGGGCAAAGGTAAGAAGAGCTGGCTGGCTATAGTCCTAGCTTTGGGAGGTGACCAAAGTCCCAGTCCCACCCACCATCACTTTTTTTTCTTTTTCCTTCATCACTCAGTTTCAGAGAGACCAGACCCTTCTGCATCTTGGCATTGTGGTACAAGACCACACATCTCTGCTGAGACCTTTGATGAAAGGTCAAGAAATCGAACCCAGGCCGCGGCAGTGAAAGCGCCAAATCCTAACCACTAGGCCACCAACTGTGGGTCCTTTTCTCCTGCCTTCTGATGGTAGCTCTATTGGAGTGGTACTCGGGCTGGTTTCGGTCGCCTAGCCTTCCCTGTGTGGCCTACCCCTCCAAGAATGGTCTAAAAAGGCCTCCCCGCCAAATTTTCTCTAAAAGGCAAGCCCCCAGGCAACGCATGGGGCGCCAGGTAGGGAGTTCCTGGAGAAACGTTGTTCTCTGCCAGCTTCCAGTATCTGTCAGTGCGCAGCAGGTTATACGGAAACAATTTTCCCTGCCATTTCCTTCTTGCCTCTGTTCCCCACATGGCTGTGGAGGGGTGGGGGATGTTAGGGCTCCAGGAAACTGAGTCTATAGGTTTCTGGGGATTAGGCTGTTGATGAGATTGCCTTTTTCTTGCCATCTCCTAAGATATTCACAAACTGATGGAGACTCGTGTCCTGCCTGTGAGCTCTGTCAGTTAACCATTTGTTTTCTTTCCTTTCCTTTGTCCTCGGGCAGCCAGGAGTGCCTGAGGACTGTCACACACGTCCTGCCTGGGAGAGGGGCGGGCAGCTTGTGCTCTGCCCTCGGCCTGCGTTAAGCTTCCTCATCGGAGATCTCTTTCAAGCAAGGCCCTGATCAGCACTCGGATTATCTGCCCTCACGCGTTTTGTACGTTACATTGTCCCGTTGCTGTTGGAACCCTTCGTTCCCGTCCTCCCAGTGCTCAGAGGAGAAGACCTGAAGGGTTCTTTTGGACTCCAAACTTTTGCTCAGCCCCCACATCTAATGAATGAGTCAGGAATTTGTGTTTTCCTGGCCATCAAGTATGGACGTCGATCGACACGAGCCTCCTCTTTCTTGCTTTCTGAATTAGGTCAAACAATTCCCCTGGGGAAAGTGGGGAGATGGATTTCAACAAGCGATCCTCGGCTCACTCAGGGTCTTAGGGCTCAGGATGGTTGGGTGACGTGATTTGAAGTTTGGGTCGAGAGTGACCAGTCAAAGAACTCTTCAGACAGTTTCGGTGCACAAAGGTGGTTTTATTAAAGCCTGGGACGGACCTATGGGCAGAAAGAGCTGCATCGAGATGTGAGGAGTGACTGACGATTACGTAGAGTTTTCTCTCCGATGGTGGCGAAGGGGACTTTAAGGCTCCAGGAAATTGAGCGCATAGGTTCCCGGAAGTCTGGTGTAAGGGCAAATCGGGACTGATTCCATTTTACTTAAGGGCAAACTAGGACTGACTCCATTGTGTTTCCGTGTCCTCCACCCTGAGTCCCCAGTGCCTGCGCAGAAGCTTGACTTATGGAACAGGATCCTGACCCCTCCTCAGCCAATCGGCTAGGGTCACGACCATCACCCCTCCCACTGCCCCTAGACCCCTTTAAAAGTATTGTGTTTTTGGAACGCGCCCTCTCTCTCGACCCACCGCTTCGTCAGTGCGGTAGGAGATTGAGCTCGAGCTAGCTCGAATAAAGGCTCTTTGTTCTTGCATCGGACTCGGCTGGTTTTTGGGGTCCCCGAATTCTGGGCATAACACTGGCAGTCATTAAGGTCGGGCTTTTCTTGTCAGTCATTAAGACAGAAACCGATGGAGTGTCATGTCCTGCATGACTGTGATCTTTTGATCTTTGTGGGTTGGCCATTTGTTTCTTCTTTCCTTGTTCTTGGGCAGACATTAGTGCTTGAGGAACGGGTGTGGGGTATGTAGTGGCACTTTGACTTTCCCCTCGGCTCGACTTTTATCTCATTGGGGGGGTGATGAGATTTTTGGGGTGATAGTGGGGATCGTGCGGTCCAGAGCCAAAGGCCAAGAAAGAATTCTTGAAGACGTCTCTGATGCAAAAAGGTGATTTTATTGAAGCACGGGGACAGGACCCGGGGGCAGGAAGAGCTGCCGCGGGACCATGAGGAGAGACTGGTTACATACATACTATGGCGTTGGGGGAGGTAAAGTCCAGGCGAAGTTTCCAGTGAGATTGTCATAGGCTAGAGAAGACTCCCAGGATAGTGGAGGCCTCACTCTGGTCAAGTGAGGGTTGTTTTCCCTCTAGCAAAGCATGAGCATTAAGACAGTAGGGAGCTCTTGGAGAAACATTTTACTCTGCCAGCCTCCAGTATCTGTCAATGGGCTGCAGGTTGTAAGGAAATTTAGTTCCATCTGCCTTTTCCTTCTGCCTTTGTTCCCAAGTCACTATGGAGGGTGATGGAGGCCTAGATCAAGGTCAGCCTCTTACTGGCCTGTCCCCTGTTTGTGCCTCCTCTCCAGGGGCAGAGTCAGGAGCCCCACGCGTTCCTGGTCAGCCTGCAGGGAGGCCTCCGCTGGAGCCTTAAGCGGGGAGGGGCTGGGAGGACCCGGGGGGGTGCAAGTGTGCCCGAGTGAGTTTGTGGCTTCCTCACTGAGGCAGCCATTCACACTCCTGTAGAGGAAACGCCACAGCTCCCTCTGTTCCGTCCAGGAGGGACCCCGAAGTATCCTACAAAACAGAAAAATGATGACTCTTCTCTAACTGGGCGGAGGAAGAGGGAAAGAAAGGGAAGAATGTCCTGAATTTCCTGATCTAAGCTACCACGAAGTCGGCTTCCTCTGGGAACGGGCCCTCCAGTGGCTGATGGCAGAGATACGGTCCACTCCTGTTCGGGTCCGCAGTCTGGGCCGAAGTTGAAAAAGGCCAGGAACCGCGGCGGGGCCTCTAGTCAAGCCCTTAGATCTTCAAATCACTCAGTCGAATTTTTGTTTTTTAACAGGCAAACCTGAAAACTTTTCAGACGTGACTTTTCTCTGAAAAGTATCCTTACCGCTGTTGAAATTGACACCGTAAGACCTGTTGAGCAGGAAAACTAAAGAGGCAAAAAGTTTGGGGTGCCGCATGGGTTGAAATAAAACTGCCCCGAAGAAAGAATCGAAGACCTATGAGGGGAAATCCCGTGATCACGAAACCTGCCCGGGGCCGCCGTCCCTGGGTCCTCCACCTTCAGGCAAACCCTGAAGCCCTTGTGGTTTGTGTTCGGCCCGGACGCCTGATCTTCAAGTGTGTTTAATTCGGGCCAGAAAACACGGTTTGGTCCATGTTGGATATTTGACATTTTCAAACAGGCAAATGCCCTAAGATGTCAGCCTCTGGTAGGAACCTGCTAAAAGATGAAAGCGTGATTAGAATATCGGACCTACGGGAGTCGAGGAGAATATGCGACGGCGGCCGGAATCGGAAGGACCCCCTCTGCCGGGAGGGCCGCGGGGCCCCGGGGGGAGGGCCAAGGCCGAGCCCCGGCCGCGAGCCGACGGCGCTGACCGCCCCCGCGGGGAACGGGGCCGCCGAGGAGCGGCCGGCAGCGCGGGAGGCCCGGGGACCCCTCGGCCGGGCGGCTTCCGGGAGCTGGGGGGGGAGGGGCGGCGGGGGGCGACGTCTGCCCTGGAGCCCCTCGTCCTGGGGGCGGAACCCCGCGTCCCAGCGGCTCCCGGGGCCACTCCCGAGGCCGCGGATTCCCCGCCCGGAGGGGCGCTGCTGCTCCAGGGGCTTCGGCAGCGAGAACAGCCCGGCGGGCAGGACGGGAGCGGCGGGGCTGGCTTTTCGGGGTGAGAGCAGAGGAACAGGCCGCCGGCCTCGTTTCCGTAGTGTAGTGGTTATCACGTTCGCCTCACACGCGAAAGGTCCCCGGTTCGAAACCGGGCGGAAACAGTTTCCTTTTCCTCTGAGTTAACTCCCCTAACAGAAGGAAGAAAGGAAGGGGCAGGGGACGGGGAAGCTTGGGAAGCAACGGCTGTACCGAGAGAAAGCACCATTACCACCCTAGGTCCACTATCTGCCAGGCAGTACTCACTTCTCTTCTCTTCGGCAGGTCGCAGAGGCCACGGCGTTACCGGGTTCCCTCCGGAGACACACTCAGTGGCCACTTCAGGTCGGAATTTATATCAGGAAACCCCTTAAAGTTCATTTCCTTTCCTTCTAGCGCCCGAATCTCCTCCATAGGCTGACACTGAAGCGTTGCCTAAGGGTGCGGCTCACCGTCCCTCGGCTCCGGGAGCAACATCGCAGGACAGGTGTATTTCCTGGACAAAGCCGAGGTAAACAAATCTAAATCCCTACCTGGACCTCAAGCCGAGGATTTCCGCAGTCAGCATTCCATAGCCGTCCCAGTTAAATGGATGTATTCTAGTCTTTTACCGAACTAAAAAACCCAACACTCACTCAAGGACCCTATACATCTAGTTTTCAAGGACACAACCTTATCTAGGTAGGCAAAGAGGAAGTGTGATGAAGGCCACACCGGGAACCCCCGAGAGTGTCCGCCGCTGGGGGTGGACGGGGGAAAGGGGGTGGACGAACTGAAGCCAGCTGACAGACTGTGAAAGAGCCTTGCTTGGGGCGCCCCGTCAATGTTTCCTGAGCCAAGCAACAGAATACTTAATCTTATGTACCCAGGACCCCAAAATATATATATATTAACTAATCAGGAAAATGGAGGTTTTTAAATGCCGTAGGAAAACAGAAAATTGTATCTATGTAAACCAGTCTAGTGAAAAACATAAGGAAAATATTTTTTTAAATACATGGTAAGATGGAAATGAGACCAACTAGGTCAGGAACCCCCAACACAAGACCACACACTCCTACTTACAATGGATTCAAGTCTTTTCAGGTCGTGTGTAAAAGTACATCTCAGTTACAATAGGATATTAGAAAAGGGTTAACTATTAAAAGCAGTACAAAAGAACTAAGTATGATTCTTAGACAAAGGCAGAGGTGAAAAAAGTATTACATTGAATAGAGGTGTGTTAAGATCAAAATTGGAAGATCCAATTGGCTTTATTAAGTAATTCATGAATCGGGCAGTATCCCATGTAACAAGTGACAGTCCTTGGGCCAGCCTTCCAATATAGGCTAGAAGGCCCCAATTGATAGAATTTTTATGTTCAGGCTCCTGGACTTCCAGAAGCTGTTCGAACCAGACTAGCAATCCTGCCATGAAACTCATGGTTATCGAGGGCTCGATTTACCCTTATCGAGGGTTAAGGGCTCAATTGTGGTCATACCTCCCCCCCCCCCCCCCCCCCCCCCCCCCCCCCGTTCTTAGCCTAGGAGGCAGCGATTCACACCACCTATGGGCTGTTCCCTGCAGTCATTCCGCTTGTTTTCATCCTATTATTCTACCCTGCCCCTGAGTGGTCATTACTCTTAAGTCATTTATTCCTAGGGTTCTCTTCCCCCCCTCCCCTTTTTTTTTTCCACACAGAGATCTTGTGACCTCTCTGATTTCTCAACCTCTGCATGTTCATAAGTCTGGCTAAAGCTAGAAACCCGCGCCAAAGCCAAGTCACACAGCTGGACACAACCCCATCTGCTTCCACAGGCTCCAGTTTTGAGGTCTACAGCTGGCGAGAATCTTGGCGTGGGAGCTCTGGGGGGCAGGCGGGTCTAGAGGTGGAACGGAAGGATCGAGTAAGTGCAACTATGATTCCTCTCCAGGGCAGCAATTCCCTAAAGAAGTTTTTGGATTTTTTTTTTAATTAAAAAATTTTTTAATGTTTTTTTAAATTTATTTTTGAGAGAGAGAGAGAGACAGAGTGCATGTAGGGAAGGGGCAGAGAGAGAGGGAGACCCAGAATCTGAAGCAGGCTCCAGGCTCTGAGCTGTCAGCACAGAGTCCGCGAACTCAAGAACCACGAGATTGCAACCTGAGCTGAAGTCGGAGGCTTAACCGCCCGAGCCACCCAGGCGCCCCTAATTACTTTCTGGTTCTTGTCCCACTGAGATTTGAACTTTGCTTCTGAATTGCTAGCCCAGAGCTTTGATCCCTGGACCTTAAGATCATGTTGGGAGGAGGTGGTTCACAAAACTTTTGGAGAAACAAAACTTAGCTGTCAGAGAAAAACAGGCAGTATGGATTCGCTCTGTGAACCAGGTATGGTTATAATGTCCGATGAAACTGCTTAATCTTAGAGTGCCAAAATTCTTCCCCTTACACGTCACAGGAAAGGAAGAACTGCGTGGTAATGGTTTGGATCAGAGACATCCGTATGATCTCTTGCCTCTACTGCTGAGAGGCACCGACACCCCACGATCAGTGAGAACAGCTACCGTTCAGATCTTGGGCTCTAAGAATCATTACCGTCTCTAATGGCGCAGGGACTCTGGGAGATGGCTGATTCTAGGTCTGGCTACAGAAAGAATGAAATCCTAGAAGATATAGTTGGGTGATAAATCAGTACAATGCCCAGGACGAATGTGCACACGTCAACGGCACGTAGGCAGGTAGCCGGCTGGGGGAGGCCATCTTGGCCGCCTTGGTCATCCATCACCTAGCAGAGGCGGCTCTCTGTCACGTACCCAGCGAGCTCATCATGAGGAGTTCCTTTCACAGCATCAAAACCCAACCCAGGGGCGCCTGGCTGGCTCAGCTCGTACAGCAAGTGACTCTCAATCTCAGGGTTGTGAGTTCGAGGCCCGCATTGGGCATGGAGCCTACTTAAAAAAAAAAAAAAAGCCACCCACACTGATGTTACTGACGGAAGGGAACATCAAACATGTACAAATAAGACAGGTGGCCAGAGAGACAGACATTAAATCCGAGGGCTTGGCTTAACGTGTAAAAGGCAAAGCTTTCATTTTTACTGATGCGATTCGACAGAAGGACCAAGGGAACACGGGCTGAAAGACCCTTGTCGACACAGATGCGTTCTCAGGTACCGAATTCCACCGGCTCTGATGAGTTGTAGAGGCGGGACAGTTTCTGCAGGAACGACCAGACGCTGGCGAGGACAACCGTGGAGAATGTTGTCGGCAGGCTAATTCACCCTTACACAGGAAGGGGAACGGGTCTTAGACTGTTTGCATCCAAACAATGGCAAATATACCATCCCTAAAGCAAAGGGAGGAGGATCAGATGTCTGGGGACAGCCGGGTTTTCGTCCTACTGGACCCGCTGCTTGGCAGGAAGTTCTCAGCGAGGTCACCCGGCCGCTCTCCTCTGCAAGTAGGTCATTGGAAGACTTTCTAAACATCTCAGAAGTTTCGCTGCTGAACACAGGCAACAGTGTTTCTCTGGATGATGTCCACCCGTCTTTCTGTTGTACCTCTCTCTCAGTTAAGTCAGGAGGGCAACACCCCCCTTGTGAGAGTATCGGATGTGCGGAAAGTTTGTTGTGCAGGCAAACGTATAAAGACGATGGCCCTCTCACTGAGACTGAACCATATGTTAGAACATAAATCGCCGCAACTCCTACTAAAGTCAAACTAAGAAAATATAGAGAAGCCTTCAGCTTCTGATGGGGGAGGTAACAGAAACCAGACTTAGCCTCCCGCCTGAAATCCCCTCACTTGAAAATAAAACAAACACAGGAACGGATGATATACCAGAATTCATGGTTTTCAGGATCCTGGAAACCAGGCAACAAAGGACGGCAGCCCCAAGAGAGAGGAGAGAACCAGGCGGGCCCCGTGGCTGTCCCAGCTGACGCCTCCAAGTGCAGAACCGTCTCCAGATGAGGTCCAGGAGGCGATCGGAGGCGGACAAAGAGAGTGCACTGAGGAGACGAAGCTGAGGTCTGAGGAGGAACAGCCAGAGGCCAGAGGACAAAATTCCAGTGAGGAGAGAGCGGGGCAGAGAGAGGAGCCAGGGACACGCAGAAGTTCCATCTCTAGGACTCAGTGATCAGGAGCTCGGTCACTGATCAGCTTGGAAGACAGCGCCTGAGGTCAGGGGAGGAAGCCCACGAAAAGGTTATACAACAGGACGTGGTGTTCACACAGGGCAGGGAGCGCCCAGGAGACTGGAACTACCCACTGTTTGCACTGCTTCCGTAGTCAGAAATACGCAGTCCTCGAATGAGCACTGTTCCCGCACCACCTAAAAAAACCCTAAAAGCAAGATCCAAAAGGATCAGACAGTTTATACGTTACTTAACTATACCCCAGAGCAACCGTCAAGAATATTTATAGAAATACCAAAATAGCCAGTACCCAAGACGGTAAACTTTTAACAATGTCTAGGATCCGATCGGAGAACGCCAGACATGTAAAAAGGTGACCGATAAAGAGAATAATCCATTGAAACGGAACCAGAATCTAATGTTGAAATTCTCAGAGAGGACTTCAGGGCAGTTACTGTCACTTACACGTGTCCAAAGAGTTAAGTCGAAATGTGGAACGTATACAGATGGCCAGAATGAAACTGTAGAGACAGAAACTAAATAAATCTACACCTGAAATAATAAATTCACCAGACGGAACGATCAGATTAGACACTGCAGAAAAAAAGACTAGGAACACAAAGCTAAACTGAAGCTAAACCGAACAAAGCTAAAACTGAAACTCAGAGTAAAAACAAGTTTTTTTAAATGAGCATAGCATCAATAGTAGGGCAACTGGACAAGTCCTAAAACATGAATAATGGGAGCTCCTGAAAAGATACAAGGAGTCAAAAGAACCCTGAGCACAACAAACACGAAGAAAACCACGTGTAACCAATAGTAATTAAATTGCCCAAATCCACTGAAAAAGATCAAATCCCCAAAGCGACCAGAGGAAAAAGGCGCGGTACAAACGGAAACAAAAAGAAAGGTCAGAGCTCTCGTCAGAACCCGTGCGCATGAGAATACAGAAAACATCTTTAAGGTTTATATTTTTGAGTCCGAGAAGGAGCAGAGAGGGCGGCGGAGAGAGAGGAGACACAGAATCGGAAGCAGGTCCAGGCTCCGAGCTGTCAGCACAGAGCCCGATGCGGGGCTCGAACCCAAGAGCAGTGAGATCATGACCTGAGCCGAAGCCAGATGCTTCACCGACTGAGCCCCCCAGGCGCCCCCAGAAGACATCTCTAAAGGACTAGGGAGAAGTGTGGAATCCTATGCCTCCCCGCCATCGAGTTCTTTCAAAACCGAAGGTGAATAAAGACATTTACAGATATTTAAAAATGCTAAAAGATTGCATCGCCAGGAGGACTCCTCCCGATAGAAGGACACTGATACCACATGGAAATCTGTGTGTACCCAAGGGATGAAGGACAACAAAAATTGTATCTGCATGGGAAATTTTATAAGATTTGTTATTACTTAGATCTGTTTAAAACATGACCGTTTAAGGGGCACCTGGGTGGCTCAGTCAGTTAAGCGGTTCAGGACATGATCTCACTGTTCGTGAGTCTGAGCTCTGCAGTGGGCTCTGGGCTTATGGCTCGGAGCCTGGAGCCGGCTTCGGATTCTGGGTCTCTCTCCTTCTCTGCTCCTCCCCTGCTCGTGCTCTGTCTGTCTCTGTCTCAAAAATAAACGTTAAAAAAAAAAAAAAAAAAACCATGACAGTTTAAGCAAAATTATAACAATCGCTTGTGGCTTTTAGAACATGTAAAGTAAAACGCATGACAACAATAGCATAAAAGCAGCAGGGGGGAAATGTGAAGAGGTACAAGGTCACTCGGAGGGCGGCTGGTAAGTTACAGGTGTATAACCTCTGAAGCCTAAAGCAGTCGCTGAAATAACGAAAAAAAGATTCATAGCCAACGAGCCAACATAGTTGAGAAAATGAAACCATGTAAAAACTATGGTAGAGTAATTGCTTTTCCAGGACTATAGAAATATTCGTACAAGTGGTCAGAGCTATGTCTACAGGAATGACTACAGCATTATTTGTCTTATTAAAAAAAAATAAAAACCAAATTAATTTCAAAAGCACACAGCGGGTTAAATAATACAAAAGATGGAAGAAACTTCTGGAAAATGAGGCGGAGAACAACTCCGGTATTTCTTGCTTTCTCATACACAGGCTTTAAATACTCTTCCCAGGATCTGGGGTGACTTTCGCATAAAGGACACCCCCTCCCGTGCACAGGACGCAGGCTAGAATGGTGAGATAAGTGAGGTCTTCCGCGTGAGAAGATCACAGAATAAATGCTTTTCAAGCATAAACATGACGTCCCTGGGTGGGCTCGAACCACCAACCTTTCGGTTAACAGCCGAACGCGCTAACCGATTGCGCCACAGAGACCTGCCGCCACTCGCGTCTTCACCCTAATAGAGAGAGACCATGCCCTCAACTCTGGGGACCGCCACCCGCCTCTGCAGGGCCCGAAGCCTCGAAAACCCAGGAGGGAGGCGTCGACGGGGCTTGTTCCTCGCGTTTGAAACCCTTGCCTCGCGCGATTCCGAAGGCGGAAGGGCCGCCCGCGGGACTGCTCGTCGCTGCGGCGGCGGGACCCGGAAAGTTCAAGGGGAGGGGCTAGGGGAGGAGCGGGGGGAGGCGGGAAAGAGATCAGCGCAACGACAAAACGCGGGAAGGAGCGTGGACCGGGCGGGGAGACCCGCGGGGACGCCAGCGGGCCCGGACCTGAGATACGACGACTGTTTCCTGGACCAGAACGGGGAGGCAGACACGGAGAAGAGCGTGAAAGCGAACAGCGCGAGCCTCTGTAGCTGTCCAAGACTCAAACAGCAGGTGGGAACGTGTTTACGTCGAGGCAAATGGCAGGTGTTCGGCAGCAGGTGCGCGCGGCGGTGAGGGCCTTGGGGCGGCAGCAACCTCGGGGCAAAGCCGGTGGCAGCAGGGCGGCGTCTGGCCCATCCTTTGGGTTGCTCGTCCTCCCAGCACCAGAGTTAGCTGCAGTGGGAACAGAGGGTGCTGAGGAGCAGAGTCCACGGCCGGCCCCAGCGCGCGGCGCGGCCGGAAGAGGACTAAATCCCACAGCGCACGAACCTGGCGGCCGCCGGCCAGAGCCAAACCTTGGGAGGTTCCTGGTCTCCTTACCGAGCGGAAAACACCCCGAAGGTGAAATCCCGCCTTCGGGGAGCCTCGCCTATAGCTTCCACTATGAGACTGTGTGGTCATAGTCTTTTCTTCTGGTAAAGATATTTCAAATATCTGCGTGGGGGGGGGGGTCGGGGTTACACTAAGCGAGAACGAATTTTCGAGTTTACAGTAAAATATAAACAAGCCGTCATCGTCTATCTCAGCTTATCCCCCTCCCCCCCCACCTGCCATCCACTAGTCTTTATGGGAACAGCCAATTATTCAAGTATAGTGCACACAGAATAAAAATCACAAATCTTTAGCGTGCACTTTGTTGAATGTGGGCAAATGCAATCATCACCCAAATCAAGTTACGAAAAATTGCCAACATCCCCAAAGTGTACCTTGATCCCCTTTCCAGGCGATTCATACCCTATCTCGCATAGTTAAGTATCGCTGGGAGGTCTATTTGCTATAGGTTACAATCGCTTGTTCTTGAAATTCAAACAGATAAATGCATATTTTTTGCGTTTGTCCTTTTTTTCACGCAACATAATGTTCATCAAATATATCCATATTGATACGTACAGCACTTCTTGATTTTGGTATTATTGGAGTAACTTTGGCGTTAGTATTAATTAGTGCAATTGATGACTACCCTTAGTGTTTTCATGCATATTCTGTGCTGGTCTTTTTGTGTACTTGTGCATTCAAAGAACACAAACTGCAGTTGCTGGGTCATGGAGTAGGGACCAGTTTAACTTGATTAGAAATTGCCAGCACTCTTCTAGAATGATTTTGAACCAGCAACTACAGTTGTAATTGCTCCACATTCTTATCAGCATTTGGTGTACTAATAATTTTAAGCACAGGGGCGCCTGGGTGGCTCAGTCGGTTAAGCCTCCGGCTTCAGCTCAGGTCATGATCTCACAGTCCATGAGTTCGAGCCCCGCGTTGGGCTCTGAGCTGACAGCTTAAAGCCTGGAGCCTGCTTCAGATTCTGTGTCTGCCCCTCTCCTGCTCACTCTCTCTCTCTCTCAAAATAAATAAATAAACATTAGAAAGATTAAACATAGCCATGCTGGAGGGTTTGTAATGTTGTCTCTTATATTTTAATTTGTATTTCCCAAATGAGTAAACATATCAAGAATATTTCTCATAACTTTTGGTCATTAAGATATCTTACTTTTTGAAGAGACACTATTTAGGGGCACCTGAGTGGCTCAGTCAGTTAAGCGTCTGCCTTCAGCTCAGGTCATGATCTCATGGTTTGTGAGTTCAAGCCCTGTGTCAGGCTCAGCACAGAGCCTGGAGCCTGCTTTGGATTCTGTGTCTCCCTCTCTCTCTGTCCCTTCTGTGCTCGTGCTCTGTCTCTCAGCAATAAATAAATGTTAAAAAGACTATTCAAATATTTTACCTACTTTTATTTGTGTTTTTTTACTACTGATTTATAAAAATAATTGAGACATTTTATTTTATTAAATATTTATTTATTTATTTAGAGGGAGAGAAGGGGAGGGGTAGAGAGAGAGGGGGTGAGAATCCCAAGCAGGCTGAGCTGAGAGCCTTATGCGAGGTTTGATCTCACCAAGTGTGAGACCATGACCTGAGCTGAAGTCAAGAGTTGAAACCCTTAACAGACTGAGCCACCCAGGCACCCCTGAGACATTTTAAAGAAATAATATGGCTAATCTATTTTCTCAGTTTGTGACTTGACTTTCATATGGTGATTCTTCATGAATATACGTATTTAATTTGGATGAAATCTCTATTAGCCTTTATTTTTTGTTTATATTTATGGCTTTTTATGTTCTATAAGAAATCTTTGTACCAAACGTTGTGAATATATTCTCCCAAATTCTCTATGAGCTCTGGAATTTTAGTCATAATTTAAAAAATCTGTGATGTTCTCAAAATCAAACTATTTTTAGGAGCTGTCAATGGCAATGCACAGAAAATACTTTTAAAACACTCTTAAGAGAATCTCATTAGGGACTTGTAGGGATGATGGGGTTAGCATACTCCATGTTCACAGGAAGAGGCAGAAATTATCCTTCAAAGCTGTCCAGCGCTGAGTGAAAATCTCTACAACGCAGTCTGCCCCTGGTTGGATGGCTGGTTCCTGGATCCAGGGCAAGTCTGCCTAAATAACCCTGCACAGGTGTTTCCTGAATTACAGTCTTCCCAAGGCTATCTCCAGTGAGTGATTCTCCCCAAATTTCTTCCTGTAGGTGGCATTCTACTTTATTTTATTTTTAGATGGAATTAAAAAATCTTTTAAAGTTTTTGTTCATTTTTGAGAGACAGAGAGACAGCGTGAGCTGGGGAGAGGCAGAGAGAGAGGGAGACACAGAATCGGAAGCGGGCTCCAGGGTCTGAGCTGTCAGCACAGAGCCCGACGTGGGGCTCGAACCTACGAACTGTTAAATCATGATCTAAGTCAAAGTCGGATGCTTAACCGACTGAGCCGTCAGGGCACCCCCACCCCCATTCTCTCTCTCTCTCTCTCTTTTTTTTTTTTGTAGTGTTAGATGCCATTTTAAAAAGCCCCACTTGAGAGCCTGTCATGCAAACCCACCCACACTCACACTTGTCCTACTTGAACACTTACCTCCTTCACACATCCCCTTCCTCGCCCCTCCAGGGCAGGGACCGGACCCGCAGTCTATCCAGCACCAATTCCAGAAGGTCCCGGGGTAGATCCAACGTCCCGCAGGACTGACCACTGCAATTCCGCGTGTCTCCCACTCCAGCCCGTAACGACAAGCATTTGCAGCTACCGCATGTCCCGTTGTAAGGTGCCTCCGCGCGCCGGGTTCACAGCGCCGAGGCCTCTTCCACGCTGGTGTCTGTGCGGGAACGCCGAGGCTGGGCGGCGCAGGCGCGTTTCTCCCTCCCGGCGTCGCTTTCAGCCCCGCGTGGGAAATCGGGGCTACTCCCTCATCTTCCTGGCTCTCTTCTTTCGCGACGGAAGTGCGGGACTGTGACCGTTTCTCGCACCACACCTCCCGTCTGTCCCAAAGGTGCCAGCGCTACAGCTGCTCCTTCCCTGGAGCCCGCCGTCTCGGTGGGAGCCGCCCCCGCCTCCGCCCCTCCCACCACCCGCCCCTCCCACCACCCGCCCCTCCTCAGCCCCTCCCACCACCCGCCTCCGCCCCGCCCACCATCTCCATCCCGCCCACCACCCACCCCTCCGCCCCGCCCACCACCCGCCCCGCCCTCCGCCCCCTCCCCACCATCTCCACCCCGCCCTCCTCCCCATCCCACCATCTCCACCCCGCCCTCCCCCATCCCCACCCCACCCCGCCAAAAGGACCCTCTCCCGTGCTTGCGGAGGGAGTCGGAGCAACTTTTTTGTAACAAAGTGAGGAGATAGGAACTGCGGTCGGAGGCAACCGGTTTCCCGGCTGGTTCTCACGGCTCAGCCCGTCGAGGCGCCCGGCTCAGGGGCCCGGAATCGTTGTTCCTCCTTGAGCGGCCAGAGCCTCCGGCCTCCCGGAGCCGGCCAGGTTAGCGTCTCTCCCACCGCGCCCCAGGGAAAGGCAGGAGTATCCTGTGGGGGCCGCTCTTACCTGCAAACCGTCCAACAGAAGCCGACTCTGCGCCCCAGAGCCCTCCTCAGCGTCGCTCCCGGCGGCTCGTGCGCCCCTCGCGCGGCCTTGGAGAGCGGAGGAATGATGGAGAAGGGCGCACTCTCCAATGGCAATAAAAATTCCACTTTCCCGCGACTTGCCTCGCCGTTCCTCCCCACTCCTCCGTTCTAGCACCTCCGGGATGGAAGAACGGCGGTCTTGCTTTCCTGGCAGATTTGTTTGTTTTTGTTCATGAGCATGGAGTCACATATCCGCAAATTACTAGTAGAATGGCATTTTTACCAGCCTTTCCCCAAACGCGGTGGATTGAAATGATTTAAACATGTCATTGGTCTTTCGTTTTACGCTGGTACGATACTTATCATTACACCATTATCATTAACACCAAAATGAAAGTGTGACATGCAATAACATATATCAAAAACATGCTGTTGCTTGATAGTAGTTAGAAAAAGTGTATATTCATTCATGTGAACTTGAAGAAAGGACGAGCCTAATCTGGGGGTAGACCTCCCTAAAATAGCAGGGATGAACAGGCATTACCTGGAAAGTGTATCAAAGGGCCACGCCTGGATGAGAGAAAATTTGTCTTGATCCTGGTGATGACTGCACATTTCAATATTTAAATAGCCGGCCATTAATGATTGGGGCATTGTGTTCGGTGAATACGCGTTACTCATTTCCTTTTGAGGACAAAATCGGCTCTCCGACGTTAGAGGCATCAGCGTAGACCACGACCAGTTTGGAGTGTATTGCAGACTCGTTAAAACCTGTTCTTTTTGTATACAGAAGTCTCAGGAATGTTTGAAATAGCTCCACCAAAAAAACCCCTCTTGGAGACTAGACCATTTCCTAACCGCGAACTACATCTGGGCTCATTGAGAGCTCGCACTTCCTCTTTAGGTATTTTCTGTTAAGTGGTGAGATGTGGGGCACGTCCAGGGTTTCCCTGCGACAGCGCTGCCTACGGCTTTGTGAACTATGGTTTTCCCCCCTCCTTTCTCCTGACCTGATTGCACTTGGTGGTGGCCCGCGCACAGTGCGGCTCTTTGCCTGCGGGTAGGCAGAGCGGCCCGAGCGGTTTCAAGCACAGAGTAAAACGGAAGCCTTGCCGTGACTCGGATTCGAACCGAGGTTGCTGCGGCCACAACGCAGAGTACTAACCACTATACGATCACGGCGCGCCACCGGCCCGGCGGCGAGCCCGGCTCCTGCTCTACCCAATTGGACGAAATTCATTCCGGTCGCTCTGCTGCTTTGTCGTGGGACAACTGCCGGTACTCGTGCTGTCCCTCGTGTCTTCCCTCCGTTTGCCCCCTCCCCATTCGGCTTCATTTCTCATCTCCCCCCGCATCTCTGCACAGGCCTCCTGGGAGGTATCTTTGCGGCGTCCACGCCTCCCCCGCTTCTTTCTCTCCTCCTTATATTTCCCCTTTTGAAGCCCCCACCTCCCACCCCAACTCCCACCCCGGCTGCCACCCCACCGACAGCGGCCGGGCCGAGCGCCAGCAGCGCGGGTGGGCGGGGAAAGTCGAAACGACCCGAGGGGCCCACCTTCTGCTGGACACCCCTTGCCTCCGGCCCGGGGGTCGCGGCCCTGGGCGTCTCTGGGGGCTCTGGCATCCGAGGCGGGTGTGGAACAAGGCGTGGGGGAGGCTGTTCGGCTGGCGGCCCTTGTGCCTTGGGACTCGCCCCACGCGCGGGTTTCAAACGGGTCGAACACCGCAGAGCAACTCCTCTCCGGCGTTCCGAGGCTCTGGAGCCTGCACGGCTGTCCCGAAGAGGCGGGTGGCTCCCCCTAGCGTCGAGCGAGCGCTTGCTCTCTGTTAGATGAGAAGGGCTGCTTCCGCCGGTCTCTGTGGCGCAATCGGTTAGCGCGTTCGGCTGTTAACCGAAAGGTTGGTGGTTCGAGCCCACCCAGGGACGCAGCCCTTGCTTTTTTTAGATGGTGAAAGTTGTTTCTTTCTAACTTGTACATCCCTTCACTTGAAGGCGGAGAAATGCTTCTATTACCCTCCTGTCCTTAGGCGTCTTGTGCAAAACAGAAGGACCTAAGCCAAGATCGTCACGGATCCTCGAAGACCTCGGGAGGAAAAGAGGTCCCCAGAATACTCGAGAGTGAACCGTTACCGTCTGAATTCCTTTTAACAACGAAATTTCTTTGTTTGTACTAATATTTTTTAAGCCTTTCCATATAGTTTTGAAATTAATTTGGTTTTAAGCTTTTATTATAAATAACTGCAGTCTTATGCAGTCAATACTTATATAGTCTACTCGGTAGAGCGCAATTGTTCTAGCAGAGTCTTTAGTCTTTACTTGGTTTCTATATGATTTCACTTTTTCTCCTTTGACGGCTTATCAGCTATCACTCTTTCTTTTGTTATTTCAGCTACTGCTTTGGCTTCTAGCATATACATCTGTAACTTAACCAGTCACCTTTAAGTGATCGCATGCCTCTTCACATTTCGCCATTGTTCATGGCTTTATGTTCCCTAATATTTTTTTTTACACAGTGTCTCACCTGGTGTTCATTCCATCTGGTGAATTCGTGATCTTAGATGTTACGGTTTCCGCCTTTCAATTTGATCCTGGTCATTTGCACATGTTGTACGTTTCCACTGAACTCTTCGGGCATATGTAGTGCAGTCATAAAATGGACTTGAAAGTCTTCTCTGCTAGTTTTAACATCTTGTCAGCTCTCGTTCAGGTTCCATTGGTTATTCTCCTCCGGATTTGTTTTCCTGCCTCCTGGCATTCTTTGATTGGATGGCAGTCACTGTCACAGTTTGGCTTCTTGGATCCTGGCTACTTCAGTATTGCTATATATTTTTTGGAGGTTTGTTCTGGGGTACAGTTAAGGGTGTGGCCTGCTCTCCAATGTGACTGGGAGCAGAGAAACAGGCCAGGTTGTTAGTACTGAGCAGGCTCTGGGGTAGCTGTGGGGCTCCAGCCTTGTGTTGTGTTTTATTGGTTGGATTGTTTTCTCAATGGAAAACGCAGCCGGGCCCGCTGAGGCCACCTTGGCCGAAAGCAGCCTTGGGTTTTGCGTTTCCAAGGACAATAGACGTCGGGGTAAAAGGAAGCTGTTTCCGCCCGGTTTCGAACCGGGGACCTTTCGCGTGTGAGGCGAACGTGATAACCACTACACTACGGAAACGAGGCCAGCAGTCAAGTCTTCTGCTCTCACCCGGAAAAGCCAGCCCCGCCGCTCCCGTCCCGCCCGCCGGGCTGTTCTCGCTGCCGAAGCCCCTGGAGCAGCAGCGCCCCTCCGGGCGGGGAGTCCGCGGCCTCGGAGTGGCCCCGGGAGCCGCTGGGACGCGGGGTTCCGTCCCCAGGACGAGGGGCTCCAGGGCAGACGTCGGTCCCCGCCGCCCCGCCCCCCCCCAGCTCCCGGAAGCGGCCCGGCCGAGGGGTCCCCGGGCCTCCCGGGCTGCCGGCCGCTCCTCGGCGGCCCCGTTCCCCGCGGGGGCGGTCAGGGCCGTCGGCTCGCGGCCGGGGCTCGGCCTTGGCACTCCCCCCGGGGCTCCGCGGCCCTCCCGGCAGAGGGGGTCCTTCCGATTCCGGCCGCCGTCGCTTATTCTCGACTCCCGTAGGTCCGATATTCTAATCGTGCCTGTGCGTTTTACTACCGTAGCAAAGGCTACATCTTAGGACATTTGGCTGTTTGAAAATATGGAACACTAACGCCGGCCAACCCGCAATTCCTGGCCTGGGATGAATTCGTTTGAAGACCACGCGGAGTGTAAATCTATTCAGCAACCAGGGACAGTCCACGCAGATTTCCCGATTATTCGATTTCTTCCCCATCCGTCTTGAGATCCAGCTGGACGAACAGTTTTGTTTTACCTTCTACAATACCCGCCACTTCTTTCGTTTGCCTTTTGTAAGTTTCCCGTTCAACGCGTCGAGGAGTGCGATTTTTAACCTCGGACAAGGCCAAGAGGGAAAGGCGGTTTTCGGAGAAAGCAGGCGCCTTGGAGGGCTCGTTTTCAAGTTTCCCTGACAGCAAATGCCAACAGAGAAATGCCGAGAGAGACTTCAATGCTCTTTCTTTCTTTTTTTCTGTCTTGCCCCCTCCCCTTTCTCGTTTTCCAGCCGGAAAAGTCTGGGGAAGAATACGCCATTTTCTCCCGCAGTCGCTCTTCTTAGCGCAATGTTACCGCGCGTCCTTCGCGCTCCAAGTTCAAGTCCTCCAACCTGGACGAAGCGGGCAGCATACTCACTGGACTCCAAGCCACAGTGCTCTTCTTGGTTCCGCCTTGGCTCAAAATGCAGTTAGGGAAGCGCCATCGGCACCAGCAAGCGGAGGGCCTAGCTCCAAAACCTGCGGCCTTCAAAGTAGCTTTCCGTCATTGAATTTCTTTAGCCCCGCCCCCCTTCCTTCCCTCCAAATTCTCTCCTCTCCTTTCTCTCCCAGCCAGCGGAGAGGATTCGCCGTCTTTCCGTCGCGTCCCGACCCTCTGTGGGTCTACGTGGACACGAGGAAGAAGTCGTCGAAGCTTCTCTTCCAGGAGCAAGGGGGGCGGTCGGGGCTCAGAACCTCAACCTACCAGCCTCGGATCACGCGGGGGTCCCCCGAACCCGGCAGCGCTCCCCCGAGCCTCTCCGCGGGCCGAACCGGAAGGCGCGTGGGACTCCACGCCCCGCCAGGGAAGCCACGCCCAGGGGCCCGGCCCTAACCCGTGGGCCTCGAGGACGGGCCCGCGAGAGGGACACAGCCGCCCCCTTCACCCGCCCCCCGAAAAAGAACCACGGCGGCCCCCACCCACGACCCCTGGACTTCGCGGTGAGGGAGCCGAGGTGCCAGCGGCGAATTGATCTCCCCGCCCGTGTCGGGAGGGTCGTTTGCCCGAACCCGACGGCAAGCCGATCGTGTGGCTCCCGGACGGCAACTAACAAAAGAAGAACCAGGACTTTCTGACCGAGCGGGCGTGTGGCGGGAGGGGACGGCCGGCGTCGCAGAGCACGGTGTTCGGGCTCCGAGAGGGCCTGCGGCGCCGCAGCGGAGGTAGGTGGGAAGTGCAGGGGCGGCAGGCTGTGTGTGGGGGGGTGGGGGGACCCGGAGACCAGGCCAGGGCCGACGAGCCTGCCTCGAAAGGCGTCTCGGTCCGCGTCGCCTCTGTCGCTGCGTCCCTCGGAGTCCTTTGGGGGCATGTTGGGGACCGCGGGGTCTCACTCCGGGCACCTCCTCCCCTCCCGCCTCCTCGCGGCGACCTCGTGTCCGCAGGCGGCCGCCTCGCAAAGGCGCATCTCGGGGGACAGTTCTGGGGGTTCTGGGGTGCGGCCGGGACGGGGCGACTCGTGGACCTGGCGGGGCCCCGGGGTGCGACCGTTGTCCCGCACAGTGCGAGGTCTTCGTTGTTGGGCACCTTTTATAGGGAAAGCATGGAGGGACCGGCCTTCGGGGACAGTTCCTGAGAGGGCTGTGCGTCACCCAGAACAGGTGGGCAGGAAATCGCCACGGCTTATCACAGAAAGTACTTCTATCTCTTAAAAAGCCCCTGCTTTCAGCTCCCTGGTGGTCTAGTGGCTAGGATTCGGCGCTTTCACCGCCGCGGCCCGGGTTCGATTCCCGGTCAGGGAACGTGGTTTTTGCAGTGGTTCTGTATGCATGAACCCCGATCTTTATCGCCATCGCCGCAAGTGTGGCGTGATGCCGCCGGGGAGGCCCCCTCCGGGAGAGATGCACCTCTTCTCATTCCACTCACCTCAGAAAACGAATGTCTCACCTTCAGAATTTCCATCTAAACAGGAATCTAGACTTCTGGGCTACGCCTTTAAAAAATCCAACCGCCCACCAACAAAACTCACTTCGAAATATACAAAAATGTTGCAAGAATGGCAACATCGCAAGAATCCCTCAGCTAAGTGCCCCAGTTAGCATTTCCCCCGTCTGCTGTCTCAGTCTCTCTCCATAGGGACAGACTGGACACCATTGAAAGGACCGTGCACACATCTCCACGTGATTATTTGTCCGCGGTTCCTCCTCTCCTTGGGCAATGTCCCTCAAAGCCAGCTTCTGTGGGCCATTCCTCGAAGGCCGGGGCAGGGCTCTGTCCTCTGGAGGAGACCCTCCTGTCCCTTGGGGAACCAGACACCTGTTCCCTTCAGGCTGTAGAGAGGCTTCAGGCAGGCGGCGGGTTCTTCTCTCCCGGGTAGGACGGGCCAGGCGTGTCCTGGGCTTGTAGGAACACGGCTAGGTTGTCGTGCCCCAGCACCGGCTGCCCTCCGGACTCCTCCTGGAGGCTTTGGTGGGCAGTGGGTCTAGGGTCAGCCTGAGCTCTAGAACCCCCCACCCCGGGAGAGACCCTTCAGGGAAGTGCAGCTGCTCCCGCCCTCCAGGCTCCCGGGCCCTGCAGGGACCTTCAAGGGGCCCCGCCCAACCACAGGTGGAGAATCCCTCCCCGTGGGGGGAGCATGAGGGGCGCAGGGGGAGAAATCCTTCAGGGGGAGGGGAAAGCTGGCAAGAGCTTTCCAGGATTGCCTGCCTTGGTAGGCGGCGGCCTGTGATGACGGTGTTTGGTCTTCTGTTGTCCTGGCCTCGAGCTGGTCCCGGCTCCAGTCTGAGTCCAGGCCGACACAGGCCACCTGATTAGTGGTGTGTGTTCAGTGTGCCTCTTCCCCAAGTGCGGTAGTGATGGAGCCATTTCCAGAATCCCAGAGGAGTTTAAGGAGACTATTAGTAAATTTCCCTTACATTTCTGTAGAGACCCTTGAGAAAAAGGACACACGCTCTTTCACCAGGGCCGCAACTGCCCACTTTCCATCTGGTATACTTTCCTGTAAGAAGAACCAGCCGAGGGAACACAATTCATGTGACTTAAGGATGTTTCTGTCTGTTGTGCTTTCCTTAATGCTGAGGAAAATGTCTCATTTGGTGACCCGTAAGTCAGCATAAATGCACGCATGCATCTGTGCATAAAAACATCCCTACGTACGTCCCTACATACAAGGCAAGAAAGCCAATGGTACAGCTATGGAAAAGCCTGAAATTCAACTGCCCCTTACAAAACATCATTATCTACGTCCAAACAAATACTATAAAGTCAAAAGAAGAGAAAGTAGAGCCAACATGGCGGTCCATGTTTCCCGGATGTTGGTCCTGCACTTGGGGGTGACCTGTGATCTCAGTAGGTAACACCTGGTCTCATGGCTGGTCTTCTGTCCCGTTCAAGTGTGTAATCAAGGCCTGACTTAAGTGGAATGTTTACCATTTTAAAACAGCCAGATGCCCCGAGACCTTCAGCTTTGGCTGTGGAGCCGTTTAAGACACGAAGTCCTGATTAAAGTGTTAGACTTCAAATTTGGTCAAATCGGGGCACCTGGGTGGCTCGGGCGGTTAAGTGCTGGACTTCAGCTCACATCATGATCTCACGGCTTGTGGGTTCGAGCCCCACGTCAGGCTCTGGGCTGACAGCTTGGAGCCTGGAGCCTGCTTCAGATTCTGGGTCTCCCTCCCGCACTCACAGTCTGTCTCTCCCTTTCTCTGCACCCCCTCCACCCCACGCTCTCTCTCTCTCAAAAGTAACAATTTAAAAAATAAACAAAATCAAGTGAGGCCGTGACCATTGTCGAGCACATGGGCCTAATTCTGATCCCTGGCTCAGCTCTTTGAGCTCAGTTCTTCTGACTTGCTGACTTAGTCACGTGGCTTACCGCGGTGAGCCCGTTTGGGTTATGGGTGCCCGTCTTTTCTATGTGCTCACATACCATCTAGTTAATACCGACTCAGAGTCTGCAAAAGATCAAAGCAAAACTCACCCTCCTATAGATAGTGAAACATATTATTTCCATCATTTTGAAAAGTTGGCCATTGCTATTCTCCAGGCTCGAGGCAACTCTGCAACCCTCATGGCTTTGGGAGGAAGGCTGCTCACTCTCCTGGAGCTCACCTGGAGGCAGGTGTGGAGGGGCCCGCACACCTCGCCCGCCGCCACCTGCCACGGTCCCCGCCCCGGCCCCTGCAGCCTCGCCAGCCCCTTACTGGCCCCCAGCTCGGAGCTGCAGCGCTCAAGGTGGCGGCCGCCTGCGTGGAAGCGGGGCAGGAGCCGCGGCCGCCCCCAAACAGGGCGCTGGGGTCCTTGGGGCAGCCGGAGCACACCCCGCGCTGTGGGGTCCAGAGGATGCCCGGTGGCCCCCGGCATGCTGTCGCTGTCGGTGTTGGGTATGCAGGCGCGCTCCAGCCCGAGAGGTGACATTTCCTCTGCTGACAACCAGATGTGTGTTCCGGAAGGGTATTTCGGAGGAGTTGCCGTGGCTTATCGAGGGATCTACAAACGCTTGGGAACTGTCTTCCAAGGGAGTGAAAGTCTGGGGTGCCAATGGGTCCCGAGACCTCTTGGCCAGCGCGGCGTTCTCCGACACAGAAGAAGGGGGTCGGGGCCCAGTTTATCGCCTTCAGTGGAGAACGCAGAGAGAAGGATTCAGATTATTCTGGTCAAGAAGGGGACCACTCGCAAAAGGTGAGTGACACAGTCGAAACCAACTCTGACGTCAGACAGAAGAGTCATGCTGTGTGGGCGGAATCCAAATGATCTTCCTCTAGCGGCCCTGCCTCTCTGCCAAGCCCTCGGCCAGTTCCGCCTGGTGAGCGGTGAGCTGTCCTGTCGGCTGTGCGGAGCTCAGGACACCTGGGCCCGGGCGTGCCCTTCGGCGCCACCAGCGACGCCCTGCTCCCCGACACCATGGAGCTCATCGCAGGCCCGAGGCCCGGTGACGTCGTACGGGCTTCTGGAGACGCACACCTTTACCTGAACCACGTCGAGCCGCTGAAAATGCAGCTTCAGTGAGAAGCAAGGCCCTTCCCGAAGCTCAAGCTCCTTGGAAAAGTTGAGACAATCGATGACGTCAGAGGACTTTCAGGTTCAGGGGTACAATCCTCACCTTACTATAAAAATGGAAACGGACATTTAAAGCGCTGTTATTTTTTGGTTTGTATTTTTTAAAATGTTTATTTTTGAGAGAGAGAACGTGAGCAGGGGAGGGGCAGAGAGAGGGGGACAGAGGATCAGAAGTGATGCGGGGCTCGAACTCATGAACTGTGGGATCATGACCTGAGCTGAAGTCAGACGCTCAACAGACTGAGCCGCCGGGCGCCCCTACAGTGCTTTTCAAGGTGTTTGAAGGATATTCGGTCTTTCGGGGTTGGGCCGAGTGCCCGGGTAAACCTCGTTTGCCCTAAAGACAGAAGGAACGAGGTCAAAAACCTGTTGGCGATTCTGGCGGAAATTGTTGGCGAGAGTCCAGCGGTTCTGATGGGCTCTCTAGGGCGTCGCCGTTGGCCAGCGCACCCTTGCCAGTGCTCTGAGGAGCGCAAGGCCCTGAGTTCGGGTAACTCGCCAAAGACGTCCGGAGATGCCGAGGCAGGGAGTGCGTCCGGAGAGCGAAACTCGCACACGCTTAAAAACGTGTACAGCCACTTCGATCCCTGTATTTATGAAGAGCAGTACATTTCAAGAGCTACATATAAGCTGTTCCCCCAAATGCGAGCGAGCTGACCGACACCAGCGGGCGCGAGGGTGTACGGTTGTAGTGACCAACATTTAAAGTTGTGTCTGCTTCACAAATTGCCATAATGAAGAGCTCTGCAAAAACCACGCAATCCTTAACGGCGAAATCTCATTTTTTTCTTTAACCGTTTCTATGAATTTTGGGCCATTATGGTTTTATTCTTTCCTCACAAATTTTACTCTTTATAGGAATTCAATAAATATACATAAACAATAATTTTTATAGAAGAATTTATTAATCCGATCCATTCATTTAAAGGAAATGTCGATGCCTCCAAGTTCACGCCCAAGACTGCTTCTGGAAAGGGCTGGAAAAGTGCCGGCGGACGCTCTCCTAGACGCTCCCGACCCGCCACAAGGTGCCCTGAGCAGAGCGGTGACTCTGAGCGCGTGATGGGGTGCCGGGGCAGTGCCTACGGAGGGAGAGACAGAGGCGCAGCGACATCGGGAGGGGCTTAGAACTCTCCTCGCCGACTGCTCCGCACAGAAGCTGACATCCCTCTCCTTCCGTGGTCGCCCTCGGCTGGAAGCGGACAGGGAGGGAGGGCGACACCACGCTGGTCTCCGGTCGCAGTCCGGGGCTCCGAGGTCATCCGCGTAGAGCGAGGGGCGAACTGGTGAAAGGTGAGTTTCCCAGAGCCACCGACTCCTGGAGCGTAGGGCCAGGGACGGGTGCTTGGGCCCTCGCGAGCAGCAGCCCGGCCCAAACTGAAGATAACTGACGACTCCGGCCCGTGTGGGGCGGGGCGATTGTCGTGCTCCCCGGCCCCCTCTCCTGGCTGCCGCCGCGGGGTGCTGCCGCGGAGAGGCCGAGCGTGCAGGCGGCCGCGTCGGGGCTTGCCCTCCGTGAGCCCGAAGGCTCCAGTTCGCTTTCCCGAAGGCCGAGCTGGGGCGCAGGCTCGGGCGTCCCCCCATGGAAGCCCGAGGCGGACACCGTCACGGGAGGTAAAACAAAAAACAAGTCCTGTATCCGGGAAACATGCTCTCGAAGACGGCCTTGCCCGTGTGCGCGAAGCTTCCGCCCCGGCCGCGCAGAGCACGGGGGGGGGGGGGGGGGGCCGCCTGCGCCGCGACGACGGTGGTGACGCGGCCGAGTCGCACCACGAGGGGCCCCGCGCTCACGTGCAGGGCTGCGGCTGCGGGGCGGACTTTCCCACGAAGGAGCTGCCCCTGGGACGCCGTCGGGGCCCCGTCGCCGTCTCGCGAGCTTGACCGGGCAGAAGGGGTGCGGGGGCGCCGGTCTCCGAGGACGGCCTCGCGCGGAAAGCACGGGCACGCGCGCCGCGGCGGGTGGCACCCGGGCACGCGGTAGTGGCGCGAAGGCGGGGGGCGGCCCCCCCTCGGCCGAAGCGGGCGGGCTCCGGGGTGGGCCTCGGGCAGGCCGCTCGGCGGCCCCATTTATAAAGTGGGGGCGGCCCGTGAGGAAGCCCTGGCTACTGCACACTGACGCGCTTTGTAACCGCGACCCCGAATGCCCCTCGGGGGCCCCGGATGCGGGCGGCCCGGCGTCGGGCCGTCCCTACCTGGCCGCTCGTCGGCGTCGCCGAGCCCGCGCTCCAGCCGCTGCCGCAGCCGGTCGTTGGCGCAGACGGACTCCTCCAGGCGGCGGCGCAGGTCCCGGATGGCGGCGAGGTGCTCTTCCAGCAGGTCGGCCCCTGTCGCAGCCCGGCCAGACGCGGGAGAGCTCAGAGGCCAGGAGGGCGCAGGACTTCTCTGCCAGGGCCCCGCCCGCCCGTCCCTGCCCTCCTGCCACCTCCTCCTCTCACCTGGGCCGGGAAGCACCGGGCGGCTTTGTTTAAAGAGCCCCTGGGCTTTCGAGCCCAAGCTGGCCCTCTGCGAGGACACCTGAGGGAGGCAGTGGCCGGGCTGGAAAACCAGGGCCTCCGGGCCTCTAGGCAGGACTGGCCGGCTGGCCTGCCTCCCTCGGTAACAACCCAGAGGGCCTGTCTCTGCCTCCTTCCCCGCCGGCCGACAACCCAGGCCCGAACACCTGCAGCGCCCACCCGCTGCTAGAGAGGCGGGGGTCAGCGCACATGGAAGGGACTCGGGCAGTGACTAGTAAGGGACGCCGAGTATTTCCCTTTCACCTCCTTCGGTGAAGCGTGACAAGGGCCTGGGGCGGTGTCGGGAGCTGGAGGAGGAACAGGAGAGAAAGGGCCACCTCTGAGGAAGTCAGAGGACGCACGGGGGGGGGGGGGGGGGGGAAGGGGAGAGACCCAGAACGGGCTTCGTCCCCCAGGCCGTCTTGCTGGGGGCCGGGTTTTCCCTGAGAATTCCTAACGTCTTGCTACACTCTCGGGGGCCCAGAAACTGAGCTCCTTCAAGCCATTCCTCACGGCTGCACCCGGGGCCCTGGGCGCCAGGACGCCTGGCCCTACACTCCCAGCAAGACGGGAGCGGCAGGGCAGAGTTCATAGCCGAGGGCGAGGGGCATGGGGGTGTGTCTATGGCACAGGCCCCCCTCCTGCAACGAGCGGCTCTCGACCGCAGACGACCTTCCCCAGGGTAGCTCCAGCTGGGAATTCTGGGAACAGTCGAAATCCAGGCCTCAGAAGACGGAAGCGCAGGGGAGAGGGGGTGCATGACTACGAGGCCCCGCACCCTCTCTGCGGACTACCTCGGCTCGCCTGGCTCCCGTGTTCTCCTGCTCGGGGTGGGGGGGGGGAGGGGGGGGACGACTCTCCAGGTCAGGGGAGCGGGCGGAGCACTGAGAAAGGACCGGCCCGCCGGACGCGGTCCCCTCTTCACACCCACTGCCGTGAGGCAGGATCTCACAGGGGAATAAAAAATCCTTGGGCCGGGGAAGGATGTGTTCGCTCCCTTCCGTGGGCCCCCTCGGATTTACCGGAAGGCCTGGAGTTGGGCCGGTACAACGAGGAGGAGGAGGAGAGGCGCCCGGACGCGTTCATCTTCTGAGGCCTCGTCTCGTCCCAGGGGCCGCTGCTGCCGTGGCGCCCAGGGGCTGGCGTCCGGCCCGGTTGTGCGGCACCACTCAGGGGACAGGCGGGCTGGGCGGATCTGGCATCTGAATGGTCGCTGAGCGGTGAGGCTGAACCAGCAGGAGTGGCCGGGATGACATCTGTCCAGAAAGGAATGTGAGGGGGACACCGGTGGGAAGTCAGAAATAGTGTTTTAAAAATGATTACACTGGGTTGAAGAGTGTCCTCCAAAGTGTCCACACCTGGAACCGCAGAATGTGACCTTATCTGAAAATGGGGTCGCTGCGGATGAAGGGATTTAGGGTTAGCGTGGACTTACACTCAGTATGACTGATGTCCTTATTAGAACGAGAGAGGAGACACGGACAGACACACGCGGGGGGAGAAAACCACCATGACAAGGGAGTCCGGAGGCGGACACCAGAGAGACGCTTCTACCGGCCAAGGGAAACTCCCAGCAACCACCAGAAACTAGGAAGAAGCAAGAAAACGGAGCGTGACCCTGCTGACACCTTGATTTCAGACTGCCAGCCTTTAGAACTTGCTCAGAACAAATGTCTATTGTTTTAAAGCACACAGTTTGTGATACTTTGTTCCAGCAGCCTTAGAACATTCTACAGTAACCCGTGGGATGAAGACCAGAGCAGGTGTCAGACACCGAAGCACAGGCAGGAATGTCTCCTACATCAGCCGTAGCAAGACTTTCGTGATAAGGACGGGAAACGAAAGCGACATTGAACTATTGGGACTACACCAAAATTTAAAGCTTTTGTGGAGTGAAGGAAGCCACCAACAAACCAAGAAGACCCTTGTCTTCATTCTCTGCTGAACGAGAATGTTTTGCAAATGATGTATCCAATAAGGGGTTAACATCCAAAATATTCAAAAACCTTACACAACTCGACACCAAGAAACCCCAAATAATCCAATCACAAATGGACAGAGGACACGAACAGACATTTTTCCAGAGACGCAGAGATGGCCAACAGACACGTGAAAAGATGCTCGACCTCGTTCGCCGTCAGACGAGTGTTAATCCAAACCACAGTGCGGGATCGCCTCATGGTATGGAGGCTCCTCAAAAAATTAAAGGTAGAATTACCAGTAGGATCCAGTAAGTCTACTTCCTGGTGTTTACCCAGAGAAAACAAAACACTAATTTGAAAAGATACCTGCACCCCTAGGTTGACTGCCGCATTCTTTTTTTTTTTTAATTTTATTTATTTATTTTTGAGAGACAGAGACAGAGTGTGAGGGGGGAAGGGGCAGAGAGAGAGGGAGACACAGAATCCAAAGCAGCTCCAGGCTCCGAACTGTTAGCACAGAGCCCAACATGGGGCTCGAACTCACAAACTGTGAGATCCTGACCTGAGCCGAAGTCGGACGCTTAACCGACTGAGCCACCCAGGTGCCTGAAGTTGTGGTATTTATATATAATGGAATATTACTCAGCTGTTTGTTGCAAAGTCTTGCCATTCGCAACCACATGGATGGAGCTACAGGATGTAATGGTAAGTGAAATCAGTCAGTCAGAGAAAGACAAATACTCTATGATTTTACTCATATGTGGAATTTAAGAAACAAAACAAATGAACAAAGAAAAAAGAGATAAAGAGCAGACTGGTGGCTGCCAGAGAGGAGGCGGGGGAAGGCTGGTGGCACAGATGAGACGGCATCACCATGCCCGGCACTGAGAAAGGTATGGAATTTTCAAATCACTATATCCTACACCTGAAGCTCATATACGCTGTAGGCTGACTATAATTGAATTTAAAAAAAGGGAAAACAAAGAAGTAGTGGTTACACGTACTATCTGCGGTCACGGGGGCCCCTCTCTGCCTCCTCCATGAGTCCCAATGCTGGCATGATCCCACCGGGGAGGTACCTCAGGAACGTCTCCTCCAGCAACAGAAATCACTGCCAACCTTACAAACCACAAGACTGAGGAGACGAAGTGTTTTGCTAGCCTGTGAGCAGGTAACATACTCCCTGAACGGCCTACGCCCTTGCCAGCGACACAGCACCCAGTCCTCCCGGAGACTGTTCTGGATTGGGGGTTGTTGGAGGAGGAAGAGAAAGGGAAAATGGCCTCCATTTATGACCGGTGTGGAGAGCACTCCTCCCCTGGAGGCCTGCTGGGGCTGGGGTGGGGTGGGGGGGTCCCCTGAGGAAGGCGGGTGGTGGTTTGGCTCTCACCCTGAACGGCTCACGAGACTGTAAAAATAATTCTTAAATATAGCTTAAATTGCCTGGCATTTTTCTCCTTGGAGTGGGGAGGAGTGAAGTCCTTGTTTTGCGTGAACCAAGTGAGTTCCTGTAAGGAGCGTGCGCTTCAGCCAACACCCAGCGGGTCTCCTCCCGTGAGGTGGGGCGCTACAGGCCCAGGTCAGTGAGCCTCCTGTGAAAACGAGCTTGCGGCAAACTACTGTGAAGCCTTTAGCACAGCGCCCGTGTTGTTTAAACGAATTGTATTGTTTTTCTTTTTCTTTTCCCACCCTCTTTCAAACCTCCTTTCTCCCCTCCCTAGAGAACCAGCTGACTCTCCACCGCGGCCACAGGCGGTCCCAGGTCGTCAGCTGCGGTGACCAGCACTCTCCTGTCCAGGCGCCGCGGGCGCACGCGCAGGAAACAGGCCCTGCGCCTACGCAGAAAGCAGCGGGGAACAGCCTCTCGCGAGAAGAGTTTGGCCTCGCGGGGCAGCCGGCCCCCAGTCACGCTGCTTGTCACCTACTCTAGAAAGTTTGGTCCAAAATCCAGCGGAGGAGCCGCGATGAGCCACTGCCCCTCTGAGAGGACATACCTGAGGATGGAACCGAGAGGGGTTGCGGTCTCCCTCAGAGGAGACGAAGGTGGCAGAAGAGGAGGCCAACGCCACCCCGGAAGCCGCAGCTCAAGCGTGACCTTCCCCACCAGTCGGGGCCGCCGGCCGGTGCCCTCCCACTCTCTCCCGGGGTAGCCCCGAGGCGGAGCCAAGTGACTCTGGGCCACGGAGTTGGAGGGTGTGGGTAGAACTCCCCTGGGCCCCCTGGAAAATGTCAACTACATCCCAAGGACAGCCCATTCATTTACAGATGCGTGGATGAGAGGGCCGTGTCCACAGGGCCTTGTCTCATGCGCAGAGGCAGCCCAGGGTCAGGAGTGGGCCGGGAAAACGCTGGCTCCAGAAACCTAGCAGAAGCCCTGTGCGAAGAGGTGACTCCCTCCCTGCTGGGTCCCTGACTGCTGGGGCTGCCTGCGGTGGACGGGCTGAGCTGCTGGGTCAGGCGGGCTCACGGTGAATGTCACCACCTCCCTGAGGGGGCGGATATGCTGATTAAATGAGGCAGGATAGCAGTCAGTAGTGTGAGCATAGTAGATGTTCAATAAACGCGAATTTCCTCTCTTTCCTGGGTTGCTATAATCCTGGGGGAAACATTATGCTGCTCTGACCCTCAGGGTAAAGTGAGAAACAGGAATGGTATCAGGTCAAACCCCATCATGGCTCCTTTAGTGCCTGTAACAGTCAATTCAGGGGCGCCTGGGGGCTCGGTTGGTTAAGCCTCCGACTTTGGCTCAGGTCAGATCTCACAGTTCATGGGTTTGAGCCCTGCATCGGGCTCCGGGCTGACGGCTCAGAGCCTGGAGCCTGCTTCAGATTCTGTGTCTCACTCTCTCTCTGCTCCTTACCCTGCTCGTGCTCTGTCTCTCAAAAATAAACATTAAAAAAAATGTTTTTAAACAGCCAATTCAGAAAAAAATGTCAGACTATGGTTGGTTTCTCTGTGTTGTTTACACCAGGATTTGATTGATACAGTTTCCTAAAAATAGAAATGCTTTTCTCTGGAGCAAAATTAAAGAGACAGCTGAGCAGGAGAAAATGAAGGTTTGGTCTTAAATGTATGCTCCCTCCCCCCTCCAGGCTACCCAAGGGCCCTCTTAGGGAATTCTGGGAGGGGCAAGCTGGCGTGGGTCAGCCTGAACCGACAAGCCCCAGTTACTGAGGGCTCAGAGGACATTACCGCTGAGTTATGAGAATGATGGATGAGATCTACAAATCCACAAACGATAAAGAATACTTAGTAATAAAGAGAAAATAAGAACTGGGACTGTTTACCCCAAGGATTCCAAGACCAGAGACCCAACGTCAGTGTTTAGTGGTGTTCACGCCCGCCATCTGGGACCTGCCTCGGTGGGACGGCAGTGACGAAGGAGCATTTGCCCCGTTCCCTTCCCAACTCGTGACCCCTCCCCTCAAGTCCAATGCCATGTGTGTGTGTCAGAGGAGGTCTAGTGGCTGATGAGTGTGGGGCTAGGAATGGAGAAGAGCCGCCTGACGCCCTTGGGGCCCGTGCTTGGCACCGAGTCCCGGACCTGTGCCCCACCAGGCACGTCACTGCGGATCTGTAGGGACCGGGCTGCAAGGATACCTGCTCTTGGTGTAGACAAAGGAGCAAGCACCTAGCAGCAGGGTGCTGTCTGGGTACTCACCGGCCACAGCCGCTGCAGGGTGGACTTGTTGCTCTTCACGGGGCAGGCTGGTGCTGCTGGAGGAGTGCCGGGCAGCGGACTGGGCGTGGCGGCTGGACTGGGGCGGGGCCGGGGGCGGGGCCTCCCGCTCGGTCTTTAGAACTTCTGTCACTTCACCCTTCGCGTGCATCTTCCTTAAGATACTTGCGGGGTAAGAAACACAGAGGAAAATGAAAGTCATCTGAATGGCACAGCTGTAGGGAGCTGGTAGCCCCCAGGAGAAGCCCTAGAGGTCAAGGAGCCTGCTGCTTCAGAGGAGAAGGCGAACATTTCTGTTTGGGGGTGGAGAGCGGGCACAGAGGGTCAGGTGCCCTGTGCCTTGGCCACAGACATCCTGAGGAAGAGAGAAGGCCCATTCGGGCCCTTAAACACTACTCCTGGTTTCTTCATAAGACAACCAGAGGCTGGCACTCTGTGAACACTATGCTCTCAGGGGTATTTGCAGCTGCCCATTTAAAACTGCAAGGCGGCCTCCTTGGTCTCTTGTACTTTCTAGACCTCCTTCCCTAAGTATTGTCATGGAGTATAAATCTTTCTCTTTTTTGCAGGAAAAATGTGTAGCTGTTTATCAGGTGCCAGTACCTCTTGGGTCACCCTTGAAGAAACCTGATATAATCTCGCTCTGGTCTTTAAAGATAGAGGTGATCCCTGGGGGACAGGAGACTCCCAAGACCGGGTGGCTAGGTTAGAGCAGCTGTGTACCGCTAAACTGGTGCTCTGATATGACAATGGGACCAAAACAACAATAAATTAAAAAAAAAAAAAAAAAAAGGAAACGAGACCACTTCCTCACCAAGGAGACACAATCACAATCAGCCATTCGCCTTTTCCGGGTGTGAGGGCGCCCGCTCCTGACTCTGGAGTTACCTGAGGGTCTGCAGCAGCTGTCCCGCTGGAGTCTTCTCGCTCACGCGGCCTTCTGAAAAGCAGATTCCAAAGGACCAGTCATGACGTAAGCAGGTCTCGCTTCCCGGACTGCAGACCCACTCCGAGTCTGCGCTGGGTCAGACGTGACTACCTGGCGCTCCGGGTCAGGATGCCCTGGCTCCTCTCGGGAGAAGCGGGCTGGGACTCTGGGGGAACCTGCCCGGCAGGCTTTCCCGAGCCCGCCACCGAGATCCTTATCTCCGCCTGCTCTGCCCCGGGTCAGAGTCAAAAGCTAGAAAAGTCTCTTTTCCTGGAGGTCAGGAGGTACGTGTCTGGTGGCTCAGGACCACGCCAACCAGAGCCTCCCAGTGTTGCTGCAAGGCCGGGCCCCGGGCCTGCCTGTGTGTGCCCGGCCACAGCTTCCGCGAGGAACCCACTCCTCTCTCTGTAGAGGTGACAGACATCCCTGTGCCACCTCTGCATCTGCCACCAGGAGCCCACACGGTGGCCTCAAGCCTTACGTGCCCTCAGGTGCTCTAGAGACTATTCTGTGAAAAAGGCACCTGAACTGACTCATGTTCCCGCAAGCAGGTACCAGTATATACAGCGCGTAAACTATGCCCGAATCGGCATGGTTGTGTGACCAGTTTTTTACTATTGCTGATCTGATCCTTGGTACGACCATGCTGGTATTATCTGACCTCATGTTTTTGGTGAGGAACCAGAAATCAAGAGAAATCTGAACGTGTCCGGAATCCGGAGCTGGTATGAAGCCTCCAGGCGAGAGCCCGGGTCTCCGGGTCCCCGTCCCGGGCTCTGTTCGCAGCACCCAGGCCCCTGCGCTGCCTCCCTTTCTGCCAGTTAGTTTCCGGAGCCGCCTTCTGCCCGAGTGGCCACAGCCCACGAGAGCTGGCGGGCTGGCCATCACCGCGGCGCCCCCAGTCCCGTGTGCTCCTCCCCGGCCGGTCCCGACTCCGCCCGGCTTCCAAGGTGGGGGCCACAGAGCAGGACCTCGGGCTGAAAAGGCACTTGCGGATGGGTGTGGGCTTGTCTGAGCCTTGGTCCCTGGGCGGGACGGAAAGTCTTCCTGAGCCCGGGCGCCAGCTTACCGTTGCCGAACTTGCTGGCAAGGCTCTCTGCCAGCTGGCTCCCCCGGGCCAGCTGCTCCCGGAAGTGCTGCTCCGTGCAGCGGTCCATCTTACTGCTGCTGAGGAGCTCCTCGAAGGTCTTCACCGTGTTCCTGACGTGCCGGATGAGAAGCGAAGAGAAAGCTCTCCCCGTCCTCGCCTTGTGCCGCAGGTACGTCAGCTCCCGCGCCTGATCCTGGATCAAGGACTGGCATTTCCTACAGGGTGGGGGGGGGGGGGAGAAGCGCTAAGTGAGGGAAGAGGGGGCTGATGGGTATGGTTCTTGGGCAGAAGGCACTCGGAGAATCTCACCCGAAAGCCCCTACGCGGAATCATAGCACGTGTTTCGGGACCTGAATGTGGCAGAGGGAACGAAGAAAGGAAAACAAAGCCTTCTTCTGTTTGCAAGCCTCCTTCTAAAAGTGTCTTTCCCCAGGTTCTGAAAAGCTGGTTCTGAAAACGGAACCAGCTTTTCTTCTCTAGGTCTTAGGGGGGAGGGAGGAGTGAACGGGCAGAGCACAGAGCATTTTTAGGGGCATGAATAGTCATTCTATATGTTTCTATAAAGGTGGATACATATCATTATGCTTTTGTTAAAATCCGTAAACACCAATCTGATGTAAACCACGGCCTCTGAACGATAACGGCGCGTCGGTGTAGGCTCACTGATTGTAAGGAACACACTCCTCTCGTGCAGGATGTTGGTAGTGGGGGTGGAGGCTGTGCGCGCGCAGGGTCAGGGGATATACGGAAACTCTCTGTACTTTCCACTCCGTTTCGCTCTCAACTTAAAACTGCTCTAAAAATAGTCTTTTTTTTAGAATAATCATGAGGATATAATTTTTTTAAATGTATTTGACAAAGTAGGTGTAGGCTTTGTGAATTAAGAGTCCAAGATCCTAATAATATTTCTGTGAAAGGCTATTGTGCAACTTTGATCAGGTGACTGTATCTTTGGGCCTGAATGTTCTCAGGTGTGAAATGAGGAGATGAGACTGACTGACTCTGAGGTTAGTTCAGTTCGAACGTTCTTCTCTGGGTCAGGGAAATTTAAGTGGTACATATTGACAGTACCCAATGGAGCACGAGGCTGAATTTTATCGCCTGTAAAGCTGTGCTCCAGCCATGAAGCAAGTTAGTTCTGCTGTAGCGCGTCAGCAGCTGGTGTCCACAGGTAAATGTCTGATGCGTTAGCTCCATACTATTTTGCGGCCATTAAAAGCGCTGATGAATTAAGCCAACCAGCCATTATGTGACCATTTTGTAAGCTTATTTTAAGAACTGAGCTTTTCAAAACTGCCATTCCAGAAACCAGGGACAATCCGATTGTCCTGAAATCTCCTGCCACAACAGGAGATTCTTAGGTGTCTCCGTCGATGCAACATTACTCACGCGACGGAAAGAATTCCACAAAGTCCCAAACATCCCTGAAGGTGATATATTTGGTGAATACATGCATCGCTATTTAGAATAAAACCAAATTTCTCTGAGGAACATAAAGTAATTGATATTAAAAACCTTCCAGGCTTTTCTCTAAAGAAGTTTCAGGAAGGTCTTCTGAGAAAGCCCCTCAAGCGACAGAGCCTGGAGGCAGACCCTGACCGCGGCTGTGAGGGTGACGCCTGCATCCTGACGGTGGCAGTCTCGGAACAGAGTCTCTTACCTGCTGCGGGGCGCGGAGGAGGACCCCCCCTCCTCTGGCCGAGGCTGCGGCTCGCCCGCTCTCCCCTCGGCAGGTCCCTCCTCCGGGGGCCGCGGCACGCCACCCTTCAGCTGCAGCATTTTCTCACCGAGAATCCTCTTACCGCCTCCTTTAAAAAGAAAGATGGAAGAGAAACGTGTCCGGGTCTCCACCCGGACTACCCAGAGCTACCTAGGGGAATTGAAACACAATTCCGGTTTATGGAGCTGGGTCGCTACGAGGAGCCCACGAAGGGAGGGGGGGGGGCCTGCGGGAGACAGAGGATGAAACCCACGACGCGCTCCTTTTGCAGCGCTCGTCCTCAGCCAGGAGGCCCCCGGTGGCCCGTAGGGCTGGAGGAAAGATACGGCAAGGAGGGAGAGGTGGTGCTCCGAGGAGGAAGAGCAGGGCCCAGGGGTATTTTAGAAAAGCAAACCAACCAACCAACAAGCAAACGATGAAATAAACAGATGAAATCAAACGGGCTGATTTCAACTGGAGTCAGAGTTGCGTAGTTTTGATTCTTACAGCTGAGCTGAAGCTCCCTGGGAGGGGGCCTTCGGAAGTCAGAAAGCCTCTTTATCACCCACAAGTTTGGGGAGTCGTGAAGGCAGAAACACGGTTTGAGATGCCAGAGCTCAAATCTGAAGTCAACGGGACATGAACAATAGTGTCATTGGAAGGACTCTCGGTTCCACGTCTCGCGCTGTAGAGAATGAGAATGTGCTGGTAGCTGCAGAGCCTGAGAAAGCCCTGCCTTCTAAGGGCCTGCCATCCTCAACACAGAACTGCCTGCTTCCCCCGGGATGTTTCTATCAAGGGAGACCACCTCTCTCACCAGCCAGTTTTGATATCTGGGTACTTTTTTACTGATACTACCAAGATTTTTAAACTAATCTCTATACCCAACATGGAGCTCGAACTCACAACCCCTGAGGTCAAGGGTGGCAACGCTCCACCAACTGAGCCAGTCAGGCGCCCCCGCCAACCAATTTATAAAGAAAAATCTAAGCACATTCTCTTTGTTCAGTCTTTTTTTTTTTTTTAATTTTTGAGAGAGAGAGAGAGAGAGAGAGAGAGAGAGACAGAGTGCAAGCAGAGGAGGGGCAGAGAGAGAGAGGGAGACACAGAATCCAAAGCAGGCTCCAGGCTCTGAGCCATCAGCACAGAGCCTGATGCGGGGCTCAAACTCACAAACTGTGAGATCATGACCTAAGCCAAAGTCAGGCTTAGCCGACTGAGCCACCCAGGTGCCCCTATTTGGTCAATCTTGCTTTTGCACAGAAAATATCAAACAACAATATTTTTTCAACACCTTTATTTTCTTGAAGATAGTTTCAATAAAAACAATTCTTGTGGCCCTTCATACACGAAGTTTTTAAAGCCCCTAGTGATTCTTACTGTTCTTCTTTGGGAACTGTCCAAATTTCGCCTCCCAGGTCCTTTCAAGAGAATAGTGACCAGAAACTAAGCACAGTGTTCTAAGTATGACCAATACACTTAGCATAATGATGTCTTACCCTTTTACCCCATAAAAATTAGTGTATCTCAGCGCAATGTTAAATTTCTTTCACTTGCAGTAGGAGAACATGTAGGGGTTTCATTTAACAGGAAGTGATTAAAAAGGATTTTTTTAAATGTTTATTTATTTTTGAGAGAGAGACAGAGTGTGAGCAGGAGAGAGACAGAGAGAGAGGGAGACACAGAATCTGAAGCAGGCTCCAGGCTCTGAGCCGTCAGCACAGAGCCGGATGTGGTGCTCAGATCGCGAACTGTGAGATCACGACCTGAGCAGAAATCAGAAGCAAGCTTAACCAACTGCGCCACCCAGGAGCACCTAACAGGAAGTAATTTTGAACTTCCAAACTCCCAATTTCACCTAACTTGTAGGTGATTGTGTTTGCATTGCTTTTTAAAAATCTCTATAAACGTTATACTCTGCTAGTGTCTGTTTTGCGTTTCGTTCTGGCTCTATGAGTTACTGCCCACTTCGTCAAAGTCCTCAAAATACTTCGTCTCCTTGCATAGGGATACTTACTGTGTGCTGACTTATAAACCTGATAGATTTATTTATTCTTTCACTCAGTCTTTGACACTTGCCTGCGAGGCCAAAAGGCCATTGCAAGTGGTCTGTGGCAGAGCCCAGTAAAATCCAGCCGATGGAAGGAGGGGTGCACGGCGGAGTGCAAACGATAGCTGGGTCACAGCAGCTGAGATGGTGAAGAGAATCGCCCGCATAAAAGGAATGGGACGGGTCACCTGACCTTGTTTCCACTTCCCTGGCCTTCGTTCTGCTCTTTCCTCCCTCCCTCCCTCCCTTCCTTCCTTCCTACCTTCCCTCCCTCCCTCTCTCTCTCTCTTCTAGGCCTCCATTTCAACGGTGTGCTGGTAAGTGTTTAACAACAAGTACTCCAGGGGATAAAATCCTGACTTTGTAGCCTTTGGCTATGTCTGTGGAGTAAATACTATCACCATGGTCAGTTTTAAGCTACCAATAAGATACCACGGAATACAGAGTTGGGATATGACAGAGTATTCATATATGTACGATATAGTATTTCCACCATACAAATATAATAGATGTACCACCTCGTATCTATTAGGATAGTTACTATTAAAAAAAATGAAAATAGCAAAATAACAAGTGTTGTCAAGAATGTGGAGAAACTGGAACTCTGGTGCACTCTGGGGAATGTAGAACGGTGCAGCCCCTCGGGAAAACTGCATGGCGGTTCCTCAAAAAATTAAAAATAAAATTATCATATAATCCAGCAATTCTACTTCTGGGTATATACCCAAAAGACCTGAAAGGAGGTATTTGTATACCCATGTTCAGAGCAACATTAGTTACTGAAACCAAAAGGTGGAAACAACCCAAGTGTCTGTCAACAGAGGAATAAACAAAATGCAGTCCATACATACAATGGAATACCCTTCAGCCTTAAAAAGGGAAGAAAATTCGAACACACGTTACAGCAGGGAGGATCCCTGAAGACGTTATGCTAAGGGATATAAGCCAGTCATGAAAGGGTAAATGCCATACTATCACGCTTACATGGGGACCCAGTCAAAGTCACAGTGAGAAACCCGGCTTTTAAGAAACCCCTGTCCCAAGACTATTCCATCCCCTAGCTAACAACTGCCGACAGAAGATAGAAACCCCCCTCCCCCTCTCCCCCCCCTCCCCCCACCTCACCTGCTCTCATAGCTCAGATCTTGAGCGTGCAGTTTTCGCTTTACCAACCGTTCCCGCTGGTGTTGCCCATCTGCCGTGTTGCCAGTCTGTCCTTGAAATTCTTTCTCGAGGCAAGACCAAGAACCTTCAGTGACACCTTTGGGACTGGGTGGGACAAAGCCCCAGGGCCCCGGGTCTCCTCGGTTCACTGGGCAACACTAGGGCTTTACCAGTATTAATTCCATTTACCCTCCTGCCTTTTGCGTTTTTGTCATTCATTATATTTCAAAGTCTATTCAAAGCACACAGACATTATTATTTTTGCCTGGGACAGGAATTCGATTCGCGCCCATATTTAACATATCCATTGCTCTTCATTCCTTCTTTCATCTCCGTGCTTCCCTTGGGATCGTTTCTGCCTGAAGAACTACCTTTTGCATTTCCTTCACTGAAGGCGTTCTGCTTATCTGGGACGGCCTTTATTTCACTTTGAAAAATATTTTGTCAGGGATTAAATGCAGATGGAAAATTATAGTATTTTAGCACTTTCACCATGCATGTAACAGGAGTGGTTTTCTCCCAGGTGTTCCTAGGACTTTTCTGTTTGCCTTTGATTTTCGGCAGTTTTTACAGCCACGTGCCTGTGTTTACTCTTGTTTGGAGTTGACGGAATCTCTTGTCCATTTGGCTTGATGGTTCATCAGTTTCTTTTTAATTGGCCATTACATTTTACGAAATTGATTTCAATCCAATTTCCATCTCCTATAATGTGAAACTTCAAATACAGATACATTAGCCCTTTAAAAACATGACTTACACTTTTTAAAAGCTCTCCCCTCTGCAGCTCTGAAACTCCCTTCCTTTTAGCTCTTTATACTTCAACTAGATATTTTATACTTATTATTTTTCAATTACTAATTCCTCTTCAACTGGGTCCAAACTGCTGTTAAAACTGTTATTTTTTTTAAGTTTTTATTTATTTATTTTGAGAGAGAGAGACAGAGAGCAGGAAAGGGCAGGGAGAGAAGGAGAGAGAGAATCCCAGGCAGGCTCCATACTCTCAGTGAGGAGCCCGATGCAGGGCCCGCGGTGGGGCTCGACCCCACGAATTGGGAGATCATGATCATAACCTGAGTTGGACACTTAACTGACTGAGCCACCCAGGCGCCCCGACCATATGTTGCTTTTTAAAATTAGTTACCACATTTATGTTCTAGGATTTCCATTTGAGTTTTCAATAGATTCCTAATCTCTGGTGTAAGTTTCCATCTTGTCATCTATGTCCTTGAATATCTAAAACATACACATTTGAGTGTTCCTATCTGGTAAGTTCAATAGCCCAAGCATGTTGTGAATCCGGTTTCCATTGTTTGCTCCCCCCCCCCCCTTGCTCTTAGCCCTTTGTATGCCTGGAAAATGGGATTGAACGACGGACCTGACGTGTGAAGAACTATGGGGGCTTTGGATAACGTAACTTTTTGGGAGAGATGACGGAGACGCGGATCACCGCCCGCCCTTCCATTACGCTGTTTCACAGCTGGCGCTGCCTGGAGCTCTCGGTCCACATCTGGTTTTGCCCACATTCTTAGGTGGCCGAGCTTTCGAGCTGCCATCTGAGGAGCACCTTCCCTTTGGAGCGACCTGCACTTCGGTTTGTATCTATCTCCTTGGCACCAGGTCCCGCTCCCTGAAAACTGCTCTTCTTTCCGCGGACTCTGCTTGCCCTCCTAGCTTCTTACCTGGCTAGCGCTGAATTTGCAAACGCCTCGAGAGTGTGAAAATTAGTAACTCGAAACCTCGCTAAGGCGGAGTTGGGAGATTCGGTAGGGGGAGCTATCACACTCTAGCATATCGCGAACCCAGAAGGAAGACACAGACCTTGCTACTGGATGTTACTTTACTACCCCAGCAGGCGGAGGAGGGGCTTTGCTCCTCCCCCGACAATACCCCAGCCAATGAGAAACAGCCAAAATTCAGCCAATGAAAAGCCACTATACTTGAACTCCCAGTTTACGCCAATAGATTTTTTTGTCTGTAACACCTACGCAACTTCGCCTTTCACTTTCTAAAGGACCCTTCTCCTTTGTTGAGTGGACTTGCCTTTGGTTTTGCTATAGCTTGCTTATCTATTGCAGTTCTCTACTATTTGTGAACAAACACATCTTTTGCTGGTAAAATAACTAGCGGTTTTATTTTTTAGGTTAAGAAGGGCAAAAAACCTTTCTGACTGTCCAGTTCACATCCCAGTGTACTCCAAGATCTTGACTCCTCAAGTCTGAATACGGGGACAGCCACCACAAGTCTCCCCAGCCCCCTTTATATCTCCTCCCTCCCCTGCCCACGGATTATTTAAAATGCTTTTTTTTTTTTTTTCTGATTCTTAGTAGCTGCCTTCTCCCCAGCTTCTCAGTCTCTGGGTCCTGTCAAGAACTGCCCAGTGCCTGAGGGGAAAAGGCAGAAAATTAGTTTCATTCCAATGAGCTTCTCTCTCTCTCTCTCTCTCTCTTTTTCTCACTCTGTGTGTGTGTGTGTCCTAGCTGCATTGGTAGCCTTCCAAAGACTTCAAACAATTCCTTTAAACCAGACCTGATCTACTTTTTTCAGTGTCTGTGCTGGTTTACTACAGATACTCCATCATAACTGAAAGAGGAAATCTACAAATTCTAGGTAAATGAAATTTTCCTACTTCGATTTCTTAAAAACAACAACAACAACAAACAATAGGTTACTGGTACATACTTAGGACTTTTCTTATAATACTCTCAGACAACTCTGACCGGATATCCAAACTCTTGCTAGAAGCATGTGCCAAAGATTGTCTACCATGAGCTGAACAGTCATTGTGCCTGTCCAAGGTCCCGGAATTTGATCAAGTTGGATCCGGTTCCCCGCTGCGCTGTCTCCACTGTCAGCTAACTCACCATGAGAGTGATCAAGTAACCAGTTTTCCAGGGGCTGGTCACTAATTGGAGGAGAAGAGGCCAAGAAACCGTTTAACCCTCCTCATTTATTCCGGGGAATGCTGACCGTCAGCAGGGGTGCAGTGAGACGTGGAAACGGAAGTCTGAGTTACGAGGATACCAGCAGCGTTCTCAGAGCGTCCCTGGGGGCCCAGCACGCGGCTCCTCGGTGCTGGACCGACTGTAACTTATCTAGTCCAGGCAACGCCCCTCACAGCGTAGGTTATTAGCACCCCTGGTTGCAGGTGAGACACTCGGGCACTGAGAGGCTGACCTGACTTCCCAGGGGGCCCCGCCCAGGGACGGGAGAGCCAGCGCCCAGGGCCAGGCAACTTGCCTCCAGAGCCCTTGTGCTGGAGCACGCCAGCCCTTGCGGAGAAGACTTCACCAAGATATGCGTCCCCTCCTCCCCCGACCTCCCTGATTCCGAAAAGAAAGAGAAGGTTAAAAGGAAAGCCTACTTCACACTGGGAACTAATTGAAATAAAGAAGAGGAGAAAGAGCAAAACCATTTAGTCCTCCCCAGAAGCCGACTCCATGGGTCCAGGGAGGATGCAGTCACACCCCCCCACCTGGAAGTATTTGGGGGCCTTGAGTTTTCCTAATGATCTGAATGGACAGGGAGTCCCCTAGAGGGGCACACAGGAAAAAGGGACTGTGCCTTTTGGGCTCAGAGTGTGCAGGAGATAGCTGAGCACTCCTGCCTGCCTGCCTCAGGGCAAGAGGGAGTGCGCCTGGAGTGACGCGGGTGGGGGGGGGGGGGATATCTCATAAAAATGAGCCCAAATCATGTCTTTCAACTTCACGGAATAACGCTTTCATATTTGGCCATATCCACGTTCCTTTACCACTGATAACCTCATGTCTTCTTTACATTGATTCGCTTTTTTTTTTTGGAAAGCTTCTTTTTAAAATTTATTTTCTGTCACTACCATAACTGAAATACCAGAATGAATCAATTGCCTTAAGAAGGATATAACTGGAAAGATAAGGACAAAGGAAACAGAACAGTGTGATTATAGTAAAATAACATTAAAATATTTACAAATGCAAGTTAAATAGTAAGAGTAAATCGGCATCGAGTATAATAGGCGATTTAATTCTCGTAGCAGCAATTCAAAGTAAATATTATCTCTGTTGTTACAGAGGAGGAAGCTGGAATGTAAAAACTCAAAGTTTGACTGACAGGCCAGAGCTAGTGCAAGAGGAAAAATCAAACCAAATGCCATCAGATGCCAAAGCCCCCAGATTCATGTCCTGTGAGATTTAAATTGATGCTGAATTCCGGCGTATGACAACATTGAAATGAGCATTCACAGCTGGAGAGGGAGATGAGAGAACATTTTTCCATCAGTCTCTGGTCAGGACCCTAAAGGGGTCTTTTCTGGGGAGGCAGAGGGGTCAGCATGGACACAGAGCCCAGGAGCCGCCCCACGCATTCCCTGGAGGCAGAGGCGGCCTTCAGAGGAGCCTGGAGCCTACTGGGGCCTGGGCCATCAATGCATGGAAACCCTGGTCCCGCCCGGTTTACGCTGCCCTGCAGCAGCCAGCACGCGGAATGGTTCTCCCTTACCAGCCCAGGGAAAACCCGACAGGCCTCCTCTCAGTTGGAGCTCAGGGAGAGCGGAGACATCAGGACAGACACAGGAGCTGCCGGTGCTAGGGACGGACGAGGGGGACTAAAATGCATCAGATGCCGAACGAGAAGTCAGGACCTTGAAATAAAATCTTGTGTGCAACTGACTAAACTAATAAACTAGGTCTGCATTTTCCAATATGGTGGCAACTAGAAACGTGGTAATTGAGCATCTGAAATGTAGCTAGTTCTGGGAAACTGATTTTTTTTTACTTAATAATTAATTTAAATAGCCACATGTGGCTGTTGGCTACAGTACAGGATGGCACAGGTTACAGAATAACCATCTTACCATAAAATCATCTGCTTTATTTCCCTGTAGCAATAAACAGATTTAATAAGATCTCACACCTGATAACCATTCCAAATAGCTTTCTCCACTTGCCTAGATCCAGCTGAATGTCAGTTTAGCCCCAGGGGCCATCTCTCCTGCTGCCTCTGCTTCCTCATCAGATCCACCCGCTTTCCCCAAGTGAACGGGAGCCCCAGCCAGTCCTGCTCTCACAGGTGAAGTCTTGGTCCCTTGGCTGGTCACAGGCCTCTGCCCAGGTGGTGGCTTCACACCTTTCGTCCTAGGTAACTGATTTATATTGCTGCAGCACTGTGTTGGCCCAAGTGTGAGGTGTGGTCATTGGAGCTTTCCTTTTTTGGATGGCCCCCTAGGAAAAGAGAGTGCAGATTCGGGCACTGGTTGGTGGGAGACCACAGAGAGCTGGCCAGTCTCCGTGAATTAGGTGACTTAAGCGCAATTGTGGGTCAGTGGTAGGATTTTTGTCCCACGGCCAGAACACTGGATTTGATTCCTAAGAATCAAATTACTGAATTTTGCAAAGCTAATTTCTCTATCACACAGACGCAACTGCAGTCAAAGAATGGAAGCCACAGAATCGACGTCCTTGGAGGATACAGAAGGATAAAGTTTTGTGGTAGGACTTGAATGGTGACAGAGAGGCCTCAACCTTGAACGGGAGCCCAATGGCTGAGCCCAGAGAAGGTCTGGCTTGGACTCTGCATGCTATCTTCCCTTCATGCCCCAAGTACCTCCTGAGAGCAAGAGAGTATTCTGGAGCGAAGCAAAAGCAAAGTGGGTCTCCAAGACCCCTCAGAAGCAGGAGGTGAAGCACAGGAGGAGGACGCAGAAGCAGAGATTTAGACAGAATTACAATGGGTTTGTTAACCATACACTGACTGGGAACAGACTTTATTTAAAGACTAAATCGCACCTGTCTTCCAGTGGTTCGGGGGCTGAATTTCCCATGGAAGTGTGTCAATCCCAGAATATGATGTGTATACAGAGATTAATATAAAAATATTTAAATATTAACAGTAAATAAGGGACTGTGAATGCGGTATCTCACGTAACTTTACTCAAAAGAGGGAGACTGGCATCAGAATGTTGCCAAATACGTAGAAAGCCAAAAGTATGAGAGCGCCCGAAATGCCACAGTAAAAACTCTGAACCTACTTTGTGTTCTGGGAGGTTATTCACTGTTGATTCAATTTCTTTAATAGATATATATCTGTTCAGACGATCTATTTCTCCTCATGTGAGTTTGGCAGATTGTGTCTTTCAAGGAATTGGTCCCATTCACCCAAGTGATCACATTTGTGGGCACAGGGTTTTTTATAATATTCCTTTATAACCCTTTGAATGTCCATGGCATCAGTACTGATGGCCTCTTTCTTTTTTAAAAATTTTTTTAAATGTTTATTTTTTTTATTCTTGAGACAAAGAGAGAAGAGACAGAGACAGAGACAACACATGATTGAAATGTACAAATGAGAGAGAAAAAGACGGGTCCAAGAATTAACACGTAGTATATAAAAGGCATAGAGCTCAATTTCTGCTCCTGAGAATCAACAGAAAAATCAGGCGCTAACACAAGCTGCCCTGCTCGGGTGCAGGATTCTCTTGGCCACAATGAAGTGTCTCAGGTATGTGAATTTCTGTGGAAATAGCTGCCAAAAACTACTGAGGAATAACTGAGCGGAAGGGATGGTTGATTTTATATGTCAATTTAGCCAGGGCTCAGCACCTAGATACTGGGCCACACAATATTCTAGATATTCCTGTAATGGTATTTTTAGATGAGATTAACACTGAACTCAGTAGACTTTGACTAAAGCGGACTGGCCTCCACGATGTGAGTGGGCTTCATCCAGTCAGTTCAAGGCCTTAGGAGAAAAGACGAATCTTTCCGAAAGAAGAAAGAATTTTGTCAGCAGAAAGCCTTTGGGGTCAAACTGTATGTAGCCTTTTGCGGGACCCCAGCCTGCCATCTTGCTTTGCAAGGGTGAAGCCTCCGCAGTCGTGGGATCCAGCTCCTTACAGTAAGTCTCTCTTACTCTGTCATCTGTCTGTCCTACCTGTCTGTCCATCTGAAGTGCCGAGGAGGAATCAGTACGTTGTCTATATTAGTTCTGTATTGATTCTTTTTATCTGGAGGATCCTGACTAATGCAGACAGCACGTGAGTTCACCCTCACCGTCTAGAGAAAGGGGAAGAGGAACAGGTGTCTGGAGCCAGTGAGTTTGCTCTCCACCCTGGCGGCCTCCTCTGGATCTGGGTGACAGGGTCACCGCAGAAATCGGTTCCGGTTCTGCAAAAAACATCCGGGCCAGCCATTGAGCTGAGGAGCAGATGCAGATTTCCTGCTGCTTAATGCCCACCGCGGCATCTGCTGTAGCTCCGCCCTCGTCAAGTCAGGAGGACAACGCTCCCCTTATTAGAAAGTTTACAGAAAGTCTGTTGTGCCAACAAGAGTATGAGGAAAAGAATTCTCCTAGTTAGAAAAATAAAATGAACTATAAATTGGTACGACTCCAGGGGAAGGCAAATTTACAGGATTTATTATTTACATTAAAACCACATGCAGAAACCACTATGATAGAGCGATTGCGTTTCCAGGACTTTATCCTACAGAAATACCTGTATAAGTGGCAAAAAACATGGGTACAAGGATGAAGACCACAGGATTATTAGATTATCATGAGACCAATTTGCTTAAAAAAAAAAAAACCCAGCATATAAAAGGCTAATTGGTACAAAAGAAGAAATGCCTTCATTAAAAATAATGCAGAAAATAATAACGATCATGACTCTAGCATTATTAATTGAGCAATTACTAAATTCAGACACATCCTGCAAGACACTCTTACACGTTTGAAAAACTGAGGTATGTAAAGATTTACTACCAGTGGGAAGAAACATTTCATCCCGGAACACATCCTCTTGGATTATATGAGGCCTCTTTCATTCTGTTTCTAGAAATGCAATTGATGTCTCCTAACTACGTTTTTTCCGGACAGGTTTTCTGGGAGGTCAAGGGAGCATGAGAAGGGGCCAGCGAATCACTTGAAGGGAATTTTGCCCTTGGCCAGAGAGAACCCAGTCGCTGCCGTAAAAATGCCCATACCGTCCCTGGGTGGGCTTGAACCACCAACCTTTCGGTTAACAGCCGAACGCGCTAACCGATTGCGCCACAGAGACACAACACACCTCCCCTGCTTATTATAATGGAGTGATCACTCACTCAGCACGCGGCTCTCAACTCCTGCCGTCTGACTGGGGAGGCTCCAAAGCCTCGGAAAATTGGACGTTACGGTGACAAATCGAGCTGCTCGTCGTGTTTGAAACCGGTGCGTTGAGTGATTCCGAAACCAGGGCACCTGAATGGCCTAGCCCCGCCCTGCCCCTCACCAACCACAGAATCCAGAACCTCCCCACCATCCGTCCACCCCCTGGCCTGAGTCGAGGGGTCTCCAAGGGCAGCGGAATCCCCAGGACACTCAATTAGGACTTGCTGGCTTAATGCATTTGAGAGTCTGAACACACAAAGGCACCGCGGCTAGACCGCGGGACCCAGCCGGGCAGGAGGCTCAGCTGCCAGCCAGCCGCCTGGAGATCTCCGCGCCGAGGGGCTCCGAACGCCGCCCGCCGGAAGCCTCCCTGCTGCCCTACTACACAGCTTTCCCACGGCTCCGGCGGCCTCGGTCTCTTCTAGAACACAAGAGACCATGGCCGACGCCCTTGCGAGGCGTGTAAGTGGTCTTTTGGTTTGCTCATTTGGTTGGTCTTCGTTTACTTCCATATATTTTCGCCTTTAAGCTTTTAGTCCTTTGAGGAACTCTGGGAGCAGAAATGGAAAAGTGTTTTTTTTTTTTAAGGGGGAAGTTCTTTTCAAAAGGTTTTATTTCGGTCAATTGACTTTGAAGCCTGCAACGTCCCACGGGCTGGGCGGCTGGGCAACGGAGGGGCCTACGGTGCACCATCTGCGCCGCTGGAGCTCAACTGTGTTCCGACCTGAGGGGGGTCATGGGGTCGGGGGGAGGGAGCAGGAAAAGGGTCGGGGTCAAACGGGAACCTTCGGGAGAAGGGAAAGAAGCAGGAGAGGTTTTGTCGAGGACAAGGAGACCTCCCGAGAGGCCTGTGGAGACGCACTGGCCGGATCCTGAGACATGAGAACTGTTTTTTATTCCATCTCAGAAGGTGCAGGTTTATGGCGCGCCGTGATCGTATAGTGGTTAGTACTCTGCGTTGTGGCCGCAGCAACCTCGGTTCGAATCCGAGTCACGGCAGTAGCTGGTGTCTTTTTTTTTTTTTTTCTCCTTGACAAAATTTGGTAAGTCTTTTAGCCTCGCTCTTAATCCCCTCACCACTATTTGTGGCCTAAGATCAGGGATTGTGGCTCTACAGAACTTTGCGGTCCGGAAAAGGGGAGGAAACACGACCGCGCACTAAGCTGGAGTCAGATATACGGTTTTCCAGGAGCCCGCCCCATATCTGAGCATGCGCAGAACTATCCCAAAGGATGAAGTCCCGTCCGTGGCTTCCACTTATATAACGGTGTCATCATAACCGTTTTTCTGGTTAAAATATTTCACATGTTGATGGGGCCGTTTTAGACACTGTGACAAATGCCATTTTATGAGTTTGTATTCGACAGGGTATTTTACAATAAAATCTAATAAATACAACAAAACCTAGATTCGATGCCATTCTCATTCCCCACCCATTTTATCCTAATAGTACACACTGAAGTACAATTCACAAAGAATAAAACGCACAAATCTTAAACGCACAGCCCAGTGGACTTTGACAAACGCCGGATACTGCCGTGCCTCGGACTGCGGCCGAGGGTGTTGCGGCCACAAGTCAGAGGACTAACCACCACGCGCACCGCACACCTGCTGCCAATCGGTGGGTGTCCTTTGGTATTTTTGACATCAACACGCCCACACCTAGAGAAGAGCTCGGCAAAATTTCCCTCGGCCCAGAAACGTCAGCACTGCCCTTTCCAAACAAGTCCCACCTACTTTCCCTTCACCTAAGCAAACGTTCTGATTTCTTTTGGTTGTTTTGAAAGGATTTTGTTTACATCTTAGCAACCAGTTAGATAACTCTGTTAAACAGCAATCCGAACTTTGAGTCCAAGAGAAAAGAAAGAATTACAAGGCCCCAAAACAGGTATAATCATTGTTATTTTTAAAGTTTTTATTTTTAAAAAAGTAATCTCTACACCCAGTGTGGAGCGCGAACTGAACCCCCCCCCCCCAGATCAAGAGTCAGATGCTCCACCAACACGCCTAGATGCCCCAAATCACTATTATTTTTAAGTGAACATTTTCTGTAAATACAATATATACATACAGTCTACTTTAGCATTGCGAACTGATTTAAAAGCAACATCACCCAAAGTTCCATGGGTTTTTTTTTTTTATCTTTAATACCATTCCCTACAGAAATGAATCAAGATTTCTTAAAGAACGGACTACTTCCAGGAATGGCACAGGGGAGTCACAGGATAAGCATGGGAAAGCTTGGATCAGAAGGTACTGATTCACTAACAATCTATTAGGATCTTAAAAACAAAAACACAGAGCCAGCTTGAAGGACTCCCCACTTGCATGACTTGTGATACTTGGAGCACGAGAAACAGCTCCGCCATCTTTGTGCGGGTCCGTAAACGTGCCTTGCGGGCCAAATCCCACTCAGCGCTCATTTAGTACATGAAGTTTTATTGGAATACAACCATACTTACTCATTTATGTGTCACCTATGGCTGCTTTTGTGTTACAATGGTAGAGCCGAGCATTGTAACAGAGACCACATGGTCAGCAAAGCCTAAAATATTTACTATCGGGCACTTTACAAAATTACAAAAAAAGTTGGCTGACCCCAGTCTAGTGGATTGAAAGACTGGATTAAGGAATATTGGAGTCAATGAAGTAATTTGCATGCTGAAGTATTTACATTCAATGACCATGATATAACTTAACTTTAAAATGGTTCAACAAAAACATAAGTAGTTCATAATTAACGGTTCTGGTTCTGATTTCTGTAGGTCAGCGTTAACTATTTTTGAAATTCACATAATATACTTTCTTTGTGTCCGCCTATTTTTTTTTTTGTTTTCATGCAACATAATGTTTTTGAGATGCATTCATGCTGTCGAGTGTATGATTACAGTGTTCCTGATGCGTGCTATTCCTGTGTGTGACCACACTGCCATTGGTGGATACTTGGATTGTTTCTAGTTTTGGCTATTGTGCAAAAAGCTGTTATATGTATACTTGTACATTCATTTTCCGAGTATATATTTCGTAGTGGAATTGCTGGGTTATTGGGATAGATGTAAATTCAACTTCTGCCAGTTTTCCAGAATGTGTGATTTTTCCTTCTCAACAGCAACGAGGTATAGTTACCGTACATTCGCGTCAGCAGCTGGTGTTCTCCAATTTTAAAAGTTTACTGACTCTTGTGAGTGCATACTCTTGTGAGTATCTCGCTATGGTTTTAATTTGCACTTCCCTAATAATGATATTAGCTTCTTTTTTATTTTTTTTAATGTTTATTTTTGAGAGACAGAGAGTGAGCAGGGGAAGGGCAGTGAGAGAGGCAGACACAGAATCCGAAGCAGGCTCCAGGCTCTGAGCCATCAGCACAGAGCCCCATGCGGGGTTCAAACTCACAGACCATGAGATCATGACCTGAGCTGAAGTCGGCTGCTTAACCGACTGAGCCACCCAGGCACCCTTTAGCTTCTTTTTAAAACATTTTTATTATTTATTATTTATTTTGAGAGAGAGAGAGAGAGAGAGAGAGAAAACAAGCTAGGGAGGGGCAGAGAGACACGGAGAGAGAAGATCCCAAGCTGACTCCCCACTGACAGTGCAGAGCCTGATGCAGGGCTCAATTCCATGAACTATGAGACTATGACCTGAGCTGAAATCAAGAGTCAAGATGCTAAACTGACTGAGCCACCCAGGTGCCCCAAGCTTCTTACGTCTTTTGTCCATTTAGAAATTATGGCCCATGTTATGAAGAAAGACTATTCTGGTACTTTGCTAATTTTTAAAAGTTTTGGCTTTTAGAATTGATTTCTAAAAGTTGTGTTCAGATAAGAATATTGCGAATATCTTCTCCCACTCTATGGATTGCCTTTTTACTTTCTAATGGTGATTTTTGCTGAGCAGAAGTTTTTAATTTTGATGAAATCTAATTTCTTTACTTTTCTTTTATTGTTAGGGTATCGTACTCTAAGACATCTCTCCTACCCCAGACTGTGATTATATTTTCCTACATTTTCTTCCAGAAGAGGCTTTAATGTTTCAGTTTTCAGCTTTAGAATCTCTGATTCATTTCCTGATCTCGGCCCAATATTTAATCACCCTGGCTAAAGAACCTCTGGCTCACTTTGCAGCTCACCAACCTCCCAGAAATTTTTATAACTTTTGATGTAAAGACATTCATAATAGTTTCCTGCTCTGCTCTTGGCTGACTGTGTATCTTCGTGTTTCTATCCCTCATTCCTTCTTTTACCTCTCTTTCCTTCTCTCTCCTCTTCTCATCCCCTACGTCTGAGAAAACCAGAAATACCTAAAGCCGAGAAGAAAGATCTGATCAATCTATGCTTAAGAGCACAGGCCCTGGTTTGAAAATCTGATTCTGCCCTCGTGTGGCCTCGGAGAAGTAACTTAAAACTTCATGTGCCTCAATCCTTTCTTCTGTAAAATGGGCCAATAAGAGGAATCTACTTCGTTCTGTCGTTGTTGGCTGTGCCTGCATTTAGTAACTACTCAAATCGATAATGTCATTGTCAGTAGAATCGCCCTCATTATCATTATCCTTTGCATTATTTTAAAAACTCATTATGCTGATATTTTGCACCTTAATTTTGCTTCTTCTAGAAATTCTTGTAACTTGAATCATGGTGTATGCATGGTGTATCACGTTCTGCGTGATGTCTGTGAGGTTTTTATATCAAAAGTTCGTGCCTTTTTATTGCTGAATAGTATTCCATTATATGAATATACTATAATGTGTTTACCAGTTCTTGATAATGGACACTTGAGTAGTTACCAGTTTAGATTCTTATGAATAAAAAAAAAAGACCACTATGAACAGTCTTGATACATTTTTTCTGCTATGGACATTTGTTTTCAATTCTCTGGGAAGAATGCCTAGGTGAAGAATTGACGAGAATAAAGGGATGTTTATGCAAATTTATGTTGAAATGTATAAGAAACTGTCCAACCAAAATGGCCGACATAGTCCCACTACAAATGAGTGAGAGATCCGGTTGTGCCCCAGCTTCGGCGAGACTGGGTGTTTGCAGACTTTATAATGTTAGCCATGCGACTGGTGCAGTGGTGTCTCAATGAAGTTTTAATATGTATTTCCCTGACAGCCTTTAGTGTATCTTCCTCTCTGAAGGGTCTATTTAAGCTTTTGCCCATTTTTAAAAATGGGTGCTTCAGCTTTTAATATTGATTATAGGAGGTTGTTTTATATTCTGGAATACGGTCTTTGTCAGATATGTTTCGTGAATACTTTTTCCCGGGCTGTTATTTACTTTCGCACTTAAAGGTATCTTTTAATGAGAAGATATTTTTAATATTTTCATTATTTTATAATTTAATGTCAGGTTTTAATATGAATGTTAAAATCTAATTTAGGGGCGCCTGGGTGGCTCAGTCGGTTGGGCGGCCGACTTCGGCTCAGGTCATGATCTCACGGTCTGTGAGTTCGAGCCCCGCGTCGGGCTCTGTGCTGACAGCTCAGAGCCTGGAGCCTCCTTCGGATTCTGTGTCTCCCTCTCTCTCTGCCCCTTCCCCACTCATGCTCTGTCTCTCTCTGTCTCAGAAATAAATAAACATTAAAAAAAAAAAATTTTTTTTTTAAAAAAAATCTAATTTAATATTTAATAAGACTAATATTCGTTTATTTTTTAAAGTTTATTGCTCTATTTTGAGAGAGAAAGAGAGAGACAAAGAGGGAGAGAGTGGGTGGGGGGCAGGGAGTGAGAGAATCCCAAGCAGGCTCTACTCCGTCAGGACAGAACCGGATGTGGGGCTTGATCTCATGAACCGCGAGGTCATGACCAGAGCTCAAATCAAGAGTGGGACACTTAACCGACTGGGCCACCCAGGAGCCCCTAGTCTAATATGAGTTTAAAATTTTAAAAGCCTAATTTGTCATTTTAATATTTAATTCTATTAAAGTCTAATTTATCTTTTTTCTATTTTCCTTATCTTTTTGTGTAATATTTAGGAAATCTTTGCCCACCACCGGGTCGTAAGAATATTCTCATCTCCTTTCTTCTAAAACTTCATGGTTTCGTGTGTTATGTTTTGGTCTGTGATCCAACTTAAATTAGCTTTGGTGCATAGTGGGAGGCAGGGAAGACAGAGCTTTTCGCTATGTAGCTCTCTAGTTGTTTCAGTCCTACTTGTCAAAATGAGCCTCTGTTTCCCCTCTGAATTGCTTCAGTGTCCGTTTTTGGAAAATAATTTGACCAGAGAGGGTGGGCCTAATTTAGGTGACTCAGGTTCAGTTCCATTTATATACACACGTGTCCCCTCTGCCACTCCCATCCGGTCTTGTTTATAGTAATAAACAGCGTAATAGTAAGTCTTAAAGTCTTCCAGGCTCGACTTCATGCAGCTCAAGAAATTTTGAGATGTATACATCCCAAAGCAGCCACCCCGCAAATCAAGATCTGCGGTCGCTTAACTTCTCTCATTTCACCGTAGGACATAGGCCCTTACATATTATGGCTGATCCTGCAGCCAAAGATCCCCTATTGAGCCCCCAGGAAAAGACATCTCCAGTTACCTTTAGAGCTGATGAAAAAAAAAAAAAATATGACTGCAACACTTAACCATGAGTATAGATTTTTCTTGGGGAAAAAAAAAACAAAAACCAAGTTCATTCTCCAGGCCATTGGCTATTCTTCATGACCATGAATACAACGTTTGCAATTTTCTGTTCTTTGCAGGGACACAAAGTCCCAGGGAGGGCCTCTAACTTACTGGGCTGATAGTTGAGTGTGGGGTTAAAGTTGGAGGCTGAGTAAGAATTGACTTTTACTGTGTGAGAAAAGATGAAGGGGAGAGGCTGAGGACAGGTGCAGGGAAGGGTAGGTTGGAACCAGGAGGTCAAATTTGGGGTCTTGCAGTGATTGTCACAGATTTGAGGAAAGAGGAACTTTCCACAAAAAAACAAAAACAAAACAAAAACCAAAACAAAACAAACTTCAGTGGAAACAACCAATACCTAAAGGCCGTTTATGAGGCTTTCTCATTTATATACATCTTTCTCATTTCTGTAAAAATGGGAGACTTCAAAGGCTTTTTATGTAACTTTTTAAATGTGTATTTAAATGAAAAATTATTAAAATTAAAATATTTATCATAAAAGTCCTAAATTCACCTGAAATTCGACCCACAGTGCATTCAAAATAAAACGGGCTCAACCTAGAAGACACACTACCTGGCTGAAGTGCCCTTCCTGGGTGGGTGAGATTCTCAACCATAGTTGCTTTCTCTAGTTTTCCCCACACCTGAAAGTCCTCATTCCAAACTCATCAGACACCGCTTCCTTTGCCAAAAGATGTTCAAAGTAGCCTTACTTTAAGTACGTGCTGTAAACATAAACCTGCCAGGTGCAACCTCGGAATTCAGAAAAAGCCCAGGGAGGGACGTTCAAGGGGGCGGCTGCCTGCCCACCGCGGGCCAGGCCAAGGCTGCGGCCCCCCCCCCCCCCCCCGGAGCCGGGAACTCACCTTCACCCGCGACGGGGCGCCGACCGCATCTTCGTGCTGTCTCCAGAGGAGGCGAATCGCACGGAGTTCTTCCCTCCCCTGGGCTCTGTGTCCACCTCTCCCTTTCTGTCTCTCCCACGACGTTTCGGGAGCCTAACGCTGGCCAGGACTGAAGGGGGAGGCTGCCCTTCTCCTCCGGGCGCCTCCCGCGGGGGCGTCTGGGCAGCTCGTCCGGCCGGGGCGTTACGGCCGCAGGGGAGGCCGTCGGGGGCGGGGCCGCGAGGGCCGCGGGGGCGGGGCGCGAGTCGGCCGCGTGCGCCCGCGTGCATCGCGCAGCCGCGCGTCGCGGGTCCGGACGCATTGAGTCGACGCCGCCGGCCGGGGCTCGTCCGCGGGCCGCACGCAAGGGGTGCGGACTCGGCGGCGGGCCCCCTCCGGCCCGGCCTGGCCCTTGACCTTGGAGGCCGGGCCCGGAAGAGGCTCGTTTGATGGGCAGAGCCCAGGAAGTCTCAACGGCGGCCCAGCCCCCGGTCCCGAGGGTGAAGTCTCCAAAACCTGAAGTGCAGCGGGGGTCGCGAGTGGCGTCGTTCTCCCCGCCTGTGTCGGGAGGGTCGTTTGCCCGAACCGGACAGCAAGCCGATCGTGTGGCTCCCGGACGGCAACTAACAAAAGAAGAACCAGGACTTTGTGACCAAGCGGGCGTGTGGCGGGAGGGGACGGCCGGCGTCGCAGAGCACGGTGTTCGCGCCCCGAGAGGGCCTGCGGCGCCGCAGCGGAGGTAGGTGGGAAGTGCAGGGGCGGCGGGCTGTGTGTGGGGGGGTGGGGGGACCCGGAGACCAGGCCAGGGCCGCCCAGCCTGCCTCGAAAGGCGTCTCGGTCCGCGTCGCCTCTGTCGCTGCGTCCCTCGGAGTGTTTTGGGGGCATGTTGGGGACCGCGGGGTCTCACTCCGGGCACCTCCTCCCCTCCCGCCTCCTCGCGGCGACCTCGTGTCCGCAGGCGGCCGCCTCGCAAAGGCGCATCTCCGGGGGCAGTTCTGGGGGTTCTGGGGTGCGGCCGGGACGGGGCGACTCGTGGACCTGGCGGGGCCCCGGGGTGCGACCGTTGTCCCGCACAGTGCGAGGTCTTCGTTGTGGGGCACCTTTTATAGGGAAAGCATGGAGGGACCGGCCTTTGGGGACAGTTCCTGAGAGGGCTGTGCGTCACCCAGAACAGGTGGGCAGAAAATCGCCACGGCTTATCACAGAAAGTACTTGTATCTCTTAAAAAGCAAGTACTTGCACCTCCCTGGTGGTCTAGTGGCTAGGATTCGGCGCTTTCACCGCCGCGGCCCGGGTTCGATTCCCGGTCAGGGAACGCAATGACTACTTTTGCCTTCCTGTCCCTCCCCACTCTGGGTGAGATGAGTTTTACTGTGATTTTCCCCAAGATTGGCGGGAAAATGGAGTGAACTAGTTATTGAGCATACATTCCAGAAAGTAGAACTACTAGGTGAAATGAAGTGTAAATTTTGAACTCTCCAATATACTACTCCCCAACCTGTAAGCACCGATTACGTCACCACCTGTATGAGAGTTCATTTCACCCCCACACCCCCACGTTTAAAAGTAACACTAGAAATTATCAGTCTCTTAGACATAATTCCAAACTTTACTTACCATCAACCAACCTCTCCATAGTCAATTTCCCCATAGACTTTTAAGTCCACAAGAGACAAACTGGTAGGAGTTCCCAGTATTTCAGAAATCTTGAATCTGAAGTATTTCTGAAATCTTGAACTGAACTGTTCTGGTATTTACCTTTTCTTCCATGCAAGGTTAGTTGTAGTTAAAAATGTAAGCCTGGCCTTTTTGCTCGCAGTGGTCTCACCAGTTCTGAATGGATATGGTCTCACCAGTTCTGAGTGGATATAGCGCTGTTGCTTGGACAGTCTCATGGGCACACTTCACCGTTAGGAACTTGGAACAGGTGCATGGGAGGTCCCTAAATCCATCTCTGGAAGCGTGGGCAGAAATAAATGAGCACTTCGACTTGTGAAGACCCAGGAGGGGTTGGAAACAGAACAAATTTTTAAAAATCAGAGAGGAGTTGTTTCAATAACTTAATTTTCATTTTGATGGCCACTTTATTTTTTAAAAAGAGATAAAGTGTTTTAAAATATCTTATTTTTACTTATTTCTAATTTTTTAATGTTTTTTTATTGTTATTTATTTTTTGAGAGAGAGAGAGAGACAGAGTGTGAGTAGGTGAGGGGCAGAGAGAGAGGGAGACACAGAATCCGAAGCAGGCTCCAGACTCTGAGCTGTCAGCACAGAGCCCGATGTGGGGCTCGAACTCAGGGACAGGGAGATCACGACCTGAGCTGAAGTCAGATGCCCACCCAACTGAACCACTCAGGTGCCCCAAGAGTTATATTATTTTTATTCACTTATTTTTTTAAGTTTATTTCTTTATTTTTTTGGTAATTTCTACACCCAAATGTGGGCTCAAACTGATGACGCTGAGATCAAGAGTCTCTCACTCCTCCAACTGAACCAGCCCGGCACCCCCATTTTACCTATTTTATGAGGACATTAGTGGAGGGAAATTGATTGATTGGATCAGTAATTTTCCTGCATTTTTATTTCTCTAATGGAAATTTGGTGATAGTAAGAAATTAATATAATAAGTTATAATAAAAGGAATAATAAGCTTTAATAATAAAATTTCGCATCTTGCATTGTTCACATGGATATAGTGGCTTACGCTGGTCATGTATCGCACACTGTGTGACGTTACCTGATGAGGTGTGTTCAACCAGGTGCTAATTCGCACCATAGCGCAGCTATTTGTAATCCAGGAAAGAGGGTGTAATGGGAAGGTGTTGTAATCTCTTAGGGTAGCCCTGAGATCGACTGAGCTTCCCCCACGCGCTCACCTCCTTTAGAAGACTGCCATAATAGTAAAACGACATACCTCCGCCAGCGGTCGCCCATTTCCTGGCCCAGCATGATACACACTTCTATAGAATTCACCGGTAAGGAGACAATCTTTAATGAACCGAGTGGTTATTACTTGGGCACACAGCATAAGCAAGTGTAGTATGCTGTCCACTCCCCACATCCACAATCCCATAGCAGGACAGCACCCTGCAGGGACCCAGCGACAAGAAAACACAAGTGGTGGCCTACTCTGTAACGAAGGAGCCAATTCCGTATTGCCGTCAAGCAGTTTTAGAGCTTGTAGTTGCATCCTACAGGGGTGGAGGCAAGGTGGAAATTTCCAGGCCTCACCAGAACCGGGAAGATAGGCGAAACTGCCCACTTATAGTTCGTCCCAAGACAGGCAGCCTACCACAAGAGATCAGCACCTCGCAAGACTGCCTGTCTTTCTGTGTTCCGAGGGGGAATTCGGCCGAGATCTGGGCCAAACAACAGTTGAACCTTGCCTGTGGGGCCCGTGTGGAGAAGTACAAGGTCACCAGAGTGCCACAGAAGAGCCATTCTCCTAGAACTTGAACCTTGAAAAGGAGGTTGACTGGATAGAGTATCTGTGGTGTGCACTTCTTTACGAAAGTTTCTGGAAAATGCTGCTCCACTATTGCCTTGCTTTCTGGAAATGTCAGTGTCATCTAATTCTGTTGCTTTTGTAACTTATTTCATAGTTTTGCCTGGCGAACCTCAGGATGTTTTCTTTATCTTTAAAGCCTAACCGTTTTACTGCGGTATTGTTTTGAAGTCCATCATTCATGGTCAGTCCCTGGTACCGAAAGAGCCCTTTCTCCACGCCTCGTCACGTAAGCCATGCAGCGTTTACCTTTTTGTAAGAAAATCAAGTCTCCAGGCCTGACTCCTATTTAGAGAAAAATCTTGAAACCAAGAAATTATGTATCACATTACAATGTTTATTGAACAAATACAGAGATTCTCAGACTGGCTAAAGCGAAATAGTAAAACCCCCTTGATGATTTTGCCAAGAAAGGGCTTAAAAAAATCACCATCAGTTTACACCAAAATGTACAAAGACATAATGTCAGAATAAGGAAACCCTTGAACGTGAATAAATTTATTATTAAAAAGTGAAATGTCACTGGTTTGAAAATGGATTTTCAAAACTTAAATCTTAAGCTATTCTTAGGCTGAAAATGAAATAGCCGCAGTTTCCAGCGCAGTCATGCACCTGGCACCCTCAAACTCGGGGCCTTTCAAAGGAACGTCCAAGAGGTAGAAAACAGCCCGATCGACAGTTCCCACAGTCTGTAGTCCTTTCCCCTTATTAAAAAATCTACTTTTCGGGCTAACACCTGTTGAGGCGCATTGCCAGACACGAGGCATCCTCCCCCGCGGCGCGGCTGCTGAGGAACCTACTGGTTTGCAGGGGTCTGGCCGCGCACAGCAGCTCCCCTCCTGGCCGTGCGGGTTCCTCCCCACCAGCCTCCGCCTTTTATTCAAGTTTAAGGGTGTCCCCCGGACCCGCGGCTGCTCTCCTCCCGAGATTTTCATGTCCCAACGACCAACCCAAGGCCCAGCACGGGCATCGGTGACCTGTGGCTCTTTGGGTTCCACGGGTCCTTCAGGGGAAAGGCTGAAAGTAGCTATGGTCTTAGGTCCAAACCGCAAACCCTTCCCTCCACCCCAAACAGCCCCACTTTCAAAGACAGACTCACAAAATCATTGCTGCATGCAAGCACTGCAGCAGTAACAACCCAGACTGCTAGACGACCGACCGACCGACCGACCGACCGACCGACCGACCGACCGTACCTGCTTGTGGAGCAAAACTGTAAAAGCCCCAAAGAAAAGAAGGCAGTGCATTGGCCGGGAATCGAACCCGGGTCTCCCACGTGGGAGGCGAGAATTCTACCATTGAACCACCAATGCTTTCCCTTGTTGCTTTCTGTAGGTGCTGTTTAGGTGGAGTGCCCAGAAAGACAGCAATAGTTGTAAGGTGTTTTCGAGTGCTGGCTAATAGCTATTAAGTTTTTATAGGAAACTTTCACTAGACAAAACTAGTGTTGATATCAGAACATCTGATTTGTCTGATCAAACTCTTAACTCTGAAAAAGACTCTTTTGAACTGCATAACAGACTCCAATAGAAAAATATAAGAAATTCATCCAGGTTCCTTGTTTCTGTTCCTAAATCTTCAATCTCCAATTGTCAATCTCAAATTGTTGTCTGGGAAGGTAAACTAACTTGTAGGTGAGGTAAGTAAGATTCCAATCCAGGGAAGAAATAAGAATCAGAACCAGAATTAGGCACCAAAAAGAGAGGAAAGGACAGAATCAAAATAGATATAATGAAGAAATAAATTTTGGTCCATGGAGTTAGTTCTTTGTAGTTTTTTGTTTTTTGGTTTTGTAAAAGAGTAATGATCAGTCTTGTAATCATTGTAATGTGTCTGCTTTTTAAGGTGTATAAAACCTTTGCATGGAGATATGATGTGAAAAGGTTAGCATTAAGTTTGCATTTAATGTTGGGAGAATCCACTTTTTCAAATTAATAGGCTTTGATTTACTAGGTGTATGGGGAGCAGACTATTTTACAGAGATACTTTGTGTTGAAATATTAATATTGTGATCTTTTGTTGAAGTCCAAATAACGGAGAGATTTCTTTCTTCGAATTTCCTTGGGGAAACTAAACTGAAGCAAGGAACCTGGGGAGCCCCCCCACACGTTGGGACTCGGAATCATTATGACACCGTGAAGGCCAGGAGCCGCAGAGGTACAGTGACGCCTCTCTTGCTAGAAGAGGGCACGCTAGGTGCAGGCTGAGTCATAAACTTGAGCTCCACAAGAAAAAGGACCATCACCTCGACCTTGAAGAGCTTTGGCTCCCTCTGCCCTCTGCCCACCACCCAAGGCACACACCGCTCTGGCCAACACGCTTTCAGTTACCGCCCACATCAACCAGGGGGACATTCGTCCCCACATCTCTTTTGAAACTACAAACCTGCACCTCCAACTCCCAGCTCCTAATTTACAAGTCACTGCCTCGTATGCATCTCAGAGTCACAAGTGCTAAACTCAGTGCACCAGTGAGTTCCCCGTCAGCATCGTAGGCCACCCTGTGTCCCCAGCACTCTGAGATCAGACCCAGGCACAGTGTCTCCCAGAATGCAGTAACGCATTATCTCGAACGTTTCAGTCAGTCATCAAAACGACACCCAAATCCGCTCCTACCCCCGCATGGTGCATTTACCCTCGCCCCAGCCATCCTGCTGCCCAAGCCAGACCTCGCTGCTCTTCATCCTTCCCAAACAGAAATTCGTTCCCAGCAAAATTAATAAATAGTGCTTACATTTATTTGACCTTCTGCAGGCTCACTGCCACTGCGTTACTAAACTCTTCCCTCTGTCACCTCTTCCGTTCATGTAAGCAGTTTAAAACAGTGGCCTCCTGCAGCCAGTCAGCTCTGCTCCGGTCCGTTTGCCACGTTGCGTTCTGACGGATCACTCCGTGGCGTGAAGCTGGACATACCTGGAGCCTAGTCCACGTCGCCCACCGCAGTAGCTGACCGACAGCAGCCCTCCCGCCCTCGGTCCTTGGAGCTCTGGAGACCGTCGGGAGCGTTGGAAAGGACTGCAGCGGACAGCCCCCGGGTTCGACTGGTAATGGCTTTGAAACACATGTCCGTGTTGCAGAAGCACAAGTCTCCGGCGGTGAGTGGAAATAAGGCAGCAAGGACAAAATGCGTCACCGTGCTGGTGAACCTGGCTGTCTGACTTTTCGTTTTTCACCAAGTCAGTTCCTGACAGCTGGGGTAAAGGCCACCAAAAGATCCCTGCAGGAAGGTCCCTGCAGGAACTGTTCTGACACTCGGTCTTCTGGGAATTCTTAGCAGTCAAACTTCAGAGGTGTCCTAGGAGCACAGAGGTCTCCACACAGGGACAACTTTGTATTCTTCAGCTGCGAATTTGTATCCTTTAGAAGGAGCGGGTCCCCCCTGAGGTTCACTTCCATCCCAGATCGAACTCCAGAAGAGGCTGCTTGGTGTAACAGGGACCGTGTGTCCCCTGAGTCCAGGCACGGACAGGCAGCTCCATTTCTGCAGAGAAGCCCAGCGGCTGAAGTCTGAGGGCCCGCCGCGGGCTGAGAGAGAAGCAGCCTCATGACGTGTGTCGCAGTGGACGTGTGTCGGGTGTGTTACAAGCTGAAGGATACCGGTGCTTCGGAGCAAGCCCGAGTGTGCCACCTTTGGTTGCAGGCTCATACATACAACTATTTTCCTTTTTTTTTTTTTTTTTTTTTCTCCACCACGGTAATTCATTTACCACTACTTGAATCTTTACTTCAAAGGCAAGTCTGGTCTTTCCAAGGATCCAACAGGCAGGGATCCAACTCACTGTAGTCATTTGATGAAAAGGAGAAAAAGAATAAAATGGGCAGTGGGAACAAAAACTATTGAAAAGTGTGTCTACACAGTGACTTGCAGCCTTGAGGCTGGGACGGGCTGTGATCACGGCGTTCGGCATGAGTGCGCCGCTGTTCCTCTGGGGCGCGGAGCGCGTTCCGGGGTGTTTCTGGGACATGTAATACTTGGAACGAGTATCCTTGCCACGATTGCGTGCAGGACTTCTGATGTCACGACATCACCTCCTAGCAAATAAATGTCCTAGAATATGAGGAATAACTTCAGTGGGTGTTTCTGTCTTTGCAAATTCGTTTTGGAACTAGGGCAGTAGATCTCCCTTCCTTGTCGTGCGTCTGTTCTTCGCATTTTCTCTTGTCGCGTTACAGGTAAATGTTTCCCTAGGAGGAGACTTGGAGGCACATTAAGAGCGTCTCTCCCTCTCCCTTAAATTGCCATTCCGTCAACTTTTCCTGAACGTCCCATGTATTACCTTGGACCAGAAAGTTGAGAAACTGGGCAATAAAGAAATTTCTCTCTAAAAGTCACTACCTCATAAATCATAGATTTAGTTCACTTTAGGAACCTATAATATCTGAGAAGTCCGTTGTTCCTTGAATGCTGATTATTCGCCTTTTCTGACAGCTTAGCAGACAGCTACAGGTACTTTACACATAGAGGAGTATTCACTTTCTGCCTTGGGTGGGCACAGCAAGTGCAGAATAAAAACTGCTCAGGATGAGAGAGAAACTGAAGAGTGGGGGAGGTGCTTGGAAGTGCGCCAGCCAATCAGAAGCCGATCGGCTTTAACTGCCGACCACTCAACGAACAGCTGAACTCCCTGATGAGGTGTGTGAAAGGTTTATTAGTTTCTTACACCTTTACAGTTGGACGGTGAAGAAGAAAATATCAAAGCTCTTTGTCTAGCAAAATGGCTCTTGGAAGTTAATTTACATATCATTTCCCATGATAACCAAATAGCATAAAAAGCAGTTAAAAATGGATGTTATGTCCACTAGAGAGATTTACGGAAGTCATGCTTTTTGCCTTAAATCCTATTAATGTAGCTATCTTCTGGTTAATGTTTTTGGTGATGCTCCTTTTCTCTCCTTTGGTTTTCGACCTTTCTCTCACATTATGGTTTTGGTATGTCTCTTGAATACAGCATATTTATAGTTTAATTTAAAATCCAATCTAGCATTATTTACTTTTTACTGAATAATTTGGTCTACTTACCTTTAATGTAATTGCTGATATAATTAATTTTAAATCTGCTATCTTTATTTGTTCTGTTTGTCCTCCTTGTTCCATGTTTCTCTCTCTCTTGAGAGAGATTTGGATTAGCAATCTTTAAAGTATTATAACTTTTCTTATTGTTTTATATATTTTACATTTTTCCTTCTGTTTTTTATTGTATTTCACTTTGCTTCTGTTCTTTCAGTGATTAATTTAAACATTACAGTCTTAATCTTTAATTATTTTTCTTTTTTGGTTAATTTTAATCCTTGATTTTTCAAGTATAGTAATAATTATTACATTTCCCTCATCCTGAACAGTGTAAATTCTTTTGACCACTTTTATTCTATTTAGCCTCATCTACATACATGCTGTTATCATTTATCATAGTTCTGAGTATGAAGCCTCAGAAGACAATTTACACATTTTTAAACGATCAGTGTTAGATTTGTCCATGTATTTATGGCTACCCTTTCTCTTTCTTTCTTTCTTTCTCTGTGTGTCTTTCCATATGAAATCATTTTTCTTCTGCCTGAGAAACATCATTTAGAAATTTCTTTTGTGTCTGCTTGTGAAGAACTATTTCAGGTTTTTTTTCTCTGTGTCTTTATTTTAATTATTGAAGACTGTTTTTCTTAAGTATGTAAGTTTGGGAGGCAATTACTATCTTTCAGAGCATTAAGGATATTTGCATTTGATGTTTGTTTTTCAGAAGTTAGTCAATGGTCTGACTGCTGCTGTTTTGAATGTAAATATGTGTGTGTGTGTATATATAATTTTTTTTTTACAATTTTTGTCTTAATTTGTCTTTATTTTTTATTTTCTGCAGCTTCACTCTGATTTCTCTAGTACTGATGTCCCTTTACTTACCTTGCATGGAATTGGTTGACCTTCTGGAATCTACTGATTTGTCTCTTTCACATTGTCTGGAAAACTGTCAAACATTGCTTCTTCAGATACTGTCTTTGCCTTGTTTTCTCTCTTCTACTTCCAAGGCTTTAACCAAAATAGAAGGTATACTTTCTCACTCTATTTTTTTTGCTATTTTTTGTTGTGTGTTTAACATTATATTTTTTTCTCCTTGTCCTACATTTTGAATTTTTTTGTCCCCATATTCTGCCTTACTAATTTTCTCAGCTATGATTTCTCTCCATTAAACTCTTCCACCGAGTTCTTAATTTTAGCTGCTTTTATTTCATTTCAGAGTTTCTTTTTTTCCCCCCTCACCAAGGGAAGAAAATGTTTCCAGGAAGAGGAAAGAATCAACTGTAAAATGTTGACAGATTAGATTAAATGAGGGTAAGAGTTGACCATTGGGGTTAGCAAAATTAATTTTTGGCAGCCTTGACCAGAGCAGTTTCAGGAAAGTGATGGGAATAAAGATACGATTATAGTGGATTCTAGATGAGAGACCGAATATGCAAATGGGACAATGGCCAGACGATATACAAAAATAGAATTCTGACCCACAATCTGCAGCAGCCAGCCCTGGAGACCAATCTGTTATTTATACTAACTAGCCCAGGAAGTCATAGTTGTGGAAAGTCAAAACATTGTCTCCAGAAAATAGTTCAAGAAGTCAAACAATAACCCCTGTAACAGTTGACCCCAATTGCAGGCCTTGATTAATAACAGACAGCTTCCCCAGTTTTTGTTCATGCTTCCAATGAGACCAACCAGAGAAACCAAATATGCGCTCCTAACCAACTATGTAGGACTCCTTTCTTCAATTTAGCCCACCTACCTACAGCTTCCCCATATCAACAGAACTTGTTCCATCAGGTCCCTGTAAGTGACAGAAGTAAAGATTTAAATAAATAGAAGTTGAATCAGTATAAGAAAGTGCTTTTGCTATCAAACAACTACAAAAGTATAGAGTCGACCTAGGATTTCAGGCAGGCAACAGAAAAATTCTCCACTGGTTTTTATCCTAGAGATGCTTTTGGTGGTGACCCTACGGCAGGATAATCCTGGGATCCTTTCCAACTGTAAGGCTATATTAGACCGAGAGGACCCAAGAAACCTAATTTCTGGCACTCCTGACCATGAGAAAGCCTGTACAACAGGTCTATGCATGATTTAATGTTGAATCTGTGAATGGTCATTACCATTCCTTCTTATTTGAGTGGTCATCTCATTTCCTGCTTCAAAATGATATCTAAAAAAAAAATTATGACTTTAGGACCATAGTCTCAATATTTAGGTGGAAAGTAGTCTCCAGAGACATCAGACACAATAGAATGTCCCTCAGATGACAGTTAAGTATATGGATTGGGAATCAGGAAAGGAAGAATGTTCTCTTAGGAGATAGAGAAATTGATAGACCAACTGAAATTATGCCATTCACCCTTGTCCTGTGTAGGGGGGAAATTCTTGCCTTACTTGACCAGAAGACAGCAGAGAGCAATAGAGCTACCAAAATGAAAAATAAATTTGGTCTGGCTCAAAGCATAGCTGAAGAAGTATTGCATCATAAAATGCTCTCGAGACCTCAATTACACTTGTAGTTCCTTACCACTACTCCAGTCTGTCTCCTCTCACAAGTTACTACAAGGAAAATATCACCATCATCCATCACGAATTCCTCACAATATTGAGGAATCACTAATCACCAATAGTATCACCAATAGTAAAGTTCTGAGAAATTCTGGATTATGTTGTCAGGAAGGAGGTAATTTCTTTCGCATAGAATGTTGAAAGGATTGATAGTATGCAGATAACATCTTAGATTTGCTATAAGTTGACATAGTTTGAAGGAAAAAGTGATACAATGGGGCTTCTATAGGAAAAATTTTATACATTAGAATTCCATAACAATGAGCTTGTGGTAACATGCTTTTGCTACTACCTAGAGCATGAAACTGGAGAAAGGATTCTTCTCTAAAGATTTCATCCAGCTGAAGATCTTTATAATTTCTTATGTAAAACATGCATGTATACTTTGAAGAGAATCAGTAAAGAATAGAAATAGCATGCAAAAATTCTAAACCATGAGAAGAGGGAAATGGAAAAAGAAAAACAACAAATAGAAGAAAAAACTCAATTTAAAAAGTCGAGGAAATTTTAAATATTTATCAATAATTGTTAATGCAAATAACATGAATCCAAACTTATGAAATGCAGCAAAAATGTCAGTAATTACAATAAAAAAGAAACTCTTATACTTTTATATTACAAGTGAAGGCTAGAAATCCCTATCAGAATAACACGAGCATTCTTCACAGAGCCAGAACAAACCTAAAATTTGTATGGAACCAGAAAAGACCTTGAATAGCCAAAGCAATCTTGAAAAAGAAAACTCACAGAATCCTAGACTTCCAGCTGTATTACAAAGCTGTCGTCATCAAGACAGTATGGAACTGGCACAAAAACAGACACTCGGATCAATGGAACCGAACAGAGAACCCAGAAATGGACCCACGAACGTATGGCCAACTCATCTTTGACAAAGCAGGAAAGAATATCCAATGGAATAAAGACAGTCTCCTCAGCAAATGGTTCTGAGAAAACTGGACAGCGACATGCAGAAAAATGAACCTGGACCACTTTCTTATACCATACACAAAAATAAACTCAAAATGGATGAAAGACCTAAATATAAGACAGGAAGCCCTCAAAAACCTAGTAGAGAAAGCAGGCAAAAACCTCTTTGACCTCTGCCACATCAGCTTCTTACTCAACATGTCTCTTGAGGCAAGGGAAACCAAAGCAAAAATGAACTATTGGGACCTCATCAAAATAAAAACTGCACAGTGAAGGAAACTACCAGCAAAACTAAAAGGCAACCGACAGAATGGGAGAAGATATTTGCAAATGACATATCAGATAAAGAGTTAGTGTCCATAATCTATAAAGAACTTATCAAACTCAAAACCCAAAAACCAAATAGTCCAGTGAAGAAATGGGCAAAAGACGTGAATAGACACTCCTCCAAAGAAGACAACCTGATGGCCAACCGACATGAAAAAATGCTCAACATCACTCATCATCAGGGAAATACAAATCAAAACCACACTGAGATACCACCTCACACCGGTCAGAGTGGCTAAAATGAACAAATCAGGAAACTATAGATACCGGTGAGGATGTGGAGAAAGGAGAACCCTCTTGCACTGCTGGTGGGAACGCAAACTGGTGCAACCACTCTGGAAAACAGTATGGAGGTTCTTCAAAAAATTAAAAAGAGAACTACTCTATGACCAGGCAATTGCATCACTAGGTTTTTATCCAACCTGAGAGCACAGGCACCCCAATGTTTCTAGCAGCGCTATCAACAATAGCCAAAGTATGGAAAGAGCCCCAATGTCCATCGATAGATGAATGGATAAAGAAGATGTGGTGTATATATACAATGGAGAGTTACTCGGCAATCATAAAGAATGAAATCTTGCCATTTGCAACTACATGGATGGAACTGGAGAGTATTATGCTAATCAAAATTAGAGAAAGACAAATATCATATGACTTCACTCATATGAGGAATTTAAGATACAAAACAAATGAACATAAGAGAAGGGAAGCAAAAATAATATAAAAACAGGGAGGGGGACAAAACACAAGAGACTCTTAAATATGGAGAACAGAAGGTTGCTGGAGGGGTTGTGGGAGGGAGGATGGGATAAATGGGTGAGGGGCATTAAGGAATCTATCCTGAAATCATTGTTGCACTGTGTGCTAACTCACTTGGATGTAAATTAAAAAATAAGTAAATTGTTTTTAAAAAAGAAATGAAAGTTAAAATTAATAACTTTAGCATGAGACTTAAAGTTAGTCAAAGGACAAAATAAATCCAAAGAAAGGAGAAGAAAGAAGATAATAAAGGTAAGAGCAGGGGCGCCTGGGTGCCTCAGTCAGGTAAGCGTTTGCCTCTTGGTTCCAGCTCAGGTCATGATCTCGCAGTCCTGAGATGGAGCCAAGCCCGTTGTTGACTCCGTGCTGGGCGTGGGGCCTCCTTGAGATTCTCTCTCCCTCTCTCTCTGTTCCTCCTCTGCTCCCACTCACACTCTCTCTCAAAAATAAATAGAGAAACAAGTAAATAAGATAAAAAACAATTAAAATAGAAAAATCAAGATACGATAAGTAAAATTTACAAAGTCTCAAGTTGGTTCTTTGAAAAGGCTAATAGTCTTGGTAAGCAGCTGATGCGGTTTGTGACGAGTGTGAATGCAGAGCTCTCAGGTACAAATGCTTAGCACGCCAAATCCGTTAATATCTAAAAATATATAATAAATCACGAAATTAGATTTACTCAGGAATATAGAGTAACAATAGTATATCTATAAGTATAATTAGCCACATTAACAAATTTAAGGAGGAAAGCACATTATCTCAACTTATAGGCTAAAAACATTCAGTATTTTCACGTTCATTTGTGATTTAGCAAACTAAGAAATAAAGCATTATTTCCTGAAAAAAAAAAAATCTCAAATCTACAGAAAAATAATGATGTAAGGATGGGAAGGGAAGAGATAAAGACACAGAAGAATTTGATTAGTTGTCTCATTTTAAAAAATGTTTATTTACTTTGAGATATATTTTGAGAAAGAGACAGAGGGTGTGGGCGGAGAAGGAACAGAGAGGGAGACACAGAATCCGAAGCAGGCTCCAGGCTCTGAGCCATCGCACGGAGCCCGACACGGGGCTCTGGCGCATGCGCTGTGCGATCAGGCCCTGAGTCCGAGGCTTAACCAACAGTCACCCAGGTGCCCCTAGCTTCCTCATTTACGAAATGGAGACAGGAGTGTCTACGTACAGTTTATTGTGAGGGTTAAGTAACAAAAGACATAGCAAGCGTATTTGCCTGGCATGTAATAAACACCCCACGAACAGATGCAATGGTGATGATGCTGGTAACAGGTAATCCGACAGCGTCTATCTAAAGGGGAAAAATGTACATTTCCTTGGACAGAGCAATGTTGGTTCTAGGAATGTGTCCTATGGAAATAATAAAAGATAGGTACTAGACTCTTCATTGCAGTGCTGGTCATAACAGTAAAACATTGGAAATAACCTCCATGCCCGTGAAGAGAGGTTGGTGAAATAAATTATGAGACATCTACACCGTGGAAAACTGGAGGTAAAATAGAGTAATAATTATGAATACGGCTTCGAATGTAAATTTCAGTGAACCGGGGCTTCTTCCGTCTCTCTCAGAACACGCCAAGCCCTTCCTAGAGCTTTCTTCCTTGCTCTCGATCCTGTCAGTCAGCTGTTGCTCTAGAACGATCTCAGAAGCCAGGGGTGTGTAACAGTAGGCATTTATTTTTCCAAGTTTGCAGGCCAGTTCGGGCAGCTCTCCTTCAGGCTCCGATGGCCAGGACAGCTCTGCCGCACAACCTAGCTGGCGAGTCAGAACCTGTTCTCCTTGCGACAGTCACCGAAGCCCCAGGGGGTTCAGAGTGAGCACAATGCCGTGTCTGTCCACATTTCATTAGCCACCGAAAGTCACGTGGATGAGCCAAAGCCAGAGGTCAGAGAAGTGTCCTCAGCCTGTCATGGGGCTATGGAGGCCGTGCCGATTCAGGAAGAGGGGAGAAATGGGGGCCAGTAATTGAATCTACACAATTATTTGTCACCATTTTAATTCCGTTGGTGAGATTGCTACCCAAGTCCCTGTTTGCGCTCATTGAGCGCATCCTAGTTTCTGTTTCTTTTTCTTCCTCTCTGAATGGAATACCTAAAAATCCCTTTATATCTTTACATCTCCGCCTCAGGAACCAACTCACTTTGATAGCACAGAGCTTCTCCCCATGCTCCGAAGCGCCCCTCTTAGGGATATTTCCATTCATATATAGGAGTTAATTTTCTTCATTTACATTAAACAGTTAATTCCCTTAGATGTAGCCAAGATAAACACTCCAAATTCATAATGTCTTTCAGGAAGGTGGCTTTAAATAAATAATAAGATGGGACATTGAGCTTGCATGTATTCCCAGGGGAATAGAGGCTGGATTGTAGTAGGGGAGCTCTTATAGATGAGTTACTCGCCACATGTCACGTACAGGTCGATACTAAATAATCTGGATTCAGATGATAAAGTTTTAGAGGCACTGGCAAGTCTTCGGACCAATTTTAGAAATGAGGATTTGCCAGGGCACCTGGGTGGCTCAGTCAGTTGAGCGTCTGACTTCGGCTCAGGTCACGATCTCGTGGTTCTTGAGTTCGGGCCCCCGCATCGAGCTCTGTGCTGACAGCTCAAAGCCTGAAGCCTGCTTCAGATTCTGTGTCTCCCTCTCTCTCTACCCCTCCCCTGCTCTCACTCTGTCTCTCTCTCAAAAATAAACACTTAAAAACCTAGAAATGAGGATTTGCCATATTTTAGACCCAAGAAACAGAATTCGTAACGGGAATACAATCAGAATAGACCGTCAGTAAAAACTTTAGTCTTTCCCTTAATTCTGAGAATTTCATAAACCCCAAACCCAGAGTTTCAAACTAAGGGAGATGGGCTAAGAAGTTTGAGAATAGGGAGAGAATGACTCAAGAATTAAGGATGTATTTCCCAGAAAAGGAGCGTGATGAAAGTGGTCAGAAGAAACAATTTCCTTCCTCTTTTCTAATCCTGGCGTCAGAGCCTCCAGCAGAAACTCTTCAGTGTCTCGCATGTTGCAGACTCCGCCGCTCCGGTCAGCTTGGCGGGGACATGTGGCTCTTGGCTCTGCTTCTGTGGGGTGAGTGGGGCTTCGAGGGGAAAGCTAGAAGGGTACCGGCTCTGGCTCTGGGGACTCCAGACTCTGTCTTCCTTCGGTTTCATCGGCCAGAACTCACGAGTGTGGGGACAACCAGATTTGTGCTCCCGTGGTTTCTTCGTGCCCGTTAGAGCAGAAGGATGGGAGGAGAGACTTAGAGGCAGCATTGAGGCTGGAAGCATCACGTCAAAATAAAGCCTCATTAGTACCCATCTGTCGGCCGTTCAGTACCACTAGTGCCTGATTTGGGGAAGGGGAGTAGAGAGAGGCTCAGGAGACTTAAGCTGGCCCCTCAGAGTCCACAGGAGTTTTGTCTCCTTGGTTTTCCGTTCCTCGTCATCTCCCAGTGACCAACTTACGTCTCTGTTCTTCGGTCTCTTGCAGCTCCCGCCGGTGCACAAGTGGGTGAGTAGTCTCAAACTCAGTTCCTCTTTCTCTGCCACACTCCCGCTTCTAGAGGATGAGCTTGCTCTCCCGAAGAAGAGAGGACAGGGAGAAAGAAGGAAGATTGACAAAGTATGTAAAATCCCCTGTATTTAGAGTATGATGTTGATAAAATCCCAGGTTTTAGGGTTCCTAAGGTTTTCTGGAAAAGCCTTGATCCCAGAGCAGAATGAATGCCTGTGTGCGGACCTCATAGCAGGAAAAGGCCAGAATTGCAAAAGCCTAGAAGTCGCTCTGGATTTTCCCCAAACCAGTCCCTTTTAGCAAAACACCGAGTCCTGTTTCTCTTCTCAGAGAGAACCGAGCAGGTACCAACAGCTTCGAAGTGAGGAGTTTGAGCCTTGGTTTCTGATGCAGATGCTAATTAAGGCCTGAGATTAACCCTCAGAGACAGTGTAGCCCAGAGGATGAGAGAACCAGCCCCAATCAACTTGCCTTAGTTTACACCCCTGCTTCTCTGTTTACCGAGGTGAAATTAGTCATTTATTTCTCAGGAACCCCAAGTCTCCAACACCCAGATGCAGATACAATGACATGAACAGAGCTCTCGGCGTGGGGTCTGGACACTCTCAATGGCCGGCTCTTATAGGTTCCCGCTCGCTTATTTTTTTCAGTCTCATCTAAACACAGTTTTTCCTCGTGCTATCCATAAAACCTTACCAGTTGTTCAGACTTGCCTTTCGTTCCACTTGTTTGTTGTCGTTTATCCCCAAGCCGACCGTACAAAGGCAGCGATCACCTTGAAGCCTCCGTGGGTCATTTTATTTCAAGAGGAAAACGTGACCCTAACGTGTGAGGGGCCCCACCTGCCCGGGCAGAGCGCCACGCAGTGGTTTCTCAACGGCACAGCCTTGCAGACCTTGACCCCCACATACAGAATCGCTGCTGCCAGCGTCGATGACAGCGGTGAATACAGGTGCCAGACAAGTCATTCGGAGCGAAGTGACCCAGTGCAGCTGGAAGTCCACAGAGGTGCGTATGGCGTGGCGCAGGGTCTGCCTTCGTGTTTTCTCCTTTCCGGACGCCACATGTGTGTTCTGATTTACCGGAGTATGTGTGAGTCCCGGCCCTAAGTGCCTACCAGGTGAAATTAAGTCAGAATGCTCAGAAAATCACAGCAGGGTCCTTGAACTGTGCCCTAGCAGCACACCATCCGGGACAGCTGTGAGCGGGGTGTCTAGAGTAGGACTCAGACCCTAAGATTTTATTGTTTAAAATGATCTAATTTTGTTGAAAAAGTTATGCCTGCACATAGTAAATAAGAATTCAGAGAAACGAACAATGACGAACAGTGAAGTCTCTCTCCTGTCCCAAACCCCTAGTCCCACGGTCACCTACCGGAGAAACAAAACTGTTAATATATATGAACTTAAAAAAAAAAGTGGTTGGTAGACTACTCTATATACTCTCCTACACCTTGCTTTTCTCACTGAAAATACCTTGAGGTCTGTTTACATCAATAGAGACCTGCCGTGAGCTGCGAAACGCCCGCCAGGACGGCTGCGCTGCGACGGTTCTGCCGCCCCCCGCCCCCAGCAGCAAACTCCTCCCCTATTTCCACGTGTTTGTTCTTACAAGCAAGGCCGCAGTATGCATCTGTACACGTAGCCTGGGGCACATTTCAGAGTATACGTATGAAATAGATAATATTCTGGACATGAAACTACTGTGAGACTTCAAGCATTTTAAACATCGATGGATAGAAAGAAAAAACCCACTATCCACTTAAATCTGTAAAAGGTTTCTATTTGTTAAGAAATGGGAAACCGCAGTACTCTTCAGGGCAGCGTTTCATTGTCAGTACAGATCATTCAAATGTGTTCTTCCCTTATTCAAAACCATTAAGGTAAAACTTCTTTGTAATTGATAATGTAAAGGTTAATCTATGCTGATTCCGGGGCCAGAATTAGATTTATGTGGACTAGGTTGCTTTTGGAGGAAATGTGTTTTAGCCAAGGAAATATTGGCAGTGTCAGGGGAAATGCTGGGTGTTCCTCGTGAGTCTCCCAGGACTCTGAGAATCAGATCCTAGGCTACAGAGGTGATGGGAGCCGAGAGAACTGTTTTAGCAAGAGACTTTGTGTGTAGTTCAAGTGGAAGCAGTGGTGTTTCGTGGTTCAAGTGACATAAGATGCAGCAGGGCTGGGAAGAGGCCGTTTCTCTTTAACTCTGCCCAGACGCCAGAAGCCCCAGCATTAGTGACTTCTTGAGAATAATGCCTTTTGCATTTTTCACATCGTATTATATATCATCATGTTATGAATCTCTTACATTTTAATGTGAATATTTATTCTTCAGAAGTCTAACACACATACGACAGACCTTAAGCGTACACCTCAGTGACTTTTCACCAAATAAACAGCACACAGAACAAGCAATAGGATGTTTCCAAAATCATAGAAACTCCCTCTTGCCCATTGCTAGTCACTACCCCCAACAACGCCTTCCGACCGCGTAGGTTTCGCCTGTCCTTGAGCGCCCTCACGTAGACGGAGACTGTGGTGCGGCAGCGCTCTTGTGTTTGGCCATGCTGTTGACGCGTGCGTGGTTGTTTCCAGTTTGGGCTGCGTATAACCAGGACCACCGTGGACATTTTTTTGGTTAACATTTTATTTTCTTTTAAGTAATCTCTACACCCAACATGAGGCTCAAACATACAACCTCGAGGTCAAGAGTTACATGCTCCACCGACTGAGCCGGCCAGGCGCCCTCACCGTGAACATTTTTAGACATGGTTATTGGTGCACATATGTACACATATGTGGGGTTGCTGGATCACAAAATGTGCATATATTCATCCAGCTGTAGTATTCGGGAGTGGTTACACCAGGTTACACTCCCCCCAGTGCCGCGGGGAGAGTTCCGGCTGCTCCTCCTCCTCCTCAACATTCGGTGGTTTCTGGTTTCCTTCTGGCTGTTCTGGTGCACGCGAGGGAATTATCACGTAGCTTAATTTTACTTCCCTGATGACTCATGATATGAGCAGTTTTCATGTTTATTACCTATTTGGGTATCCTCTTTCCTAAAGTACCTGTCTAGGTGTTTTAACAATCTTTCTTTCTTGTTGCCTTCCTCACGGACTCGGACTCGTAGGAGCTCTCTGTTTTGGACAGGAGTCCTTGTACAAGTGTTGCAGATATCTTCCACCCTGTGGCTTGTCCTTTTGCCATGTGGTTTTCTTTTTTCAGTGAAAAAAGTTCTTACATTTACTGTAGCACAATACGTCAGGTTTGGGGGTTGGAGCTCACTATGCCCTATTTAAAAATGTTTTGCCACAGGGGCACCTGGGCGGCTGAGTCCGTTAAGCATCCGACTCTTAATTTCGGCTCAGGTCAGGATCTTCTGGTTCCTGGGTTCCAGCTGGCAGTGCGGAGCCTGCTTGGGATTCTCTGTCTCCGTTTCTCTCTGCCCCGCCCCCACTCATGCTCACTCTCCCCCCCAAGAAAGAAATAATAAACATTAAAAAAAAATCTTTTGCCACAGTTGATCAGCAGTGGAGGGTTCAGCTGCAGTAACAGTAGCTCTCGGTCACTTCATTTAAATCCGTGTGTGCTTGAGATCACACAAATACAGCCGGGGGAGGACCTACGGCCTCGATACATGGCTTAGACTTAGTGTCCGCATCCTCCTCCAAGGCGATGAGGATGGAGGGAATGGCTTTGAGTAGGACACCGGTAGCGTCTGCTAAAAGCTGCAGCCCACAAGTTTTGATATATAATGCCCTCATGATCATTTAAGGCTAAATAGTTTCAATTTTCATTAGTATGCACGTGTTTCTTTTTTCTTTTTCTTTCTTTATGAATTATTTACAAGTGTTTTAAGAGGGGGGGGGCTTCTGTTATCATTTTCTAATTTTATGGCATTTCAGTTAGAATTTACGTTAAATCTGATATCCGGTCTTTAGTATTTGTTGAAACTTGCTTGTGGCCTAGCTTGTCTCCATGCTAACTGTTGCGTGTGTGTTTGGAAGGTACACGGGATTTCTCTAAGCTACAGCATTCTATAGAAATCCACAAAAACAGCTGTATTAATTGTGTCATTCAGCTGTTTGAGATCACTAGTATTTTTGACAGTTTCTGATGGAGGTATGTTAGAAGTTCCCACTACGTGTGTGGATGTATAAAGCAAGTGTCGGTGTGTTTGGGCAGTATCGTCTCTGAGCACCATTTTGCCGGGAATGGGAAGAAGGGAGGGAAGAGTGTTCATTATCTTTAGAAACATGGCGGCAGCGTCCAAAACCGTAAAACTCACGCTGCGCCTAGCACTGGAGCACCTGCCTTCCATTCTTAGGTAGGTCCCGGAGGGGGAGAAAGGACTACTGTCCCTTCCCCTCTCTTGTCCTTGAAGAACCTCATCCCGATTTAGCCACGCCAGGTGCCCCGCGGAAAGAAAAAGGAAGCATCTTTAGTTGTGTGCAGGGGCGTGCATCACAGGGGAGGGCCCCGTGGACGTGGGGCTTGTTTCTACAGCTCCGTCACCCATCTGCACAGATGTGTGTGTCCTCTGTCAGTTTAGAAGCATATATGCATCTGATGCGTTTGCTGTTCTGTGTGTTTGTCTTAGCCTGTGGGATCCCATTACTAACTTCGGAGATGGAGTGTATTCATCTGTCATCGCTGTGTAACACGTTACCGCGAACACAGCAGCTTAAAACAACATACATTTATTATCTTCCCACGGGTTAGGGGTCTCAGCACGGCTCGGCCGGGTGGTCTGCAGAGGCCGCAGTCAGGGTACGGACTGGGCTGTGTTCCTTCCTGCAGCTCTTCCAAGCTCGCTCGGTCACTGGCAGAATTCAGATCCTTACGTTGCAGACCTGAGGTCCCCGCCTTCCTTGCCGGCCGTCAGCTGGAGGCTGCTCTCAGCCCTGCAGCTCTCAGCCCTGCGGCTCTCCGCCCTGCGGCTCTCCGCCCCTGCCCTCGCGGCCGTCTCCCAGCATGGCAGCTCACTCCTTCAAGGCCAGTGGGAGACCTTCTCAGTCGGGTCAGCTAAGACAGAGCCATAAAATGTACCGTCACCATGGAAGCGACATCCCACAACCTTTGTCATGTTTTGCTGAAAGTCACAGGTTGTACCCACACTCGAGGGGATTACACAAGAGCTTGACTCATCGGGGCCATCGTATAATTCTGCTTACCACATTGCGAACTTGTTTGTGTTGCAACTAACTTCCGAAATCTGGAAAGGGAATATAGGAAGGGGCTGTGTGCGTGGCTGCTGGCAAAGGCTGTTCTTCCCAGCAGAGCTCAGGATACTTGAGGGATGGGCAGCGGGCCTCAAAGGAGCAGAGACATAAGGGTGGAATGTTATAAAGAGAAGAAGAAAGCCCCAGGGAGGGTCCAGCTTCAGCTTCCTTGTACTTCTGCCACTACTCACATCCCTTTTAGGTCTGCACTTTCCAGACTGGCTGCTACTCCAGGTCCAAAGCAAAGTCCTCGCGGAAGGGGACCCTCTGACCTTACGGTGTCATGGATGGAAGAATAAGCTGGTGTACAATATGATTTTCTACCGAAATGACGAGGCCTTTAAGTTTTCCGCTCAGAATTCTGAATTCACCATCCCGAAAACCAACCTGAGCCACAGTGGCGTCTATCACTGCTCGGGCGTGGGAAGGCAGCAGTTCACATCACCGGGGGTCTCCGTCACTGTGCAAGGTATGTGTCCGAATGGGTCACAGCGCTGTAGCTGAAAGGACCGTCACAAAACATCCCTTCAGTTTGCAAGTGAAGAGACTAAGTTCCAGAGAGGTGACTGTCTCGCTAAAGGCCGTGCAGTGACCAGGCGACCAGGCCCGGAGCCGAAGTCTTCTGGGTCTCCTTCCACTAACCACAGCGCCCCATCCGTACTCCCAGGAGCTGAAGTGAAGGCCAGGGCAAAGTGAGGCTCTGTTTCATCAGTTTTGTTTTAGGTGCAAGGAGGAGAGACTCACTCCAGATGGGTAGGAGAGTTAGTAGAAAGTGCCTCCATGCAACCTCATGAGGTCTCCATAGAAACGGAAGCCCTGAAGACATCAGGACTCGGTTACACCCCCTGTCTCGCAGGGGCAGCGTGGCCTCTCTGGTTTTGCTTCTCTCTGAACACCTGCTCCCTCAGCAGTCTCCTCCCCGCCAGCCTGCCCGTGGCCTGCGTGGGGACGCTTTCACGTTAGTGCTCCCAACTACTGGCAGCTTTTATCTGTCTGCCGAATAATTCATTCCTGTGGGGGAGAGAGGACGGTCCCAGAGTATCTTTGAGGGAGTACCACCAGCAACGAGGCACCGAGCTGGCTGGTGTGGGTCAGAGTCCGCTCCTGGGCGGCCATTCCCAAAGGGCACGGTCACGTAACCAGTGACACGGCCGCCCGGGGAAGCGTGGACTGTGGAGGCGTCCTCCCCGGGGCCGGGTTCCCGAGGAGGAAGGGGGTGGATCTTCTGTAAGAAGAACCGTGACACCGAAGCAGGCAACCCTGTCCCCATCGACTTTCTCTTTAGAGCTGTTTCCAGCCCCAGTGCTAAAAGCAGCCGGGTCGGCGCCCCTCCGGGAGGGGCATGTGGTCAACCTGAGCTGTGACACGGAGCTGCTCCTCCAGAGACCCGGGTCGCAGCTGTACTTCTCCTTCTACGTGGGCGGCAGGGCCCTGACGCGCAGGAACGCTTCCTCTGGATACCAGATACCGGCCGCGAAGAGAGAAGATTCCGGGCTCTACTGGTGTGAGGCTGCCACGGCGGACGGCGGCGTCGTCAAGCGCAGCCCCGAGCTGGAGCTGCAGGTGCTGGGTGAGTGAGGAGGCGGCCCTGCCCGGCGCGGAGGGCGAGGCCCCCTCTTCTCCGGTGGGGCCGAGGTCTGCGTAAGGGGGTTTCGCAGCCTCCCTCTTAAAGTTTACTTTTGAGAGAGAAACCGAGCCCGACCCGGGGCTTGAACCCACAAACTGTGAGATCATGATCTGAGCCGAAGTCGGACCGAAGTCAGACGCTCAACCAACTGAGCCCTGCCCCTTCCCCCCCCCCCCCCCCCCCCCCCCCGTGCCCCTCTCTACTCTAGATTGGTAACTTCCCTGTTCTCATTTCCGTTCCTTCCTCCATTCATTTCCTTCCTTTTGTCCTTCCTTCTGTCTTCATTTTCTGTTTTCTCTCCTCTCTCCTCCTCTCCCCCTCATTCCTGCCCCCAACCCCAAAAGTCTGATCAACGGTATATTGAGTTCTTCCCCTCTATTTCCCTGGGTGTGGGGATATGAAGACACTGGGGTGCAGTTCCTATTTCCAGGAGCTCACACGGTAGATTGGGGAGGTGGGGGTTTTGTGGCTCGCAGGCAGACACTTGCCTGAGTGTCTATCTCTGGCCCGAGTGCAGAGACCCTGAGCTCCAAAACAAAGACTCTTCAGGAAAAAAAGTTTCTCTTCAACCCAAATTCATTTCCAGGGTCAAATGGCATAGAAATAGCATTTCTGTCAGGAAACTGGGAGCTGGGAAGTCCGCTGCCAGGGCCCTAGCAGCTAAGCCCTGGCGAGGAGGCTGCCCGCGGTCTGTTTCACCGGGTGGCCCAGGGAGCCAAGCTGCCAGCCTGCCCCTAAGCTGCCAGCGGGGGCCCCGCCCCGCAGGGACAGGCGGCTCAGACCCCGGCCCGCCTTCCCTCGCAGACGGAACTCGGCCAGCCCCTCCGGGCGCCCACTAGCGTTTCTCCCCGCTGTCCCGCTCTTTTCCAGGCCTGCAGAGTCCGACTCCTGTGTGGTGTCACGTCCTCTTCTATCTGGCGGTGGGAACGATATTTTTGGTGGACACCATTTTCTGTATAATTATACACAAGGAACTGCAGAAACAGGAACGGAGGGATTTAGAAATCTCTTTGGGCTCTGATCCTAAGCAAAGAGTAACTTCCCACCTTCAAAAAGATAGGTATTTGTAAGATATTTAGAGCTGCCACGTCAGGAACAAGAAGAGCCGCCGCAAGCAAGGACACACCAGAAGCCCCCCGGCGGGAGGGAGGCGCGGCAGCGCGGCGGGAGCCCGCGGGTGTAGACAGCCCCTCCCCGCCTCCTCCGTGCGGGCCCTGGGGGCGGACAGCCGGAGGTTTAAAGACGCTGGACTGTGAATCCCGTGATCTCCGACTGACTCCAACAAAGCAAACAAATGCACGACTTGAGCGGAGAAAAATTTGGAATCTGGGTACTCAGGGATGATCTGAAGTGAAACCTACTCTAAAGAAATCTTTGCAAACTTGCAAATCCGGTCTAACCCGATTATCCTACTAGGTGGTTTGAGCAATTAATCTCTCTCTAGGGACGGGGTGAAAAGGTGAGCGCATATATACGAGAGATGAAGCTAGAGGAAGGAGGAGAGGGAGGAGGGGGCAGAAAAAGAGGATGGCTATCAGGAAGAGAAAAGCGCCTAGACCCCGAAGGAGGACCCGGAGCTCACGAGTCGCCCCTGAGAGGCTGTGGGTGGGGGCGCTCCCCCCTCCCGCGTCCGCGGCGGTGTGCGGTCCGCGCGCAGGCAGGAGCGCCCCCGCGCGGCTGCCGGGGACACGCGGCCGCCCGGTCCTTCGGGAGGGATGGTGCATTGTTTTTATCATAATCTCTGGGCCCTGCCTGCCTACCCCAGTCCCGCCCCGCGGGAGGACGGAAGGGAACAGAGGCTTTCCTTAACCAATTCAGCCCAGACCCCCCAGCGGCGCCCTGCCAGGAGGGGTTTCAGGCGGGGAGGGGCGCCCGCGTCCTAAAGCCCCAGCCCTTCTCCCAGAGCGGCCCTCCCCCTCCTGGTTTTCTGGAGGCCTGCTGCCTAGCTCCAAGATCCGCCAGCCTCCCACGTGGGCTCTCATTGGAGGCAGAGTATTTTCCTGCTGCTCTGTAACCCAGCTGAAAGACTTCACTAAAGGTTAGAAAAAACCAGAAGGGCCATAAAGAAACCTAGCAACAAATTCTAGATTCGTTTTTGTTTTTAATGTAACTTCTCTGCCAAACAAGGACACACCCCTGCCTAGCCTCTGTCCTGGCTCAGCAGGGCAGGCCTCATCCACGCCTTCTGTGACCTCAGAAGCACCCTTCCCCAACTCAGCGCCCTGAAGTGGACGGAAGGGCAGGGCAGCCCCTGCTTCCCTAGTCGGTGGGCAGGGAGAAGGTCCTCCCTTCCAGAAGACAGTAGGACAGTTCTCATCTCAGCAGAAGTACAGCTCCCAGCATTCGCATTAAAAGCAATGGTCCTCCATGACAATAGAGGAGTTTCACTGCACATACTGTTTGGTCTCCTGACAGAAAACAGAAATGAGGGTCGCAGGGAGTGACCCCATAGGAAAGAAAGAGGCCCGAGACCCCCAGGACCACCTGTAGAGCACTCTAGCCCCAGGAACTGGAAGTGACATTGGAAGTGATGTTCACAGCGAGAGCTCTCCGCCAGCCCTCACAGGGCGGAGAGAACCCCAGGGCAAGGGCTCCCAGGGGAAGGAGGAAGATGGGGGCACCGTCGTCCCCACTCCCCTCTCTGCGCTTCCTCTCCTGATGTCTTCATCTTCGTCACAATTTTTTCTCACCTGTACTTCACTGCTTAAATAACTGAACTGATCAAAGCAACTTCCTGTGTTGCTGGGTGAACCGGGGAGAAGCTGGGGCCCCGAGGCCTTGGCCCAGCCTCTCCCAAAGAGGTCGCCGAAGGTGGTCTGGCCTCCAGAAAGAATTCAAGGACAGACGCGGCACAGTGAAGGAGCGATACAAGCAGGAACGTTTATTAAAGTGAAAGCGATGTGGAGAACAAGGCAAAAGAAAAAACAATTAAACTTTCCTACAACTTACAGCCCGTCCACAAGTACTCGAGCCAGGCCGGAGACCTTCCTCTGGGCGCCGAGCTGCCTTGATGCCAACACTTGGCTAGAGGCAAAAGGCAGCCTTAACCTGACGGTAGTCCGACCTCCGGGGTCCTGTAAAAGTTTCTTTGGGAATTTCCTTTCTCTGTGCCCCCTGCCCCCCCAGATGCAGGTTAGCAATCGTCCTCCAAGCGTATGACCCTGTGATACACATCTGAACGGTCTCATGACCGGGTTTTTACTAGACAGTAATAAATGACCTTTTCCCAACGGCAGCTAGCCCCCCAAGGTCCTGGAAAACTTGCTTCCGAATTCCTTAGAGACTTCCGCTACCCCAACCCCTTCCCAACTTGAAAGTATGAAATCAGCCATTCCTCATGACCCCCGGGCAGCTCTTTCTGCCACGGGTCCTGCGCCTGTAATAAAACCACCTTTTTGCACCAGCGACGTCTCAAGGATTCTTTAACGTTCACTCCTGAACCCAAACATTCCGCACATCAAACATCTGGGGGTGGAGGGGGGAGGGGGAGGGAGAACGACCTGCACCCCAGGGTTCAGGCTTCTGTTTTTATCCACAGCTGTTAACGAGGGGGGTGGAATTGACAGGTTTTCTCTCTTCTTCCTCGTTTGGCCAGGGATTTCCTGTCTTGGCACCTGCCTTGTAGGGCCTGTCTGGCTTAATCCGGCTTCTGACGCAGCGCTGTGAGGACGGGCCTCTGACCTTTCCGAACGCTGACCGCGACTTCCTCTCTGCTGGCCTCCAGGTCTCCTGTTAGAACCTAACCGCCTCCTCCAACATTCGAATAATTTGCACTTCAGCCCGTCCTTATTTCTGGTCTATAGCTGTGACAGGACTAGGTTCTCGGGGTCCCCCAAATTGCCACCTACCCTTCTGTTCCCCAAGCCTCCGTGCTGGGTCTGGTCAAGGCCTGGTACCGCCAGGTGGGTGCCCAGCCCTCCAATTTCCCACGGGGTTTGGGCGCCTTGTTCCTAGCACTTGCCGCCACCTGTCTAAGGGCTCACTCTCTAGTTTTACCCTACCCAGTGCTGGAAACCCCCTCAGGAAGTACTGGATCCCACTGGGGAGAGAGGCCCAAAGGGAGAGAAGGGAAACAAATGTAAAAACCCGGCAGAAGGCAAACTGTCTCCTGCTGAGACCCCCCAAAGTCCTACCCTTCCTGGGGCACCCAGCATCTCGGGCCTGAATGCAGCAGGCCATTTCAGCCCAAAGCAGGACAGGCTTGTGCGCAATACTTACTCCAGAGCTCCGCGGCGGGTGGGTCTAGGCTCTACCGGGCTTTCCTTGCGGTCTGATGTCCCCTTCCTCCACGCAGCCCGCCACCTTCATTCCACAGGAGTTCATCCTTCATCGACTCGGTCCAACCTCTGTTCCCAGAGTCCAGTGTCCGTACACTGTACGCCATCGCAAAATTTATAGCCTCGTAAGACCCGTTGGTTCCAAGAACACTTCTAGGGACATATATATATATATATATTTAAGTTTATTTATTTGGAGAGAGAGTACAGCGGGGGAGGGGCAGAGAGAGCGAGTGAGAGAGAGAATCGCAAGCAGGCTTCTTGCTATGGGCGGGGAGCCCGATACGGGGCTCAAATTCATGAACCATGAGATCAGGACCTGAGCAGAAATCAAGAGCTGGACACTTAACCACCAAAGCCACGCAGGCACCCTGGGGACACAGTTAACGGAGAACAAAACAAGTTGGTAACAGCACAAAATATGCACGCACAGGGGCAGGAACTTGATATTCCGGTGAATGCCCTGTAACACCTCATCAAACGGAGCTGCCTTGTGACGCAAAATGTCCTCTCTCCGTCTACCTGTAAAGGAGGCACTCTCAGGAATAACCAAGGCTTTCATTTTACAGTCAGGGTTTGGAATTTCTCTAGTTCGCATTAGAGTAAAACACAAGCCTGCTCATTGTACTTGCAGAAATCAAGAAATGAATCACTAGAGGGGCGCCTGGGCGGCTCGGTCGGTTGAGCCTCGGACGTCGGCTCAGGTCATGGTCTCTCAGTTCCTGGTTTTGAGCCCCGCGGCGGGCTCTGTGCTGACAGCTCTGAGCCTGGAGCCTGCTTCGGATTCTGTGTCTCCCTCAGTCACTCTCTACCCCTCACTTGCTCATGCTCTGTCTCTCCAAAATAAATAAACATCATAAAAAAATTAAAAAAAGAACTGGATCAGAACCTTACTCAATAATGATGAAACAAGAAACACACAGGACTTTCTGCTATAGTCACCCCCCCCCATACATATGGATCTCTTTACTCACTGACCAGCGTCCGTGCGTGAACCCGTGGGGGTAGATGAAGGGGTTCTCGCGGGTACACTGGCAATGACAGCTGGAAGAGGCTCAAGCCCCCAACTGTCACCTCGCATGCAGGGGCTTCACTGTACTATGCCGCCTAAGGACAGGCCCACTGTAAACGCGTGAAGCTACTTCGATTTTCCACGAACTCCTTCCCACACGTCCGTTACCCAGTTTCCAAGAGAAGGGCGCCTTTCATAACCCATGATTCAAATCAAATCATGATTCATTGCCTTGAGGATTAAAAGGAAAAAAAAATCCCTGTTCATCAAAGACCACTGGTAAGGTTTTGTGTCTCTTATAGGTATTATGGACAAAGCTAGGCATTAGAAATAAGTATGTTGGCCCATGTTGAGATGTCCCGAATCTTGGTATACTGTAAGAGACGCAAAGCAGAAATGATGACAGTTTTCATGCAAAGACCTTGCCGCCTCTTTTTTTTTTTTTTTTTTTAAAGAGCTTAGTTCTTGAGGGAGAGCCCTGAGAGCGAGGCAAAGGGTGTAAGAAACAGTGCACCTGATGTCATCTCGGCAACGAACTCACGCACGACTGATCTATTCACCTGGGATTTAGGCTGTGTAACAACGGGCTGGCGGACTCAGGTAACAGACAACCCCTAAATCTGAGCCCCCGAAGCCAACAGAGTTTGGTCACTTACTCGTGCTAACCCCAAGGGCAAACGGGAAGGCTGATAAAGGCGGCGCCTGCAGAGATACTGGGGCGGTTGCGCCAGAGCGGAAAGAGAACCAGAGTGTCCCAAGCCAGGAACGCAAGGCGCCAGCCCGGAAGTGACTTACACCACCTCCGCCTCGCTGGTCGGAACTGGTTACTCAGCCCCGTTCGACCACAAAGAGCAGGCGCCCCTCTGCCGTGAGCGGGCGGCCAGAAAAGCCGGAGATCCTGGGCCCACGGCACAGACGTAGCACCTCGAGCAGGACATATAAAAGGGCCGCGGGGACTTCGCAACGGGCTTTGAAGAGCAGTCCCCCTGCATTTTCAGTATTCGAAGCAAAGGGAAAGGGAGTGAAACCTCTGTCATCGGATTTAGTGTTTCTCAGTTACGTATTCTGCCTGATTTCAGAAAAGAGACGCAGCCTTTTACTTCTAACACCCCCACCTTACATCTCCTACAAAGTTGGTTTTACGTTTTCTTGAACGATTTAGAAGAATTTTTTGATAAGTTTTACAAAAAAAAAATGTACCGCCCACTGTAAATAAATCCGTGTTCACATTTTCACTTGGTTGCAAATCTGCTTGTGTCACTCGTCAGTCGTTTCCTGTTCCTGACTGGCATGTGCTTTATGTGGTTTTAAGTTAATTTTTATGTTTAATGTTTTTAATTAATGTTTGCTTATTTTTGAAGGAGAGAGAGACCAGAGCAGGGGAGGGGCAGAGAGAGAGAGGAAGCCACAGAATCTCAAGCAGGTTGCAGGCTCTGAGCTGTCAGCACGGAACCCTAGATCAGGCTGAAGCTCAGGAACCATGAGATCATGACCTGAGCCCAAGTTCACGGCTAACCAACTGAGCCACGCAGGCGCCCCACGAGGACGCTGTCCTCAAGCTCTACATGCAGTCAACGGCTAGAACCGGCTCGAGAACGGACAGACCGAGGCCGTAGTTGAGTTATGGGCCGCTGGCGCCACCCTGTGGCCACCTGTGCACGTTGCTCCTCTGGCTCGCCGCCCGCTTTCCGCCACCTTCCCCCCCCACCCCCCCCAGACCTGGTGAGCGAGCTCAGCGTCCCCCGAGCAGGCAGGGGCTAGAAACGAGCTCCGGGTGGGGCGGCGGCCGCGGCGGCGAGCAGGTGGAGGAGAGCAAGGAGTCGTGCGTGCCCGATTCGTCCCGGTACCCAGAAGAGCACCCAACTCGTGGACGGTGCCCCAGTCTCCGACGAGTCTTGTTTGCTCGGGGCTGGCAGACCTGAGAACCGGGTTCCCGCCAGGCGCGGTCGGCAGCGGCAGGGAGTTCTGGGGGGGGGGGACCAAACCGTGGGGGTGGCCGGGTGGCTTCCTTGGAACCGCGTCGCTGAAAACCTCCTCCGGCGACCCGCCTGCCCGCGGGACTTGGCGGTGGCGCCACCCCGCGGAGAGGAGGACTGGGAGACCGCGGGAAGGGGACCCAAGATTAAGGCGGCCGCGGCAGATGGCTACCGGGAAGGAGCAGGTGGGGAGTGGCCGAATGACCGCCGTTCGGTCAAACACAGATGACTTTCCTGCCGGTTCCAGCGCCAGCAGAGCCCGGGAGGGAGCCGGGGCCCGCAGAACCAGCTGGGCGGTGGGCGGTGAGCCCCCGGGCTCTGAAATGCATTCGGGAACCACGTGGCTTCACCCGAAGGCCTGCTCTGCCCTTGACCACTAGAGCTTCCTGGAGAACAAGGCCCTGGGCGGGGGAGGGGGGGGTGAGGGGAGTGGAGGGGGGGGCTGGGGGTGGTTCTGACGCAGCTGGCAGGGAGGAGGGAGGCAGGTGTTGGGGGAGGGAGGGAGGGTGTCCTTTCGTCGCTCTCAGACTCAGCAGGGACAATACCCAAGGGTCTGCTGGACCTACCGAAGCTTCGTCCAAGAAGCCCTGGGGGCACAGCCCACAATGCCCAGGGCTTCCGGAGCCAAGTAGGACCCCCCAGAGGAGACCGTTATGGAGAACGGGCAACTGCTTGTGAGGAGGGCGGGTCAGTCGGAGGTGGGTTTTCATCTTCCAACTTCCATCAGGAAAGCCCTAAACTTATTTGTGCTTCTACAGGAGTTCAGGCCCATTCCAGAACGCTCAGAACATTCCTAGCTTGAGAAGGAATCCGCAAAGTAGACGACTGGTTTGAGGCAGGACGGGAAGAGTCGGGTCCATTCTAGGTCTTTCCTGGCTACCGTGAGAAACGAAGGCAAAAGAAGAAAATTTCCTTATAACTTACAGCCCATTGGCAAGTCCTCGAGACAGCAGAGTGACCTTCGTCTAGGAACTCAAGGCCTCGATGTGAACACTTTGCTGGGGGCGAAAGGCAATCTTAGCTTAACATTATGCCAACCTCCAGGATCCTGCAAGTCTCCCTGAACATAAAAATTCCTTTGGAAACTTCCTGTATCTCTACCCCCACCCCCACCCCCCAGATATGTGTTAGCAATCATCCTCAAAGCATATGGCCTCCTCACATACAGCGGAAGGGTCTCATGACTAAGATTTTATTGAAAGTAATAAATAGCCTTTTCCTGACAACAGTCAGCCCCTAGGTCCTGGAATGCTTGCTTCCAAAGTTCCTTAAAGGCTTAGGCGCTCCCTCACCCTCTCCCGACTTGAGAGTGTACAGTCAGTCAGCTCCTCACAAGCCCAGTGCAGCTCTTTCTGCCCTTGGATCCTGGCTCTGTGTTTTACTAAAACCATCTTTTTGCACTGAAGAGGTCTCCAGAATTCTTTCTTGACCTTTCTCTCAGAACCCCCAACCTTTCCACATCACTCGCCACCACACTGGGGAGAAACCCTAGAACCTTCTGGATTTAGGAATCTCCCCAACCCTCATCCCGGAAGTCAAAGATGGTGAGACCTGCCTGGAAGCCGGGCAGAATGGAGGCAGAGCTGGCAACTGGCTGGAAGGCGTTTTGACGGTCCTCACTGCCACCAGGCCAGTCAGAGACAGACCCCAGGGGGCAGTCGGGCTGGACAGTAGTGGAAGCAAGGAACCCAGTTAGCAATTCAGGCGAGTGATCGTGGCAGTTTGGATTTACAGGGAGCCGTGGTGCCGAGAAGTGGTCACGTTTAGAATCTATTTTATAGGAAGGGCCAAAAAAAAAAAAAAAAGCTGAATGATTGATTACATGTAGGGAATGTGGGAAGAAAAGGGAGTCAGAACAACTAGATTTGGGCCTGAGCCCTGTGAACCGGCTTCCCTGACTGGGATCAGGAACTGGGAAGCAGCAAGTTGGCGTCGCCGAGAGAGCAGCAGCGAGAAGCAAAAGTTTCGTATGGGACGCGTTAAGATTCCTGTTGGCCATTTGCAAAAGCAATGGAGTATGAGTGGCGCTCAGGGAACCATCCTGGGAGAGAGGATGAAAATTCGAGACTCATCATACACATGTTGTATTTGGAGCCATGGAATTAGAAAAGACCACGGAAGCGGAAAGAACAGGTAGCAAACAGGAAAGGGTCCACGGCTGAACCCGGGGACGTGCCGAATCTTACAGGTTGTGGAGAAGAGTTGGCGGCAAAGGGTGTTGACAAGAAATAGCTAGGGAGATAGGAGAAAAACAGAGAAGAAAGTGTCTCAAGAAAGAAAGAGTGAGAAACTATGTCAAATTCTCCTGAGACTATTATTCTGAGACAGCGCAGATTCTGCTTGGGATTCTCTCTCTCTCCCTGTCTGCCTCTCCACGCTAGCTCTCTCTTAAAATAAACTTTAAAAAACTTACTTTTCCAATTTTGGAACATGGTATAACTCTCCATTTATTGATATCCTTGTTAATATCTCTCAACAGGGGGCCTTAATTGGCTTAGTTGGCTAAGCGTCTGACTCTTGATTTCGGCTCAGGTCATGATCTCAGGGTTTGTGGGTTCAAGCTCCGAGTTGGGTCTGTGCTGACACTGCAGGGTCTGCTTGGGATATTCTCTCTCTCCCTCTCTCTCTCTCTCTCTCTCTCTCTTTCCCTCTGTCTTTTTGCCCCTCCCATGCTCTCTCAAAATAAATAAACCTAAAAAAAAAAAATCTCTATCAGTGATATTGTGATTCTCTCCCTAGAAGTCTGGTTCATCTTTTTGTTAGATTTATTCCCAGGTTTTTCATTTTCATAAACCATTGCAAATGGTAAATTATCACTTAAGAAGTGAGAATTACCAGTCTCATAGCTACAACAGTATAAAAGCTGAAAGACCCTAAGAGAACTGTAGCTCAGGCTTGGCAACGGAAAAAGCAGGATGTCAAAAAACAAAAAAACAAAAAAAAAACAAACAAAAAAACTTCTAGTAAGTTGAAAATCTGGGCCTCCAGAAGGTCTTTTAGGTACAGACTTCCTTGCTCATGCACACTGGCAGTCAAAGGAGAGCCGATATATTGTTTCCTGTCTTTATTCCTTCTCTCTTGGTTTGTTTCCAATCGGGGGGCCAGAAGCCCTAACGGGTTAGCAGCTCATCTTTCTAGCCTCCCCGTTTCGTCTCCATATCACACAAGGACATATTCCTCCTTAATTCCTGCCAGGGCATGGTCTCGGGTGAAACAGCTCTGGGGGCGGGCTGGGCCTCTGCAGACCGTGTCTTCTGGAAGGGCAACGAGAGGCCTTATTTGCGACGGGTGCATAAGTACCGTATTTATTTTAGAAAATCGTTTCCTGACTTGAATTCATCACAGCTTGAAATTTCGCAGGCTTTGGGCACGATAAACTAGAATTCGAATCTTAACCCTGCCCTTAATAGCTCCTTGAATTGCCGTTTCTTGTCCCAATGACCTTTCCTCCCCCTTTGAAATCTATACTGTGGCCCCAGTATCTAACTTTTAGGGATTAACTTTATTTACCAACTACTCCTTTTTGAGTCGCTTTGTAGGGGTTCTTTCGCTTTCTCTTTATAGTATCTGTTTCCGTCACTGCCTCATGATATTAGCTGGCTTTTCTTCTTTTTCCATTATCTTCATCAATTTATATAAATATTGTCTCTTTCCTGAGGGTCTGGGGACACTCTCCGGACCCGGTGCTGTTTTTAAGAGTAGGTCTTTGCCCGTCTTTTCCGTTTCTCCTACAGCTGTTTTTATTCGGTCATTCTACCTTTCTTGTATTAAAGGTATCTGTATTATATTAAAGGTATGTGTATTAATACAATTCTGATCGCTTGTATTAAAAAACTAATATTTTGTCTGCATTTGCAAATATATATATCAAAATACACATACTGCCTAAAATATCTCCTGTATCTGATGCTGCGCATATATTGGGGTACTTTTTCTCTTTCAATATGAAATTACCAAAGGGTTAACCCTCTAATTTTCTTTCAAAGAACCAGATATTGGTTTTATTAATTCCGTTTTGGGGGAGCGAGGAAGTACGATCGATTCTATTCATTTCTGTATCTTTTAATTTTTAAATTTTTTTAAATTTATTTTTGAGAGAGAGAGAGACAGAACATGAGCGGGGTAGGGGCAGAGAGAGAGACACACACGCACGCACAGAATGTGAAACAGGCTCCAGGCTCTGAGCTGTTAGCACAGAGCCGACGTGGGGCTTGAACTCAGGAACAATGAGATCATGACCTAGAGGCTGAAGTCAGGCGCTCAACCAACTTGAGTCACCCAGGCGCCCCCAATTCAGTTCTGCTTTGATTCTAACTTATCCCTCTACTCAAATTTTGTTGTCCATTTATTAGCTCTTAAGGCAAAAGCTTACTTGGTTATTTCTAACAGTGCCCATTCTCTCCTAAGTGCCTTTTAAAGCTCTGAATTTTCCTCTGACCTCTTCGCCTCAGTTTTTATAGTGCTGTCTTTGTTATTATAATTGGATACTAAAAATTGTATCATTTTTATTTTTAGATCCTCTTTAGCCCCTGTGCTTTTCCCAACAGTAGATCGAGAATATTTTTAGTTATGTCTTTGCATTATGATTAGTGAATGGGTCCCCTGTGGTTTCAACTTTTTCGACTCTCGTTAAGGTTCTGTCCTCTCCTGTGTGGTCAGTTTTTAGCAGTATTGATAGGACTTCAAAATGCCTACCTACGTTTTCTACTTTGGGTACAAGATGGGGTGGGTAGAAGTATAGCTATGACCATTCTCGGCAACTATGGTTTTTCAATTTCTCTATGTTCTCAACGAGTTTTAGCCCATCGATCTGCCGATTCCAGAGACTCTGCTTTTTCCCCACCATAAATGAATTGCATTTGCTCATCCAAAGATTTATCTGTTACGCCCCTTTCCCACCTAAACACACCCCACAACCATGATACCATGAAATACATTTATTTTCCTCAGAAAATGAAAAGGTTCCTTATCTTATTTTCTCTAGGCCAAGGGTTGAAATTCAAGTGTTACCTTGGTTAACTCTCCTGCTAATCCCAAAATTGTGTTCTCTCCACATACTTGCTGTTTCGGGCGGGGGGGGGGGGGGGTTGGGGGGAAGGTTTTTGCCAGATGATATAGGTCTTTATAGAGCCCTGGTAATAGACACTAGAAATAGGGCTTTTGTTTTCTAATTCATTTTTTTTCCCTAACAGGACGTGTAAGAGATGCTTGAAGGTTCTACAGAATCAAAGGCCCAACAAGGAAATTGTTGATTGATTGCCTTCTTGGAGAATGGTTTAGAAAAAGAAGTCCTTGGGGCACCTGGGGGGCTCAGTTGGTTAAGTGTCCGACTCTTGGTTTCGGCTCGGTCACGATCTCACAGTTTTGGGAGTTCGAGCCCCACGTCAAGCTCTGAGCCAACAGTGTGGCGCCTGCTTGGGATTCTCTCCACCCCGCCCCCCCATCCCTCCTCTGCTCACGCTGTCTTGGTCTTTCTCAAAGAAGTCAACTTAAGAAGAAAGAAAAAGAAGTTCTTATCGCTCCAATGCAAGATACTTAGGGAGGGGACTCTCAAGTCACTAGAAATCTCTTAAAGCAATGCTCCTTAGGAAGGGGAAGGGACTCCGGAGGCACAATGGGACTTATGCAGGAAGTGTGTCCCTAACCATATTTATGACAGAAACACTGATCAAATACTCACCAGGTTCCAGCCGCTCCACTAAGGACACACAATACATGATCTCATTCAATCTTCATAACAAGTCTAGAAGGTTCCATTATTCTTCTCATTTCCCAGAGGAAGAAATCGAGGCGTACAGAAACTTTCCCAAGGTCATATAGCTCTTAGGTGGGGAAACCGGGACTCACTACAAGACACTGGCTTTCCAGCTGGGATCTTTTGACTTTATTATAATCCGTTTGCCGTAAGGGGTCCATGGCTAGAGCCCAGAGGCTGGACTGTGACGTAATAATGAATATTTGGTCTCTGCCCCGATTCCTGATACAGAGCTCTTGAAACTCTCATAATTTTCTGGGCGATTAGGGTGCTAAGAACATCTTTTGTCATATCTGATCTTTGACCCGGGTTCATGACGTAGAGCTTCTAAAGCTCTTGGAACGTCCGGGGTAATGGCGTCCGTCTTGTTCTCCTGAGCTGGCTTCTGTTGGGTTCCTAGGTAGCTTCGGGATGGAGGTTGGTCACCAGAAAGGCCGAGCTTCGATTAGAAGCTTGGAACTTTTAGCCTCCCCCACACCCCCGTCCTGGAGGGAGGAGAAGGTGTGGAGACTGAGCCCATGATCCATCATGTCTACTTGATAAAGCCTCCGCAAGAATCCCTAAACCCACAGGGTTCGGAAAGCTGGGTTGGTGAACGCCACGACTCCACAGGAACGGACAGTCCTGCACCGGGGACCCTTCCAGACCTTGCCCGAGGTACATCTTGACCATCTGGCTCTTTTTCTAGATCCTTTACAATAAACTGGTAAATAGGTTTCCCAGAGTTCTGGGAGTCTTATAACAACTTATCAAATGTGATGAGAGGGTGGTGGGAACCCCTGATTTGTAGCCAAATCTGACAGAAGCGTGGGTCACCTGGGAACCCACGACTGTGATTGGTGTCTGAAGTGGGGGGCGGTCTCACGGGACTGAGCCCATAATCTGTGGTATCTGTGCTACATGCAGCTAGAATTGCTTGGCGTGGAAAACCCACACATCTGGTGGCCGGAAGTATTGAGAGGAGTAGAGGAAACAAAAGTTTTCTTCCACTGTCTTACAGCTTCTGAACTAGGATAGGTCAGTCTACATACCCAACAACTTACACTGTGAAACTTCTAAACGGCTTTGTGGACATGGTTGTTTCAACCTCCCCCAGACCCTCCCTCTGTGTTGTGCTGTTCCCTATTCCAAGGGCAAAAGATTTCAAACTCAATCATTTTTGTTACATCCAAGCCTTGGAGCTCTGACATTCCTTTCGAGCTACTCCTCGCTCATCAATCCACGCGTCCCATAAATATTAACTGAGCACCCAGTGTTCCAGAGACGGTTCTAGATGCTGGGGATAGAAAAATAAAGAGTACCTGCCTTCTTAGTCTAAGAAGGTAGGAGGAGAGTCAGACAGTGGGTCCCAGTACAGCCTAAGTTACTGTAACAAATCTTAAAAAAAAAACAAAAACAAAAACAAAAACCAGTGGCTTAAAGAAGATACAAGTTTCTCTCTCACGTCATGGTCCTGAGCCAGTAGATTAGTTCGGCTGTCCTCATCACAAGATTTCGGTTTCAGGGTACAAGGCGGTTGCCACGGTGCCTACCATCATCTTTGCGGCCAAGCCAGAGGAGAAGGAAAAAAGGCAAGTGCAGTGCATACACTTAGTCCTTCTCAGGGTACAAACTCAAAATAACATAGATCACTCCCGTTCACAGCTCATCGGCCCGGAACTTTGTCCTATGGACGAACCTAGATACAAGAGAAGCTGGCAAGTTAGCCTTTAATTGAGAAGCTAGGCGCTCAGAAAGCACGGAGTTACAGTAAGCAGGTAAAGTAGATTTTATGGAGAGGGAGCACCTGGAGGGCTCAGTCGGTCGAGGCTCCGACTTTGGCTCAGGTCATGACCTCGTGGTTCTTGAGTTCGAGCCCCACGTCGGGCTCACGGCTGTGAGCCTGTCAGCACGGAGCCCTGTTTCAGATCCTCTGTCCCCCCCCCCCGCCCCTCCCCCGCTTGGGCTCTCCCAAAGTATAGATATTTAAAAAAAAAAAGAGTTTTTACGGGCAGTAGGCTCTGATTCAGTAATAAACAAATAAACATATTTGTATTCAGACGAGACATGGAAGAAAGTGAAGCCAGGTAGGGAATAAAGAGTATTATGAAGTTGGAGGAGGAGGAGGAGGGGGAGGAGGGGGAGGAGGGGGAGGAGGGGGAGGAGGGGGAGGAGGGGGAGGAGGGGGAGGAGGGGGAGGAGGGGGAGGAGGGGAGGAGGGAGAGGAGGAGGGCTTATCTTACACAAGCTGTCAAGGAAGTCCTCAACGGGGAGATGGGAAGGCATCTGTTGGGCAGAAACCTAAACAGGAGGAAACCAGTCATGTAAGTATCTGGGGGGACAGCCTTCCCAGGAGAAGAGGATACGGCAAGTCAAGGGCCCTGAGGTAGCAGGGCCTGAGTGTGTCCAAGTAAGAACGAGAGACCAGGGGGATGGAGTGGTAAGGACAGCACCTTCACTCCGAAGCCATGGTTGGCGCAGGCCGGGGTGGTGCAGGGTGGTGTTCAGATGGGGAGGAGAGCTTGGGAGTCACAGAATCTGACTCCTGTTTCAGGAAGTTTACTCCGGCTGCTTTGTGGAGAACAGAGAGGGTAGAGGAAACAGCAAGGAGACGAGTCAGGAGGCCATGGCAAATGCCCCGGGGCACCTGGGCGGGCGGTGGTGGCTTAGAGCATGGATCAGGGTGCGGTTGGGGACTTGACATATTTTGAGTCAACGACATTTTCTGCAAAATCATGGGTGACTGAGAAAAGGTTTATTATTCCCTCCCCTAGTATCGTCCCCCCCCGGAAAGGGAAAAGTAACCTCACAGGGAACAAGAAAGTCAAATTCCTCTCAGGCCAGGCTCTGGCGAACAAAGCTTCAGCAGGTTTGAGGGGTGATGAGCCAAGAACCATGGGACTTGAATGGTTTCGTAAGCAGGAGGGGAAGCCAGAGGTTTTGAATAGAAGGGCGTGAAATAGTCTGGGAAACTAAAAAAAAAATTTTTAGAGCTACATTAAAGCGAAAGGAAAATGTTGCAGCCTGGACGAGGGGGGCAGGATTAATGACCTCTAGTCATAGAATACGGAATGGTGGAGAATTTCATCTACCAAAATCAGATGATTAAGACATTGAAAGAGGTTGCAATGAAAATCGGATAAAGTGAAAACTTAAAAAAATTCCCAGAGGATACTTAATATATTGGTTACAAACAGTATCCCAACTTGCACTTGGGAAGGAGGGTGCCGATAGAGCCCCATCGCCTACACGGGCAGGAGCTGGCACGCGGAAGCTATCCTCATGGAACTTTCCTGAACCCTCCAGCCAGAGGCCACCTATCATTCTCCTTAATTTATAACAGTTTCTTCTTCCCCTCTTTTGGCAATAACACATTTTGCCTTGCGTTATAATTCTCTGTACACTGATGTAATTCTCTCTCGTATTTATATCTTGTTATCCATCTCATCGCTTTGCTCATATTATAGGTTTGGTATGGCTATTTGATTACACGTGAAAAGAAAACACGACCCTGCCTTTACTTTTCAAAAGCTTGTTGATGTCGACAGTACAGGATTTTTATCAAGTTTTATCGAGATAGTTTTCTATTTTTGCCAAATCCTATGGCGGCTCAGCTATAGTCACAAAACGTAGAAATAATCTTCAGGAATATCCAGCAATTCTTCCAGTCTTATTCCTTCCTCGTTAAAGAGGGACATTCTCTGGAGAGGTCTGGCTGGCTCAGTCAGAAGAGCATGGGACTCTTGATCTCATGAGTTTGAGCCCCGCATCAGGTGTAGAGATTACTTAAACAACAACAACAAACAAAAAACCAAAACAAAAAAAAAAAGACATCCTTCGATAACTCCTATTTTATGCCCCCCAAAGAGATCATATAACTTATTTCCCATCTGTTGCCCTGTGCTTAAATCATAGTCATCCAAATTTAAATGTGTTGACTCTTAGATCACCTTTAGGAAATGCATCCATTTTTTAAAAGGAGATATTTGTCTAAAAATGATGGCAAGATTAAGTTGTCACCTTTTTAAGTTTATATAGATACCACAATCCATTCACCAATCCTTAAAAGGATGACTAACCAACCTTTTATTCTGACTTTGAGCTGTCAGCACACAGCCTGACATGGGGCTCGAACTCATGAACCAAGAGATCATGACCTGAGCTGAAATGGGACACTGAACCTCCTGAGTGACCCAGGTGCCCCTTTTCTTTCTTTTTTTAAAGTAGGCTCCATGCTAGGTGCGGAGCCCAACATAGGGCTTGAACTCACAACCCGGAGATCAAGAACAGAGCTGAGATTAAGAGTTGGATGCTGATGAGGCGCCTGGGTGACTCAGTCGGTTAAGCGGCCAACTTCGGCTCAGGTCATGATCTCATGGTCTGTGAGTTCGAGCCCTGCATTGGGCTCTGCGCTGATGGCTCAGAGCCTGCAGCCTGCTTCAGATTCTCCGTCTGCCTCTCTCTCTGCCCTTCCCTTGCTCACGCTCTGTCTCTCAAAAATAAATAAACGTTAAAAAAAAAAAAAAGAGTTGGATGCTTAACCTACTGAGCCACCCAGGCACCCCATGGCTGACCAAGTGCAATGACATTTGACCTGACCTGACCTGACCCAGACTGAGCTATTTCTGCATTTGCAATGCTCACTGGATCTGAGGTGTCAAGCTCCTCATCTTAATACAAACTTTTTTCATCTTCTGGAATGCTTCTCCCTCCTCACCCTTGTTTACAAGACTCGAAAAGCACCATCTGAAACTAGGCCAAAAAAGCTCCAGTCTAATCCTGCTGTCTTGGCTACATAGATATGTTGGATGAAGGGAAACTACTCTGTCTGCCCCTCTTAGGAGTTTTCAATCTCCAACCGGTGTTTTAACTGGGTCAGTAATTCTTACAGAAGTGTTTCAGGTTAAAGGAGCAAGAAAAACCAGGAAAAAGTAGAAAAAAACCTTACTGGAGTACATGAACTTACCACCTGCAGGTCCAGTGTCTAGCATTCTGTGGTCTGGGCAAAGAGTCAACGAACTTTCCTCGAGATAGAAGACAAACACAAGAAAATGTAAAAGCAACGGAAAAGAAATTAAGGAACAAAGCTACACAGTTCACAAAGCTTCAGTTAATTGCCAATTCATTGTGCAAGGAACAAAGCCTTTAAGCATTGAAAAGAGAAAGACTTCCTAGGCGCTCAATGGGATGGGAAGGCTTCAAGGAGTAAAGTTTGAGGAAGGTTCTAAAGAACTATGGGGCACCTGGGTGGTTCAGTCAGTGAAGCGTCCGACTTCGGCTCAGGCCATGATCTTGCGGCGTTCTGTGGGTTCGAGACCCGAGTTGGGCTCTGTGCTGACAGCTCAGAGCCTGGAGCCTGCTCGGATTGTGTGTCTCCCTCTCTCTCTCCGCCCCTCCTTTCCCTACTCTCTCTCAAAAATAAATATTTAAATCAGTTAACAAGTTTAAAGAACTGCGAGCTTGACAGACTTTGAGTAGTCCAGAGGGCAACGGAGTGCTGCAGTTTAGGAGGCCCACATAACAAAAGCACAAAGAGGAACCGAAGAGGCGCTCCAGGACAGGGTGTACGCCATTTTGGCTCTGCTAGAGATCTGAGGGAAATGAACAGTTGAAGAAGCTAAGTTTAGGCCAAATGGCAGAAGGCTTTTAGTTTCAGGAGGAGTTTGGGCTTCATCCTTGCGTCCTGAGTAATTCAGGGTAGCTTTGTGGAGCCAACTGATAACACTTTAATAACTTCAAAAGACCATGAAAAACACAGCCGCCAGTCCTCTGGAAGCGGAGAACCCTGGGACTTCAGGATCCTAAGGGCGGAGACCAGATAGGGTCTCTGATGACTGAGCAGACAGACCAACCACCCCGGCCTTTTCATTTGACTTTTCCTGCCATAAAATGTGCTGCGTAAGGACCTCCTTTCTTTCCCTGGGAAATTAAAATTCTCAGTGAGTCATTCCTCTCGCCAGGGAAAATGACTCAGAAAAATCTTCATTTCCCGGCGAAAGAAAGAAGTCCTATACAGCCCATTTATGTAACTTTAAGTGGATGGAAATTTGAACTCCTACACTATAAATAAAATTCACTCTAAGCACTAACTTGTCAAGTCAGTTCCTTAACATCCATCGATAGTGGCTTAATTTCTAAGCTTGACAAACGGATTTGAAACGAAGAGTTTTCCTTTTACCTTAAGGGTATGTTTTATTGGGTAAAATATTCACCAGCCGGTCAGGATTGGTCTTCGGTTATGCAAATTTTGAACTAAGGGGTCTTTAGAAAGTCGTCCTCCTCTATGCTAACTGTGGCCATTTGCACACCGGGCACTTTTTAAGATAAATGCACCTGAAAACACTAAAAACCACCTCCCCCAAGTCTCCACCTCCAACCTATCAGGAAACCTAAGGAGAGGCAGCTGGGAGTGTTTAGCAAGCAGCAAAAGGATTCTTCTAGGCAGGAAGTTTTGCTACAGAAGACAAGGTCCTTGCCCTGGAGAAGATAATTTTCCTATGAAGGAGTGGAAGGAATCACAGGAAATAGGTCTGCCCAGCTCTCACCAAGAGCAAGAACACTGGCGAGGCGGTGGGGCTGAGAGGTTTGACCTAAGTGAGAATTAAATCCTGACGGAAAGTCTGGACGCTTGGTTTACCAACTACCGCTGAAGGACCGAGGTTACAGACCAGCTGAATTCTCGGCTGGGGGCTCGGTCCTGGGCATTAGGCTGTTCCCAGCATCCCTGGCCTTCACCCACTAGGTGCCTTTGGGATTCCTCCCAGGAGAGAATGTCTCCAGATAGAACATCCCAGGAGGTAGGAGGCAAAAGCCTGCACCTGGCTGAGGTACTGGGCTAGATGGAAATTAGGGGAAGATTGCTAGGTCAGAACTACACAGGCCGACAGACCAAAGCAGACTTTATAGGAGACCGCTTGTCACAAACGCCTAGTAACATTTGTTACAGATAAAAATATTAAACAGTGGGGAACCAAGAACCTTCTAGTAGTATGCTAAGGAAAATAAACACCAGCTCGCCGGTTTTATATGGATATAGAGCAAGAATTAGGGAGAACACCTCCCGCCAAAAGACCCAGAACTTAGATCCAGGTTGAGTTACTCGGTTACCTGTACCCCAGTTCCCACAGAGAACTCTAAAACTAGGAAGAGACCATTTTGAGAACTAGTAGCCACCAGCAAGAGTCGTGCCACTAGGGGGCCGCCACCACCACCGAAGACTCCAGGTTTTAGCAATCGAGGCAAGCTGGATCACGGTGGTAACCGAACCCCAAACCCAAATACTTGAGACCACAGGACCACCCACCCTAAAAGCCACCCAAGCATTTTAACAAGTGTTTACAGCCACCTTCTGTGACCAATTAAGTGGCTCTGAAAAGAGCCGTTGGGGTAAAAGTAGCTGTTCTACTGCGTCCTTTGCACGCCCTTACTTTGAGCTGGTGTATTTGGTGACGGCCTTGGTGCCCTCGGACACGGCGTGCTTGGCCAGCTCGCCGGGCAGCAGCAGGCGCACGGCCGTCTGGATCTCCCGCGACGTGATGGTCGAGCGCTTGTTGTAATGCGCCAGGCGGGAGGCCTCGCCGGCGATGCGCTCGAAGATGTCGTTGACGAACGAGTTCATGATGCCCATGGCCTTGGACGAGATGCCGGTGTCCGGATGAACCTGCTTCAATACCTTATACACGTAAACCGAGTAGCTCTCCTTGCGGCTGCGCTTGCGCTTCTTGCCGTCCTTCTTCTGCACTTTCGTGACAGCTTTCTTGGAGCCCTTCTTGGGAGCAGGAGCCGACTTCGCTGGATCAGGCATTTTTGCTAGAAGAAACGCCACACACCCGAAACGATCCGGACTACATCCAAGCGGCTTGGTTACGCGCTACTTATAGAGCCTGTATGCAAATGAGGGCTCGCACGGGACTGCCTTTTTATTGGTTAATTTCCAACAATGTCGTCATAGAGGGGTGGAGTCTATGTAAATAATGGCTTCCGTTCGCTCTTCCTTAGTGGCTCTCAGAGCAAATGGCTCCTTAGCCAATCGAAAGGTCCCATTTCAGACTAACCGATAAATTACGTAAAAGTATAGGTTCACCTGTTTGGGGTAATTTGGGATGGTTATCACTTTTCAATTGTAGACTTGCATTCGGAAAAGATCTGAAGCGCTTGCTAAAGACACTTTCTCTTATTTTTGCATCGCTTTGCCTCCTACGCTTTGTGAAAGTTTGTTTTCCCTTCGGCTTTTAGAGCGATAGCTTAAACATCTAAAAAAAACCCACCAGTATTCCCCTTAAATTCCTATTCCTGTTTGCACCGCCTGTATTATGCAATAGAGTAGATACTAGATCCATACATGAAGATACATAAACCAGGAAAAAGGCTTCCAGTTGTAAACTGGGACTTGCATCCGGCTTAGTCCTCATAACTGTAAAATCTAGATTTGAAAACCCAGACTCCCATGCCAGTTCTCACAAACCCACGTGACGGCCTTCCCGCTTAGTTTGTATCGGGACATGTGCTAACGCTTTGTCCTAACAGCGTGTGTACCGTTAGAAACGACTGGTAGGGCAGAGTCCACCCTCTTGCAAATTTTTCCTGAAAGTAGTGAGGTTTTCGCTCTGTAACTCAGCGTATACAAAGGCTTAGGCAAAAACGACTTCAGCCCGGCTTCAGCTGTTCTCGATCTAGTGCCTGTCTGCCCACAAAGGCCAGACATTGTTACCTTTCTACCCACCACGTGTGAGATTTCCCTCATCCCTCTACCCAGAACAGCGGCGCACACCCGGTGAAAAGCCGATACAGCTGCTCCTCGTGAAGACATGGGTGGCTCTGAAAAGAGCCTTTAGATGGTCTACTTGAGAACACAGGCCTCTTTACGCGCGCTCCCCGCGGATGCGGCGCGCCAGCTGGATGTCCTTGGGCATGATGGTGACGCGCTTGGCGTGGATGGCGCACAGGTTGGTGTCCTCGAAGAGCCCCACCAGGTAGGCCTCGCTCGCCTCCTGCAGCGCCATCACGGCCGAGCTCTGGAAGCGCAGGTCGGTCTTGAAGTCCTGCGCGATCTCGCGCACCAGCCGCTGGAACGGCAGCTTGCGGATCAGCAGCTCGGTGGACTTCTGGTAGCGGCGGATCTCGCGCAGGGCCACCGTGCCGGGCCGGTAGCGGTGCGGCTTCTTGACGCCGCCCGTGGCCGGCGCGCTCTTGCGGGCCGCCTTGGTGGCCAGCTGCTTGCGCGGCGCCTTGCCGCCCGTGGACTTGCGCGCCGTCTGCTTCGTACGGGCCATGGTGTCTCACTGGTTTTATCCAAGAAGTGCAGGCAGTCCTATTTATAGACCTAGCCTGCTCTTGATTGGGCCAGACGGGCTAGGCACTTCCAGGCTCGTGATCTCATTGGCTAGATTTCAATCCTCTTTTTTACTCGGCTAGAAGATTGTGATGCTAATCTTTTTCTCTTATTTCGCCTTCCCGTACTTTTTCTGTAACCTTATCGGTCACCAATGTTTTCCTTTTTAGACCTTTCCTTTAAGTTGATGTCGCTTTTGTAAGAGCAGTGTTGGAAGTGTTTTTGCAAGTTTGGGATTCAGGTTCCTTCGAAACAAAAGCCTGCCTGCCCAGGAACTAGGTTTCAGTTCCGAGTTACAGTAGCTCCAACGCCAAAGCTAACATTGTGCGCCTCATTCTATGCTCGGCGCGTTGGCTGCATTACACTACGACTGAGACTCAACAAAACAACATGCTCTTGAAAGAACCAAAAACTGAATTTACGTTTACCCAACTTCGGAACAACGCGGAAGCCCTGTTCTGATCACTACCAACTTGCAGGGTAGAGCCTTCCGCCTTCCGCCTTCCTTTATTTAACCGTTTCGCCTGGGAATGCGGTTCCCTCCCCTCAATGGCCTATTAGGTCCAGGAGACTAAACGCTTCTAAGTCAGGGAACATGAGACCGGAAACGTTAATTTCTCCTTTACAACGGTGAATACTTTCTAAATAGTTTGCTGGTCGGTCAGATTAAAAGCTAAAAATAAGTTTGCAAAGTAAACAAATTATTCGTTGATGGTGGAGTTGCGAACATATTTTCTTCAATTAGGTAGTCTCCTCTAAAAGTTTCGCCTCCAAGTTTCATCTTTTTTATTCTCTATAGAGAAATTGACGATCCTCTGTCTTTCGGTTGTTTCCTGCGCTTTGTAGCATTGCTAGGAAAATTGCATGTCATAAAACAAGTGATGCAAGGCTACCAACGCTTAAAATTGCGAATAATTAATATACAACTTTTAATCATATGCTTATTCTATTGAAAGAGCGTTGCATCCAAACCGTTTAATAACACACCTGTGAACAAAAATTAAGCCCCCCAAAGGCTGAAAACTCACTTTGTGTTGTTGACCGTCTTTCTGCAAGTGGTTTTGAGGGGATTTCCTGAACACTAAAGAACCCAGAAACTTTGTATCTGCAAGAGTCGCCATCGGCAGCACAGTCTACTCTAGGGAGACCTAAGATGTCTTGCAAAAGTGTCACTGACATGAACAACTGTTGCCCCTTCCTGTGGTTGTTTTCTAATAATGACTAATACAGGTAAAATTCTTTTACGTACCCTAGTTCATTGAATCCTAACTCTGTGAAATAGATGTTCCTTTTCCTCATTTTACAGGTAAGGAAACGGAGTCTCTGAGAACTGACGGCTTGTCCGGGACGAGTAACAAGGCCTGCATAATATTCTAAAGCAAAAGAATGAAATTATAATGGATTTCCAGTTTCATCAGCCTTGGGGTACATTTGAAAGCAATGAAGAATTTTCCCATCATGCAATCAAATGTTTCTCAAACTTCTCCGCTGAACTCTTCCCATTAGAAGAGGAAACTACCAAGGGCGGGGTGGGGAGTTGGGGGGGCGGCTCTTGGATGGCAGCCCAGAGCAGCCCACGCTAGTGTCAACATTTCTTTGCAGTGTTCTTTTTTAATCTATGCCCTCTTGTTGACCATGCTATTCATTTAAATAAGAAAAAGATTCTCAAGCCATTGTTGGGGAGGAAAAACTTTGCCCTCCCCCTCAAGGTTTTTTGGCTGGTCTAAGCATTAAATTGACAGGAGACGGATTAACAGGAGAAAATCATAGAAGAATATGAGGCCCCCAGGCAGTTGAGGCTAATGTGCCCTCCACGGCTAACAAGGGGGTGGAGGTCTAGGACTGCCCCCCCCCCACTTCCTTCCAAGGGAAGGAAGACAATTACGAGAAGGTGAGAACAGGTAAATGTTCGCTAAACAAGTTTGCTGGGCCAGATAGGAGCAACGGAGCATGGCAAGGAATTTTAGCAAACAGACTTCGCGAAGGTCCTCCCTGTCTGTTTGACCTAGTTCATGTAATACCTAGTTCATATCGTACAGTGGTTCTGTATGGTGGTAGCTCCCTTCCTGGGTCAGGTCCTGTGTCTAAATTCTCTTAAGCAGTTAGGAGGGAGGCCAAAAGAAAAACTTCTTGAATCTTCTGCTTCTTAAAAATAAGCAGCCTAAAATAATCCACATACCAAAGAAACATATTTTGGGGTAGCAAGACTTTGCTCCCCTACAATGTACATTCATATAAAATCCAACAGTCGTGGGGTGTGTTTTATTTTTATGATACAGACAATAAGAAAATTCCAAAAGTCTTCCTCTGGCGATTCTCAGAATAGAACAATCTGTTATTTACAGAGGCCAAGGGCAGACCGCCCCAAGAAGGGTCTGGTCTGCATGAAGGGTCTGGTTTGGCATGAAGACTATTTCAAGTTAAAAAGTGATCAAAACCCAGCAGATTCCGGAAAAGCTCTCTATCTTCCCCACAACTACCTGAAAAGAAGAGGGAGAAAGGGATCGGGGGTAGAGAAAGAAGGAGAGAGAATCCTAAGCTGTCAGGGCAGGGCTTGAGCTCACACACTCTGAGATCATGATCTGAGCCAAAGTTGGAGGGTTAAGGACCTGAGCCACCCAGGTGCCCTTGAGATGAGAAGAATTTTGTTGGAAGACCTGCCCCAGGAAGAGAGGTACCATCATAGATAAGGACATTATACTGTGGACTAAGTATCCTAGACCCAAGGAAATTTACAAGGCGTCCTAGATCAAAGTCTTGTATGTCACATTGTTTCTGAGTGGCCAGCAAACATTTGTTTACCAAACACTTACTCTTTTTCGTCTTGCCGTGAATTGTGTTTCCTCCTTTTAAAGTCCCAGACCCCTCCCCCTTCTCTTTAGTTCAGGGCGACATGTATATTTCATCTTGCCTGTCTTTGGAATGTCCATGCCTCTGTGGCTTCCCTGTACATACGAAATTAAATTTTATTTTCTCCTGTTAATCTGTCTCATGTCAGAGTAGAAGGTAGGTCTGGGTAGAAGGACCTCGAAGGGGACAGAAAGTTCTTACTCCCCAACACGTAGAAGTCCCCTAAATAACAGAATTCAGATCTGCAATCGTTTGATTTCACCTCGTCTCCACATTGGACGATGGAGTGATTCCTGTGAGTGTTCTCAACACACTACCGGAAGTAACTGACGACACAGAAGAACCCCATGCTTCGCTGCCGCTGTGGGGAAACGGGGGTTCTTTTTCCTCCATGGATCTCTCTGAAGTTTTTCACCAGAAATAATAAGAGCCTGCAGTTTGCAGATTGAGTCCTGAAGTTTCATTGGGTAGTACTGAGAGAGCGGGGAAACAGCATACGAAGCTTAAAACTTGCCACAGGAGGGGCGCCTGGTGGCTCAGTCGTGTAACTGTGCAACTGCAGCTCAGGTCATGACCTCACGTTTCACGGGTTCGAGCCCCGCGTCGGGCTCTGTGCTGACAGCTCAGAGCCTGGAGCCCGCTTCGGGTTCTGCGTCTCCCTCTCTCTCTGCCCCTGTCCCGCTTGTGTGTGTTCTTTCTCTCTCTCTCCCTCTCGAAAAGAAAAAGAAAATACAATTCGCCACAGGAAATAAACATGGAAAAGAAAAATATAAAGTTTTGTGCTGCGCGTGTTTGTTTTTAATACAAAAGTAAGGGACTAAATTAAAATACATGTTCTAGGAAGACAGTCTGTGTTTAGTCTTTGAGTGCGAGCCAAACCCTAGGGTTCCGAGTACCCCCAAGATGAGACTGAATCTTTGGTTTGTGGGTTGGGCAGGCTAGGTGCCTGATTTCATCTTTTTAAAAAATTTTCTTTAATTTATTCTGAAAGCAAGCACAAGTGGGGGAGGGACAGAGCGAGAGGGGGCCAGAGGATCCGAAGCAGGCTCCGCACGGACAGGCTGACAGCGGAGAGCCCGACGCGGGGCTCGAACCCACAAACCACCAGCTCACCACCTGGGCCGAAGTCGGACGCTCAACTGATCGAGCCACCCGGGCGCCCCTCTTTGTGCCTTTGCTCCGTTTCTTAAGTTCCACATACGAGTGAAATGATTTTCTTTCATTTTTAAGAGGCCAAGGGCCCCGGACCAAAATCAAAAGCTATGGGATTTTGAGCGTCTCTCCTTACCCCATTCCGAGATAAACTCATTCCCTCCACATCTTGCTCTTTGGATAAAAACATCCCCTTTTTACCTTCACACGCCAGCTCATACTCTACCGTGAAGGGTAGCATCGGGGAGGAAACAGTTTTTCTCAGTCCCGTTAGGGTCCCCGGCTGGGTCTGAAAATCAAAACCAGCAAAGACAGAAGAACAGGAGAAGAACCCACGATTTTATTTCATGCAGGTTTTATGTGACACAGGAACCTTCCTAAGGAAACGAAGACCCGAAGAAACAGTCAGCCCTGAGTTTTTTAATATTTTTCTGCTGGGTCTGATGAAGTGCGGGCACTCGGGTAGAAACACGGTAGGTTAGGGGGTGTGAGTTTACAGACCCAGGGGAAGCGGCAAGCCTGTTTGTGAAGATCCCTCCGAACGGCCCTTTGTCTTTAGAGATAAAGACGCTCCCTTCCTCCTTCTCCCACCCTCTAATCCCACAGAGAAGGCATCAGAGGCTTTTTATGGCCTGTTTGGGGGAAGAAAACTTCGGTGACTCACGTTCCTACTTACGTCCTTTTCTCAAGATGTCTTCCCCCTAAAATATTCAGTATCTTAACGTGCCATGTTTTGGGGGTAGCATGTCCTGAACCCCACCAGTGACAGAATATGCCCCCTTAAATGGTACCATTTGGGGAGAAGGACGATGTCGAGCACTTGAAACAGCAGGTGCGAGAAGCGTGCCCTTGGCCTCCATTTCCTTCCCGAGAACCGCAGGTCGACCCCCCTGTGGAAGATGTGTTCCCCCTACCGGGAGGAAAACCACATTCTTTTCACCAAGGACCGGGGGTCGGAGCCAAGAAGTCTGCATACACGAACCTGGTTGAACCGACCCTTACTTCCTGGTTCTTTTTCCACCATGAACCGCCCTAGCCAAGGCCCTTCAGTCTTGTGACGTTTTCACGATCTAGGAGTCAGTCCAATTCAGTACACAAGCCGTCAACTCGAACTGCCTCTTTGGGTCTTCGCTTCCTCCCCTGTCAAGTGACACTTCACAGTAAATCTCTCTGTATGCTTTTCTCCTGTTCCTCTGTCTTGTGTCAACTTAATTACCAGCCCCAGCCAAAAACTCTAAGAGGGAAGAGGTAGATTTTGCCTCCTCTACGGCGGATTTCAGTTCGAAGCGGGTCAGAACATACCGCCCCCCAAATATGCCACGTTGCTATATTAATTATTTTGAGCTGAAGTTACTTGAGAAATAATAGATATAGGACGGCTCTCTGCCCTCCCCCCTTTTGACCTGGAAACAGCTCAGAAAATCTCCCAGGAGGAAGGTACCTTCCAGAACCAGGAAGAGAAGAACATTCTTATCACCAGAGACCGGAAGCCAGCGCTGACCTGGATCCGTACACACGGACAGCCCTTCTCTTCTTTAGTTTCCGCCCTATATTTCCCAGTCGCTGTCCCACCGCTTCCTGCCTCTAGCCCAAGCCCCTCTTTCTTGTCATATTCCCAGAATGCATTGTTCCTTGTTTTCAGAAGTATATTGACCTTCTGGGCCTAACGGCCATCTTGGATCTTGATTTTCCTTCTGAAGACTCCTGTGGACACATAACAAATATTAAACTTTGTATGCTTTTTTTTCCTTCTTGATCAGTCTAACATGAGCTTAATTCTTAGGTCCAGCCACAGACTCTGAGAGGGAGAAGGACGTGGATGCCATGTCTGGCTTGCCAGTGAACATGTCCCAATGGAATCACTAGGCTCAAGTAACACCTTCACAGTATTTTAAAGCGGTACAGATGAAAAGTATTTTCATTCCATTAATTATGAGATTTAAGCTACATAGTGCAAGAATTTTAAAGATTATATTTATTTTCAATAGAAATGACTGGGTTTTTAAATTTTTTATGTTTTATTTTATATTTGAGAGAAAGAGAGACAAAGCACGAGCAGGGGAGGGGCAGAGAGACGGAGAAAGAATCGGAAGCAGGCTCCAGGATCGGAGCTGTCAGCACAGAGCCCGACGCAGGGCTCGAACTCACAAACCATGCATGAGATCATGACCTGAGCCCAAGTCAGAAGCTTGACCGACTGAGCCCCCCGGGGCGCCCCTGTTTTGTTTTAATGTCCAGGCTGCAGATGTCAGCATGATACTATCTTTGATTTATGGGGAAAATTAGAATAGAATGTTCCCAACTCAACTAATATACAGCCTGTCTGAAAAAAAAAAGAAAAAAATCTATTTTAAAAATGTATCTTCTTCCTCAGCATTCCTTTCATATAAATTGTGTAACCAATGTCTGTCCTGAATCCCAGCGGGTTGGTTTAGGAAGCGATGACCGGTGGAACCGTTCAATGAACAGAGAACAAACCAGGCTGGGGAAGAAGGAGGAGAATGAAGTCCCTCAGCCCCCATTAGACTCACACAGTGGAGCTTTGAACTTTAATCATTTTGAGATTTCTCAGTTTAAAATGACAAAAGAACACCCAGGAGGGTCTCTATGCCTTGAGCCTAGAAGTCTGGATAAAGATATAGTACCTGGATTCATTAGCATAGAGAAGTTAAGCCCCTTAAGATAGGGGCGCCTGGGTGGCCCAGTCAGGGAAGCGTGGGACTCTCCTTCCTGGCTCAGGTCGTGATCTCCAGATTGGTAGACAAAGACCCCCTTCCGGCTCTGCGCTGACAGCGCTGAGCCTGCTTGGGATTCTCTCTCCCAATCTCTGCCCGCTTCCTGCTGGCGCGTGGGCGCTCTCTCTCTCTCTCTCTCTCAAAATAAACCCCCCCAAAAAAATTCTTAAGATAATAAACATCCCTCAGGGGGGAAAAACATTATTCTCTCGGATAATACTCAGAACTCTTCTGCTGCAACAGAAGGCCCTGGTAAAGTAAGGAACACGCCTTCAGTTAAGGACTCCTGTCAATTTCATAGCTCAGTTTCTGGTGATGACTTTCAAAAAGGAGCTCTCCCCGCGAGAAACCCAATTCAGCGAACTTTGCTGGCTCAATGGGGACACAATCTGGTCCCTCATTTCTGGCTGAAAAGCAAGGGTAGGCTTCAGAGGATCTGTAGAAACGGAGGTACAGAATATCCTTCAGTCGTCTTTCCGTATACATTGTGTCTTTCGGCAGAGCTTGGGAGGACAGTGCGCTGGGCTCCCTGAATCCACGAGAGGGCTTGCAAACATTCCGAGACCAATTTTCCTAGGATCCGCCCTCTCCCGGGTGAGGTGAAATGCCATGCCCCGCATCAACAAGATAGACTAGACTCCGAAACCACGGCGATCTCCCTCTTGCCCCCTCCGCGCACAGCCCAGGTGCGGCCGCTCTTGACCTCGCCTTTCCAGGGCCGCCGAACGATCGCAACCGCTTTCGTTGCCGTTTTGTGTAACCACATTCGCAAGCCTGTGACCTCCGGTCGGGATCGGACCCGGCGCCGGCGCCGTCTTCTCCCTCCCGTCTCTGGACTCCCTTCGGTCTTTCTCTGGGCTTCTCCCGCCAGAACGACCTGTCCCCTGAGCCTAAATTTCACGCCCTGGGGGAATCCGCAAACGGAGAGCGACAGGGGCGGACACGGCTGCGGCAGCCGGAAGCCTCGCGTTTGGGTCCGTTTTCTCCCGGGGTCTGTGGCCGAGAGATTTTTTTTTTTTTCAGTAAGAAGAGTCCACTTCCACTAGAGGGAGCCGCGCGGCGGGAGGAAGAAGCGGGAGGGAATTAGCAGAAATGACGCAACGCGGAGCGGGCGGGGACCGCGCGGGGCGGGCTTCCCGCCGGGCGCCTTCTGTTCTCAATCTGGTCCGCTCCTCTGCTATATTAGGGGCTAAAGCCGCCCTGCCCTCCCCAGAGGTCTTGTCTCCAGCCTGCTCTCACCATGTCTGGAAGAGGAAAGGGCGGTAAGGGCTTGGGCAAGGGGGGCGCTAAGCGCCACCGCAAGGTCTTGAGAGATAACATCCAAGGCATCACCAAGCCGGCGATCCGGCGCCTCGCCCGGCGCGGCGGCGTCAAGCGCATCTCCGGCCTCATCTACGAGGAGACGCGGGGCGTGCTGAAGGTGTTCCTGGAGAACGTCATTCGGGACGCGGTCACCTACACCGAGCACGCCAAGCGCAAGACGGTCACTGCCATGGACGTGGTGTACGCGCTCAAGCGGCAGGGACGCACCCTGTATGGTTTCGGAGGCTGAGCTGCCGCTTCGGTTCTACACTCCTCATGCCAACGGCCCTTTTTAGGGCCAACCATCCGGTCTTCGGAAGAGCTGGACGCTCGGGTAGAACTTTGGTAGCTTTGCCTTTGGGGGTTGGGCTATAGCCGGATTAGGAGAAAAGTTTAAAACAAGTAGGGATTCCTGAAGTGCTAAGAGCCCTGGAAATCAAGTCGTTAAGAACCGACTTTTTTTTTTCAAGAGGTCTTGTATATTTCTGTCTGCTTTTGCGTGCGCTGTCATTTGTGATCGGCGGGTCGGGTTGTGGATAGGCCTGCCAACTCTAGTTCTACGTTTGCTTCCGCAAAGTGGCAAGGCGGCCACTGGTTTGCTCTCCAGGGATGTCTGTTGCGCCCCCTGATGGTGTTCAGCCTCAATTCCCTATTTTGGGTTTCGCCTTCTAGGGCTACAAGGGGATGGGGGGCTAGCTAGATGGCTTAAGGGCCCGCTTCAAAATGGACGAGGTTTTGTGGTCTGTATTCTCACTTCAAAAAGGGCAAGAGCACTTAAGTCCAGTCATTCAAAAATCAAGAGAAATCTGGGTTATTAGAACAGATGAGATCATTACTGCAGCTTTTAAAAGCCTGTTTGGCGTGTTACCTGCCGAGAGTATTTTTCGAGAGACAATTTAGGTCAAGGAAAGGACCTGCGAGACAGAGAACTTTCAGCGAAAATCTTGCACAAATACAAATTGCAGCTTCTATAAAAGCTGATCAAACTGTACAACGTCATGTAAGCAAGTCTTCAAGAAACAGTTAATCCAAGTATATCTTTTTCTGGTAGGGCCTGGTTGTCGAGTGCTGCCTGAACATTCCCACTGATACAGAAAGCACGCTTTTTGACGGAACAAAGCGAATCCTCTCCGGCACGGTGAAGAGGCCGTTCCCTGCACCGCCGCTTCTAAATTGTCTTGATTTGGACTGAAATGTCGTAGGTCCACATCGCTTGTCCTTAAGCCTAATTCGAGCTTTGCCCGTGTTCTATTTGCAAGTGCAAGATTTTTTCGGCATGCTAGGCTTATAATTTTACAGAAAAATTTGGCCATGGATGTGGTCGAGAGAGGTACTAGAAGCTCCCCAAAGATAGGCCGCCCGTTGCTTTCTTGGCCTCCACACTTGGCTGCCCTCATCAGCGTCGCCCACTTGAAGGTGAACTAGGTTTTAAACGTGCTCGGCGACGGAGACGCTGCGGGAAAACCAAAGGCTGCCAGAATTGCCCTGTAGGAGCTTCTCAGGGTGGGGAGGAAGAATGCAGAAAAGACCTATGTGGCAGAATAGCACCTGGTGGCACAGATTTCGTATCAGGAGAGACGATAATGATCAGTAGACGATCATTCCCATGGGAGTCCCGACACTACAGAGGTTACTGGCGGCCTCGAAATGGGAAACCTGGGCTGTGGAGGCGGGGCTTGCGGCAGGCTTTGAAGAGAGCAGAATGCTTGGCATCCTAGGGAGATACACAGTAAAGGGAGGAGGGGGAGAGGAGGACGAAAGGGGAGGAGAGGAGAGGGGGAGGAAAGGAGGGGAGAAGGGGGAGGGGAGGGGGAGGGGAGGGGGAGAAGGGGGAGGGGAGGGGGAGAAGGGGGAGGGGAGGGGAGGGGGAGGGGAGGGGGAGAAGGGGGAGGGGAGGGGGAGAAGGGGGAGGGGAGGGGGAGAAGGGGGAGGGGAGGGGAGGGGGAGAAGAGGGGAGGGGGAGAAGAGGGGGAGGGGAGGGGGAGGGGAGGGGGAGGGGAGGGGAGGCAGAAGGGGAAGGGAGAGAAGATGAGTGGGAGGGGAGGGGAGGGGGAGGGAGGGGGAGGGGAGGGGGAGAAGAGTGGGAGGCAGAAGGGGAAGGGAGAGAAGATGAGTGGGAGGGGGGAGGTGGAGGGGGGAGGTGGAGGGGGAAGGAGAGGGGAGGTGGAGGGGGAAGGAGGGGGGAGAAGAGGGGAGGGGGAGAAGAGGGGGAGAAGAGGGGAGGGGGAGAAGAGGGGGAGAAGAGGGGGAGGGGGAGAAGAGGGGGAGGGGGAGAAGAGGGGGAGGGGGAGAAGAGAGGGGGAGAAGAGGGAGGGGGAGTGGGGGAGAAGAGGGAGGGGGAGTGGGGGAGAAGAGGGAGGGGGAGTGGGGGAGAAGAGGGAGGGGGAGTGGGGGAGAAGAGGGGGGCAAGAGGAGGGGTAGAGGGAGGGGGAGAAGAGGAGGAGGCAGAAGGGGGAAGGGAGAGAAGATGAGGGGTAGGGGGAGGCGAAGGAGGGGGAAGAGGAGGGGAGAGGAAGGGGAGGAGGAGGGGAGAGGAAGGGGAGGGAGAGGGGAGGGGAGGAGAAGAGGGGGAAGGAATGGAGGGGAGGGGAGGGGGAGGGGAGGGGACAGGGGAGAAGGGGAAGGAGGGGAGGAGGGGGAGGAGGAGGAGGGGAGGAGGGGAAGAGGGGAGGGGAGGAGGGAGGAGGACAGGAGGACCGCAGCGGAGAAAGGGTGGCGAGGATAACACTTGTGAAGATGCCCAGGTGAGAAGCGAACAGGAGGAGCCGATGAACAAGATGCTTTTATTTTCCCTTTAAAATCTCCTCTGCAACTGACAGGGTTTCTGATTCAAGTATCCCCGTGCTTGCTTTCGTATTTTTATTTGAGTTTAAGGGCCATGAGGATCGAATATACCGGATCATAACTGCGATACGCTGGGGAAGGAGACATCCAAAGTCTGAACAGAACTCAAAGAAAAATGCGAGGGAGGAGGGGAAACAAACCAACCCGTCCGTCGCCTAAAGCAGTGGTTCTCCGAGCGCATTCTCGAATCCAGGAACATGGAATCACCTGGGAACTTGTTAGAAATGCGGAATCTTGGATCCACCCGAGATCTACTGAGGGAGAAAATTCTAGGCGGGAAGGTCCAGCGATTCGTGTTTTCACAAACCCTTCGGGGGACTACGACACCCAGTTTGAGAACCACAGGTCTCCATAACGGTTTCCTTAAATGAAACGAAAATATTTTAAATCTGAATGTATTTGTCCTAATTCGTTACCAGAATGTTAAATTTTGGTTTCTTTGAAGGGGAAAAGAAACACGAGGTGTCCTTCGGGCCACCTGTTTCTAAGCTCTTCCCAGGAAGCCCCAAGCGTTTCTCCAGCGCCTAAGGGCGGCCAGCTGGGCCTCCAGCGCTACCTCCAGGTCCACATTCCGGGCTGCCCGCAGCACGCGGCCACTTGCCGCTGCCTAGTGACAGCTCTGACCCGGTGTGGCTTGAAGGGAACCCCTCAGTGGCACTCCCTCCCGGGCCACCTGTGGCTGTGAAGACGGCCAGACCCTCCCAAGTCACTCAGGCAGGACGGTCTCGAGACAGCTTGGATTCCTTTAGGCCACACCACCTCCTTCCGTCCCCTCCCCCGCCCAGGCTCAGGCAACCTTCGTTCAAAAACATGGACACTCTCCCTCCACTCCACTGCTGTGGCTGCTTCCCTTGTCCTTGCCCTCAGCGCCTGTCACCGGCTGTGTCCCTGCGGCCTGTGACCTGGCTGCCCGCCTGACTCCTTTGGCAGCTTCACCCCAGAGTGACTTCTACCCGCGGCTCTGATTGTGTTCTGGGCCTGCTTAAGGCGCCCCTCCATTGTTCCCCGCCCGTTTCTTGTTCTCTTTTAGCCTCACTTCCTGAACTTCCCTTCACTCCACATAGAAAACCATGCTATGTTTGAAGTTCCTTTCTGTTTCTACGTATGACTGCAAAATATAGTGATGTGTTGACTTACGTGGGGGGTGGGAGGGGCAGAGAAAGAGGGAGAGAAGATCCCAAGCAGGCTCTGCCTTGTTAGCGCAGACTTGAACTCACAAATCAGGAGATCCTGACCCGAGCGGAAGTCAAGAGCCAGCTGCTTAACCCACCAGGCCACCCGGGCGCCCCTAATGTATTTTTAATGTACATGAATAGTATTGTTTTAAATCAAATTCCATTTATTACCTTATTTCTCTTAGCACTATGTTTTTAAGATCTGTCCCTTTTCTTTTTTTAATGTGAGAGAGAGAGAGAGAGTGTGGGAGCAGGGGAGAGGAACAGAGGGCCAGAGAGAGAGAATCTGAAGCATTTTGGCACGCCGACTCTCCGGAAGACTCCCAACAAGCCGGCCTCAAAGTCCCCCCCACCGAAAAGGCATTTCCCGTTCCTGGCCTTGGCCCGCCCCGTGGGCCGGCCGGCACTCACGGGTCTCCCTGTCTGTTTCTGGGTCCTCTGCCTGGATCAGACTCCCAACCTCGGCCCAAGTCCTCCTATGGGAAGAGTTCCCTGATACCCTTGGTCAGAAGCCACCTTTCCTCCTGAACTTCCGGAGAAGTCACCTGCCCCTTTCCTGCCACCCGCTGCAGCTTGCCTTCCATGCTCATGCAGTCCTCTTGCGTGGCCTGAGGACAGACTCCTGTTTCTGTAAACTCATACGCGGGCCTCCGGGTCTGCAGAGATGCTGGGATTCCTGCTAAACAAAACAAGTTTTCACCATCTGAGTGGTGATTTTACTTTCTTCTTCATAATTTTCTCTCCTGCAAGTGGTTTTCAGTTGCAGTTTAGAACCCATTAGCAAGTCAACTTATTTTTATTTATTTATTTTTAAATTTTTGAGACAGAGAGAGAGAGAGAGAGAGCAGGGGAGGGACAGAGATTCAAGGAGACACAGAATCTGAAGCAGGCTCCAGGCTCTGAGCCGTCAGCACAGAGCCTGACGCGGGGCCGGAACTCAAAAACCACGAGATCACAACCCGAGCTGAAGTCAGATGTTCACCCGACTGAGCCACCCAGACGCCCCGTGGTAAAACCAATTTAGAAAACAGGAACCGGTATCTGTTATAAATGAAGATTGAAAATATCAGGGTGCATCCCATGGGGGAAAAATGCTTTTGTCCAACTGGCTTTGATTTTTAGGTGTGACTATGGGGTCGGTAGTATTGTCACATTGTATCTTGCTGTGGTTTGAGGTCAGCAGAAATCAGAGCTACCGATAGGGTGATACTGTGTCTCCCTGTGTCTCCGTAGGTAAGTATCGCTTGTCTTGCTTTTTCCCTCTGAGGCAATGAATCTATTACAAAAAGAAAAGCCAAATGCAAGGCTCAGGTTCAAGGCTATCTTCCGGCTGGGTGACCCACGTTCCCAGGTGTGTTTCCCTCGCCAGGTTTTGTTTCATCAACTATTCAACAGGCATTAAAACAAAAACAAAAACAGAAAACAAGCCCTCCCTCCCTCCCAGGATTATTGCAAAATGGAGCGAGAGGAGCGGCGACCGGAAGGTGAGCCGTAAGCCATCCAGGAACCCGGATATTATTACCGCCTGGGCCACACAGTCTAGAAGCTGGTCATGCATTTAAAATTATTCATCAACTTTTACGTTTTGTGACGCGGTTGTAACTTGGTCTTATGTCAATTCCTATTAAGGTCACTAATATCCGCATTGTCGATGTGAATGCTACTATTGATACGGGCTTATGAGCACACGAAAGGCTCGGTACCAAGCGTCTCGTGGGGACTGTGTGGTCTCTTTTCGTCCTCGTAAACACTCCCCAAGTGGGTGCGGTTACGATCCCGCTTTACACGTGAGGGCATGGAGATCCCAGTCTTTTCGGAGCCTTTCCCTGGTTCAGGGTCGGGAGCCCCAGTCCTACTGCAGAGGGTCGGGAGCCCCAGTCCTACCGCAGAGGCCCCGGGCCCAGTTGGTCGCAGCAGGGACCCTAGACTTGGTTTTCTACCTCTTCTCTGCCCTCCTTCCTCCTCTGCCCCCCTCTGGTGTGTTGCTCTCTCTGCTCTGACCCCCCCCCACCCCTCCCCCCGCCAGCTCAGACAAATCCTGCCTGCGGGGCTGTATCTTGAGGGGAACTAAAGGTTCCACTCCAGACCACGTGCTTTCAGGAACAGAGTAGGGGTGCCCATGGGGGTACAGCTCAGTGACCTCTTGGCTCGGTCACTGTCACCGGAGCAGGTTTTCGAGACACCCCGCCCAGGGGCAGTGCCCCGCTCCCATGTTCCAAGACACCCCCTCCCCCACCCCAAGGACCCTGGAAGTTCTATGCAGAGGTCCCGTTCAGACCTGCTCTTGATCTGTCACCGCGAGGACCTCAAGAGCTGGGGCCTCTTGCTCCCCGTTCTCGGGTAAGGCAAGAGTCAAAGGGCAGGTGAGTCACAGGCGCTGCTCGGGTGCTGATGCCACGGGGACGAACGAGAAAGAAAACACGATGCTCTTCGCCCTGCTGGCCCCATGCTGAGGGCGCAGTGTGGGAGGGGGTGTAAGGAAGGGGCGTAAGAGGGAGAGGCAAGGACGAGGCCCAAAGACGTGAGGGCGAAGAAGAGAAAGGGAGGGGGAGGTTGCATACGGCCGGGTCTTAAAGGAGGAGGAGGGGTTCTTGGGGCTACCGAAAAGGGGAGGACAGAAGAAATTCTAGACGGAAGCAAATGGGCTGTGGGAAGACAGCGTACCCTTGGGGGCTGCAGATGTTCTGTGCGGCCAGACCCGACTCGTCTGGCTGGCCCGGCACCTGAAAGCTGGGGGGACTCCGAGAAATACCAGCAACCGGATGTAAATTACTTACTGGGATCTCTTAGATGTAATCGCCGTGAACAGAGCAGCTAAAATGAACGGAAAGTTTGTTCTGGACCAGACGCGGCGCCGGGTTCTTTACAGGAATTGTCGCTTTTCATATTTCCCCAAACACTACGAGCAAGAGGCTATTGTCCCTTTTATGAATGGGACACGTGTGGCCGCCGGAGGTTTACTTGCTAAAGCCACCTAAGTGTTACTACGGGGGGCAAGGCCATCAAACGTGGGTTTGTCTAACTGCCGAGTCCCTCCTAGCTATTAGCCTCCAGTGCTCTGAACTGCCTGGCAAAAGGTGGACTTTAACCTGAAGGGATGGGAAGGAGGTGGGAACAAGGCACGAGAGTGACGGGCTTGAGACAATGCTCCTTAAAAGAAACAGCTCTCGGGGCGCCTGGGTGGCTCAGTCGGTTGGGCGGCCGACTTCAGCTCAGGTCATGATCTCACGGTCTGTGAGTTCGAGCCCCGCGTCGGGCTCTGTGCTGATGGCTCAGAGCCTGGAGCCTGCTTCCGATTCTGTGTCTCCCTCTCTCTCTGCTGTCTCCCTCTCTCTCTGCCCTTCCCCTGTTCACGCTGTGCCTCTATGTCTCTCAAAAATAATAATAATAATAAAAAAAAACTATTAAAAAAAAAAAAAAGAGACCGCTCTCACGCAGAGTGGAGGCCCAGTGGCAGGCCAGAGAGTCTAGCCCGAACACTTAATCCTCCAGATGGGGCGGGGGGACCTCAGTTAATGAGGGGCCGGGCTCGGAGAGCGAAAGGGCGATGGAATTGAAAGTCAGAGAGTAGACTTGATAACATGTGGCGACTCGTGTCATTTGGACAGAGGGCAAGGAGAAGGAACTTCGGCTCTGAACAGACTGGGGGGGGAGGGGAAGACGGGGAGCGAGACGATGCACCTTTGGAAATAAGCTGAGTTTGAAGTGCGTATCCAAAGGACCTGGCCGCCAGGCAGTTAGAAAAATTGGTGTAGATCTCAGGCCGGGGGGGGGGGGGGGGGGGGGGGGGGGAGGAGGGAGGGGGGAGGGGCGCTCGGCAGAAGATACCAACTTGGCAACTTGGGAGCACTCGAGGGAGGCAGAGATATGGCGAGCAGGGAATCCATGGTCCCGTTTGAGTTGCAGGCGGGAAAAAAGCCAAGGCCAGCACGGACGCAGTCAGGAATAGGGGTGGGCCTGGCGGAGGAAGAGAAGGTAGAGAGACAGACATGAAGAAGGCCGAGCAAAATCCTAGGGTCAAGGTAGACTTTTCCTGCAACCGAGCTAGGCGGAGATTTAGTTACCTCATCCTTAACTAGCTCCTAACTCTCATCTGTAAGTAGAAAATGATGGAAGTAGAGAAATTATGAAATGTGAACACTTAGATTTTAAGCCGTTATCTCCACGGACGTCCTCGGGCTGTGCTGTCCTCCTAACAGACGGAAAGTTTGAAAGATCGCTGGGAGGGTAGGCTCTGACGGGGAGAGGAACGCCGGATCTTATTCTGTTCCGGCCTGGGTATCAGCAATGCCACTGAATTCCCCTTCGAGCTCGGACAGGGAGACTTCCTGAGGCTGCAGGTATCAGGCTGCGAATGAAAGCCGTGTGATATTGAGGCAACACAGGATGGAGAGGACCGTTGCTGGTAAGCAGCACCCCGGGCTCCGGGCAGCCGCACCCACGCCGGAGACACCAGACAAGCCACACCTGCAAGCCTCCGATGGTACCCCAAGAGCCCTCTTTGTATGTCAGGATGTCAGGTCAGGCCCCGGACCTGCTGGCGTGCAGGAGAGCAGAGAGATTAGAGATGCAGACAAGGACCGTCATTGAGGGGCTCAGTGTGACAGGAAAGCACTTAGTTCCAACCAGGGAGGGCCTCCCCTGTCCGCACCAGCGAGGGGCCAGGTCCTACCTCCCCAGAGCTCTCTGCTTCCTCTGCTTTCCTGACAGCAGTTTAAGGAGGAGCACAAGTGGGGAGGGAGAGATGGCAGGGGAGGGGAGAAGGCAGATCACAGCCGTTCCCACTAGCTGAACGGCCTGAGCCCCGGCAGACGCCCGCAGGCTGTCCTCAGACCTCAGCGCCCCGGGCGGGTCTCGGCCTTCTTGGGTATTTTAGGGCGGTGGGGACCCTGCTTCCGGATCCGATGTGGTAGCAGTTCGGGGCGGACGATCCCGAGGGGGAGGGCCTCCGCGTGGACTCCGCAGGCTCAGGAGCCCAGCGTGGCTCCGCCGCTCCGGAACGGAATCCTCCCTTTCAGGCCTTGGGGCTGCAGCTTCGGAAACAAACTGCAACAGACAAGAGACGCCGGTGCAGAGGCGTCAGGCCTGCAGAGCCACGAGTCACTGCGGCTTCTGCTTCTGACCAGGTCACCGCGGATCCGGTCTCGCCCTGCCGGTCCGAGCAGGGAACGAGGCCCAGGGCAGAGCCCACGGAGCCCGGATCCGTGTCCCGGGGCCGCCCTCGCCAGACACCGGACTGCGCGGCTCACACACAGAAATGTATCTGCTCCCACTTCCAGGTGCTAGAGGTCCAAGATCAAGGGGCGCCGGGGTGGCTCAGCGGGTGAAGTGCCAGACTTTGGCTCAGGTCCTGATCTCACCCTTTGTGGGTTCCAGACCCAGGCAGGCTCGGTGCTGTGTGGAGCCTGCTAGGGATTCTGTCTCCCCCTCTTCCCCCTGCCCCTGCTCGTCCTCTCTTTCTCTCTCTAAATAAATAAAAACTTACACATTTTTAAAGAAGCCCAAGATCAAGGTGTCATCAAAGCTGGGTTTCTCCCCAGGCCTCTCCTTAGGCGGCAGATGGCGCCTTCTCACTGTGTCCTCTTGGGGTGTCCCTGTGTTGCCAGTGTCCTGATCTCTTATAAAAAGACACTGTCATACAGGATTAGGGCAGATCCTAATGGCCATTTTAACTTAAAGGCGTCTTTAAAGGCCCCGTCCCCAGAACGGTCACATTCGGAGGCCCTGGGAGTTAGAGCTTCCCGGCAGGAATTGCCGGAAGGGGGGAGGGAGGGGGGGACACAGTTCAGCTGCTCACCGGGCCTGTTCTGAACATCTCGATGAGTCTGGGCTGAAAACTGGGGACCTCTTGTCAGGACCGGAAAAAGCCCCACCCCCCTTCTTTCTCCCCACACTCCTTGCAAAGGGCAGTAAGTTTTCAAAAGCATTTCTGCCTGTGTCTATTCCCCTCAGTGAATTCCCACCAGTCTCTGTGTGAACAAAACCACCCACGCTGGTCCCTCCGGGTGTAGATAACGGCCATCGAGGATGAGCAGGTGTCCTGGAGACGCGCACGCTGGCTGCTAGGAGGCCTGGTGTGACGCCAGCGTGCCAAGGCCCTGCCCCACTCTGCCGGTGAAACAGACTCACTTCTAAGGCCCCAAGGGGCGTTAAGACTTGCATTCCATCTGGTGTGAGTCGCCCCTCGGGGAGAAACTCTAGTCTCCCTCCGCAGATTGCGGGGCACACAGACGGGGGGGGGGGGGGGCAGGGAGGGGCAGGGGGCGGAGCCCGCTCTGCCTTCCAGGGTCTCCGCCGCCCGAGAGCTTGACTACTGAGCGCCCCGCGCCAGACGACTCAGGTCTCTGCACAAACTCCTCCAACGTCTCTGCCGGTGGGGTCGTCCTCCCGGAAGAATCGCGAGTGTCCCGCTGCGACCGTGAGCAGGGGAGGGCACGGACCCGGGGAGTGGCCTTGAGCCAAGGCCTGGGAAGCCTGGTGCGTCTTCCTCCCGCAGCCGCCGCTTTGGCGAAACCCACGGGACTGTCAGGGCTGAAGGCCGGGCCGCACAAGCCAGACCCTCTGCGTCCTGTCTGTGCCTGCCCGGAGCCGCCCGTGCCCCTCCTTAAGGTTCCTTGGCATTCAAAAGTAGGGTGGAGGGGGAAAGAGAGGGCAGGACTGGGGCAAGTGAGAATGTGCAGAGGGCAAGACTTCTGGCAAGATCGCTCCGGCGAGCAAGGGAGTGCTGACAAACCGGCTAGGGACTGGCCGAATGGCACCCGCCAAACATCCCGCCCCCGGGTCAGCTGGGCATCACCGACACCCACCGTGCAGGCAGAGCTCGGAAATCCCGAAAATGACCTGGCAGGAAGCTGGCGAATCGAAGGCGGCGGATGCCCCCTTATGCCCCACCCCCCGCCGGACCGCCGGGGCAGTAGGGGTCACGTCCGGCGCGGGCGTGGCGTTCTGGGGATCCCGGATCGGCGCGCGGCTCCCTTGAAGCCAGCCGGAGCGGGCTGTGGACGGTGAGTCCGGGGCGTGCCCTAGGGACTCGACGTCTCAGGCCGCTCTGGAGCAGGCCTCGGTCTCCTGTCCCGACAGCTTCCAACCCGGGGTCACCGTGGGGTACAGAAAGACGCCTCAGTAACAAGGCACGCATGCCCGTCCCAGAAAGGCGAAACAGGAGGTCCAGGGCGCACCCGAGAAGGAAGTCAGCACACTGGGCCCCTGCGGTGGGCGCGTCGCCTCACCAGCTGCCTGTCCGGAGACCCTCAGCAGGACAGGCGGGGCGTGAGGGGGGAGGGTACCTGAGCGTTGGCCGGGAGGGACCGGGGAGCAAGCGGCACAGCTGCTTTCAGGTGCTGTCGTGGGTGGCTCTGAAAAGAGCCTTTGGATGCGATGGAACCTCGAGCCGAGCGCGCACGAAATTAAGCCCGCTCCCCGCGGATGCGGCGCGCCAGCTGGATGTCCTTGGGCATGATGGTGACGCGCTTGGCGTGGATGGCGCACAGGTTGGTGTCCTCGAAGAGCCCCACCAGGTAGGCCTCGCTCGCCTCCTGCAGCGCCATCACGGCCGAGCTCTGGAAGCGCAGGTCGGTCTTGAAGTCCTGCGCGATCTCGCGCACCAGCCGCTGGAACGGCAGCTTGCGGATCAGCAGCTCGGTGGACTTCTGGTAGCGGCGGATCTCACGCAGGGCCACCGTGCCGGGCCGGTAGCGGTGCGGCTTCTTGACGCCGCCCGTGGCCGGCGCGCTCTTGCGGGCCGCCTTGGTGGCCAGCTGCTTGCGCGGGGCCTTGCCGCCCGTGGACTTGCGCGCCGTCTGCTTCGTGCGGGCCATGGCCAACCAAGACGCGAGCCTACCGACGCAGCGGCGACGACGGCAACGGGCCCTCGGCCCGCCGCAGCAGTCTTTATAGGCACCGGCTTGTTCCGATTGGGCGGGGCAAGAATTGAAAGTCCCGCGCTGCCTGGCCATTGGCCGCGGCGTCCCCCGTCCCGGCATCACCCATTGGCGTGGGCGGAACCCTCCCTCCCCCCTCCGGCCCACCCGCCTCGCCTTCTACTTTCGGGTCCGCCAAGTCTTTCTCCTACCTTGTTTTTCCTTTCTTTTCGGCGGCTGGGGAGGGAGAGGGGATCCTTTGTGATCGCAACTGTGTCTGCATCTTCCTCTCCAGCTCTTCACCCCGTTAGAACGGGGTACCCTCTCGCTTCCTCGCTGACTCCCCAACTCGACCTCAATCATCCGTTTGCTCCCCGGCCCCCAAAACGTCTGGTTCCCTTCTAAGAGCACTCGGGTTGGTGCGGCGGATCTTTTTACCCGCCTTGTCGGGGCTCTTCGAATAGGAAAGTTGTCGGCCTCACCCCACCCCACCCCACCCCACCCCTTGCCTCCGCAGCGCAAGACCCCGCCCCCGGAAACCTAAATTGGGACCTACATCTCCGCTGCGAGGGCAGCTCCTCACTATTCAAGACAGCCGGCTCAGTGCAGCCAAGGTCAGGACGACCACTCCCGAAAACTGCCAGCTCCCCTGCCGACTGGGGGTGCACGCGTGTTGAGCAAAGGCCTCGCGAACGGGGGAGTCGCGCACTTGGCACCCCATCCTCAGAGAGGCTGTGAGAGTACGACAGTACTCACTAAGGCAGTCGACCGTGGCTGCGCCCAAGAGGCTTTGGCTCCTCTCCCTGCCTTACGGAGCTAACAAATCTAATGCACCCGTGGTGGAGAGCTCAGGGTTCGAGAAGCCGGGGACAGGTGGGCGGCAACCCACTGCCCACGCCCCGGCCTCTGGGCTCGGCGGGCTATGGCCACAGCGAAACGGAGAAGAGCGACTCCCGTTAACAACTCTTTATTTGAAAGGGTGGGTGGCTCTTAAAAGAGCCTTTGATTTCACAGGGGCCCCTTCGCGACCAGGGCTGGCCGAGTTTCCCGACGCCGGCCTCACTTGCCCTTTGCCTTGTGGTGGCTCTCCGTCTTCTTGGGGAGCAACACGGCCTGGATGTTGGGCAGCACGCCGCCCTGGGCGATGGTGACTTTGCCCAGCAGCTTGTTCAGTTCCTCGTCGTTGCGGATGGCCAGCTGCAGGTGGCGCGGGATGATGCGCGTCTTCTTGTTGTCGCGCGCCGCGTTGCCCGCCAGCTCCAGGATCTCGGCCGTCAGGTACTCCAGCACGGCCGCCATGTAGACGGGCGCGCCGGCCCCCACGCGCTCGGCGTAGTTGCCCTTGCGCAGCAGGCGGTGCACCCGGCCCACCGGGAACTGCAGGCCGGCGCGGGACGACCGCGACTTGGCCTTGGCGCGGGCCTTGCCGCCTTGCTTGCCACGACCCGACATCACAGCCACGCTCACGCCCAGCAACTGCCGCCTCACCACCGACACAGTCGCCGCAGCTGCCGCCGCTTCAGCCCTTTATAGGCAGAACGCGGATTGTCTTCCGAGCACTTTCATTGGCCAAGGCAGAGCTTTGTGCTCACGGCCAATAGGCTGGCTCCGCCGGAACCCGCTCATTTACATAATCCCGTCCCGCTCGCGGCCGCGCCGCTGAAAACTCGCGAATCACCGCGCGGCGGAACCGGCGCCCTCATTTGCGTAGGGCCTGCTTAAGTCCCGAGTCGCTTCCGGTAGCCTGGGCCCTCCGGTGGCGTCTGCGTTCTCGGACGTCGGCGCCCTCCCTGGTGCTTGCCGCTATGCCCGAGCCCGCGAAGTCCGCTCCCGCGCCCAAGAAGGGCTCCAAGAAGGCGGTCGCCAAAGCCCAGAAGAAGGACGGCAAGAAGCGCAAGCGCAGCCGCAAGGAGAGCTACTCCATCTACGTGTACAAGGTGCTCAAGCAGGTGCACCCCGACACCGGCATCTCGTCCAAGGCCATGGGCATCATGAACTCGTTCGTCAACGACATCTTCGAGCGCATCGCGGGCGAGGCCTCCCGCCTGGCGCATTACAACAAGCGCTCGACCATCACGTCGCGGGAGATCCAGACGGCCGTGCGCCTGCTGCTGCCCGGCGAGCTGGCCAAGCACGCCGTGTCCGAGGGCACCAAGGCCGTCACCAAGTACACCAGCTCCAAGTGAGCCCCTGCCGGGACGCGGCGCTCGCACGCGGGTCGCCGGCCGCTTGACTCCAAAGGCTCTTTTCAGAGCCACCCCTTTCTCGGTGAAAGAAGCTGTTTTTCTATCTCTTTTCAAAATCTGTTACCTTTCCATACTATTTATAACCTCGTTTGTCCAGTTAACTTAAGCTTTTTCCTTTGGATGACCAGAAAGGAACCCAAGATGGGACCTGATTCTTAAGTATTATGGACAGTTAAGTAGGGTACGTGTATTCTTTCTTTTAAGTAACTTCGCTTTCGCAGTGAAACGTTTCGCGATGCATAGCACCGCGCAGTTATTCTTAAGATTATAGAAATTAGTGCTAAAAGGTGTTTACTGTGAAACAATTAGGGTGGATCTGTGTATTGTAATTGCATTTTCTCGCTTTGGATTACTAAAGTGTTTGTAAACATGCAGCACTGAGACGTGCCCAGCAGCTAGAAATAAACTTTCCTCACTATTATACCTTGATTCTGTGGTTTCAGTAGTTTCTAGGTTACACACGCTCCGCCCCAATTCGGTGTTCCTTTCAGGTGCTATGAATCGATAGTAGGTACTCGCTGCTCTAACTGGAGACAGAAACTATCAGAATAAGATAACGCAAAGGCCACCTCTCTGTAATAAAAACTTTTTGCTCAGGTGTTGATAAACCTACATTCTCCATAGTTGTAGTTTTGCTCTTCCAACCTGGATAAGGAAGGGAGGAGGAGAGAGGGTTCATAGATGCTCAGGGACTTCCAGAACCTGGGGTCTGTGAATCCTAAAATGTCCAGAAACTTACATTCTTAAAACTACCTAAGTGTTAAAAATGTCCTTTGCTGAGAGCACTTCATTTAAATTCTCTCTGGAAACAGGGCGCTCATATTAGAGAATAAAAAAAGGTCTCCATTTTTGAGTTAGATGTTTCAAAGCAGGGTTTCCTAAAACAGTTCAACGGCCATTAGACCCTGAATCAATCAGCTGGCTTATCCCTAAAACCCCACGGTTTCCACTGAACCCAAGTCACTGGGGCGCTGGAGGCTGAGAACCTCTGGAACACACCAGGTGACTCCTGCGTTTGGTAACCGCCGTACTGGCTGCGTGGTTGCTATATTTCTGCGTAAGGACCTGTTCGCAGGTTCAGTTGCCCCTCCAGACACTTCCTTTTTCCTAAATTGTCCGTTCCCTGAATTGTTTGTAATATCACATACCAAACTAGCTTCGTTTATTTTCTCATCCCGGAGCATCAGATATACAGCATAAAGCCTCGCCTTTCTACCTTTATTCGGGTTTGAAAACATATTTTAAAGAGGCCGAATGAGAACAGAAAAGAAAGTACTAAAATAAAGGCACAAAACTGAAACTTCCTGGACCAAAAAAGCTACGCACACTGCAAGCGTCCCAGCTCATGCCCTTGCTTAGACACTTTTTATATACCTACATAAAATCCCAAATATTACTGCCAGACCCTCCTGTCTGTCCCGCCCAATTAAAACACAGTGACTTCTTGGAAAGCCAGCCCTTCTTTCCAATGCTTCGTTCCCAGGAAACATTTCCCTCCCTCTGCACGTCTTGCTTGGGTCTAATAGATGAGGCAGAAGGCGGAAGCTTGAAAAGTTCAGGTGGATTGTGGAGATGGGGAGGGGAAAAGAGGGGAAGGCTCGCATTTCCAGGGTAGGAATATAAGGAAGACATTTTAAGAGGCGGCACACAGGATGTTAGGCAAATACTGTATTACATGGGGAGGGAGTGGTCACCGTTTTGGACAAAGATTCTCCAAATATGGGCAGGAAAGCAGAAAACAGCGAAGTCTTAAAGGTAGAGATGACTCGCTATACCTGTCTTACCTTCAGTAGCTGCCTTTAGCACCGTCTACACTCGCGGGTGTGAAAGCCAAATACCTGCTACAAGTTTTTGTGCACACCGTTTCCTGCAGGAAGGGAGAGCGGGGAAAACCCATTTTGCACCCTCCGGTAAATAAAACAGGCCGGGGGTGCAGCAGGGAGCAGAGAAGGAGAAGTCCCTATCCACGTACATTTTTGTTCGTGGATGCCGAAAACAAGCAAATGAAAGAAATGCATAATGATATAATTTTCAGGAGATGATACGTGCCGTGAAGTACAACAGGATATGGAGAGGAGCGTGGATACCAGGTCTGATCAGTTAATATTTGAGCAGAGGCCTGAAGAAAGTAAGATAGTGAGCCATAGGCTCTCTTAAAGAAGAGTATTCTAAGAACTGGGTATTCCAAAAACCAGTGCAAAGGCCCTGAGGCCGGTACAAGTTTGGAAAGCTCAGGGAAGAAGGAATAAGCAATAGTGTGGTTGAAACACAGTGAACAAAGGAAATATCTGGAAGGAGAAGAGATCAGAGAGGTAGTTGGCTGGTCACGTAGGCCAGACGGGGGGGGGGGGGGTCATAGGCCACTGCAAAGATTTTGTCTTCAATGAGTTGGGGTACCCGTGGAGAGTTTGATCAGAGTAACGGCATTATTTGATGCTGTGTTAATAAATAGACGATAGGAGAGCAAGAGTAGAAGCAGGGAGAATTTCCACGAGGCCACAGTAGCAGTTCAGGAGACAGAGGTGGTATCAGTGCAGATCTGAGATGTAGTTAAGATATATTTTGAATATATTTGATAATATATTTGAATATACTTGATAATCATCGACAAATTAAAAATTTTTTTTAACGTTTTTATTTATTTTTGAAAGAGATAGAGCAAATGGGAGAGGGGCAGAGAGAGAGAGAGGGGGAGACACAGAATCCGAAGGAGGCTCTAGGCTCCCAGCTGTCAGCACAGAGCCCGACGCGGGGCTCGAACTCACGAACTGCGAGATCATGACCTGAGCCGAGGTCGGATGCCCAACCGACTGAGCCCCCTGGGCGCCCCAGACATATTTATAAATTGATGAACCGAATGTATGTTATGACAGAAGAGTAAAAAATTAATTGCAGGTTTTTGGAGCGTGACGAGAGGTTCGGAGGGAGAAATCCAAGAGTACCGTTTTGGACAAAATTGTGAGACTCCTGGTAGCTATGCAAGTGGAAAGAACTAGGAAATATCAAATTCCCAGGCAGGAATATGAACTAGGAGAATCTGGAGTTCAGGGAAGAGAAGGGGGTTCAGTGTATAAAGTCTGGCTCTCGCTCTTCCGTGGACCATCTCCCCTGTCTTTCGGAAAGCACTTAGAACCACTGTAACACGTCAAGATACATTTTCTCCCCGGAAGGGACTTAGCTGTGGTCTCAGGATGCGCCACCATCCCCCTGTCCAACTCCAGTTTCAACCTCAGATTTCTGAAGACAGAATAACCAAATGTCTAAGCCAGCGTCCTCGGACTGGGGCTGTCCCTTAAGACAATATTACCTCTAATGAGTACAGCAAGTCTGACAAACAAGGGGGAACGTTCAAAGTTCTGGTTAGTAGCTGAGCGATCATGTCAAACGTTCATAAGCCTCTGGACGAGGCGAAAAATCTTATATGTTCATGTTGGAATTGTATCAGTTAACACAGATTGATTTTACTGCACAAATAAAATGGGATGTTTACGAAAGCTGTTTCTGTATTTAAAATCTTTAATTTTAATTAAAAAATATTTCTCAAGGAGGGGGGAGTTCAAACCTATAGAAAAGCCGAAGAGCATTTCTTCATCTAGATTCACCAGTTGTTACTAGTTGCTGCATTTGCTTTATCTTTTTATTTTTAAGATTTTATTAAGTAATCTCTACACCCAACAGGGGTCTCAAACTTACAACCTCGAGATGGAGAGTCACGTGTTCTATGGACTGAGCCAGCCAGGGGCCCTGCTTTTCATGCACACTTAGACATTTTTGGAACAGTTTGAAAGTAAATTGCAAGCATCTTGACTCTTCTCCTTAAAGACTTCAGCGTGTCTCCCTTCAAAAATAAAGACATTCTTCTATATACCTACAGGCCATTATTACACATGACACATTTAATAATGACTTAAAGAATACACAATCCATATTCCTAATTTCTCCGATTGTTAAAAAACTATATCCAGCTGTTGTATTAACTTCCTATGGCCTAATTCGAAATAGCTTTGCAGGTGTAACAACTTGTAATTGACTCTTGAACGACACGGGGTTTGAGGCACTGACCCCTGAGCAGTCAAAAATCTACCTATGAGTTTTGATTCCCCCCAAGCCTACTGTTGAGTGGAAGGAATTCCTTCCGGTAATGTCAGTTTCACACATCCTTTGTATGCCATGTGTTATATACTATTAAAGTAGGCTAAAGAAAAGATGTTAAGAAAATCATAAGGAAGAGAAAATCCATTTTGAGCCCCGTGCTGTATTTATCGGGAAAAAAATCGTGTACAAGCGGAGAAGTGCAGTTCCAGCGTGTTGTTTAAGGTCACCTGTGTTACAAACTCTGTGGCTTAAAAAACACACGTGTATTCTCTTACGGTTCTGGAGATCCCAAGTCCAAAATCCGTCTCACCAAGTGGAAACCAAGACTGCTCTCTCCAAAAGCTCTAGGGGGAGAATCCACTTCCAAACATTTTCCGGAAGCTTCTAGAGGGGCCTTTTTTTTGCTCCTGGCCCCTTCTTTCCTCCTCAAAGCCAGCATCACGTCATCTTCAAACCTCTCTCTGCTTTTATCCCCTTCTTCCTCTCTTGGCCTTTCTGCGTCACTCTGATAAGGACCCTGGTGATTACATTGGGAGCTCCCCCAGATAATCGAAGATAATCTTCCTATGTCAAAATCGTATCAGTAAAGTCCCGTTGGCCGTATACGGTAATATTCACGGGTTCTTGGGAGTTAGATGTGGACATATTTGGGGGCCATATTCAGCTGACCACAGCTGTTGACCACGGTTATGGGTCGAATTGTGTCCCCTAAAAAGATGTCGAAATCTGACTCCCCAATGCCTTAGAACGGTGGCCTTATTTGGAAATAGGGTATTTGCAGAGATTTGCATGTCTCCGAGATACTGCGCGTTTGGTTCCAGACCAAGCAAGCGAGTCCAATGGAGTTTTTGGTTTCCCAGTGCGTATATTTACTCTATATTGTATTTTATTAAGTGTGCAATAGGATTATGTAAAAAAAAAAAAAAACAAAACCCTGATCTATAGATACCTTAATTACAACGTATTTTATTGCCAAAAAATGCTAAGAATCATCTGAGCTTCCAGCAAGTCGTCATCACTGACTGCAATCACCATAGCAAATATAATGAAAACTTGGAAATATTGTGAGAATGACCAATAAAGTGACAGAGACACTAAGTGAGCAAATGGTGTTGGGAAAACGGTGCTCGAGGACGTGCTCCCCGTGGGGATGCCGCAAGCCTGCAGTCTGTAAACAACGCGAGATCTACAAAGCACCATAAAATAACAGACACCTGGAATCCATTGAAAATGAGATCATTAGGGGGGGCCTAATCCAGTGTGACTACAGTCCTCCTAAGGCGGGGAAACTCGGGAAGAAAACAGCCAGAACTCAGTTACGCTGTCATGGGCCAAAAACTAGCTGAGGCTACCGGAAGTTGAAAAATAAGGAAGGATTCTCCTTGAGAGCCTTCAGAGGGACAGGACCCCGGCGGCACTCTCAGATTCCTAGCTGCCGGAACTATGGCAGAGTAAATCTGTTTTCAGTCACTCAGTTCATGGTACTTTGTTCTGTCAGCTGTAAGAAATCCATACAAATACTAAAATAAAATTAAAAAAATTTAATGTTTATTTATGTTTGAGAGAGAGAAAGAGAGACCATGAGCATGAGTAGGAGAGGGGCAGAGAGAGAGAGAGTCACAGAAACCAAATCAGGCTCCAGGCTCTGAGCTGTCAGCACAGAGCCCGACACGGGGCTCGAACTCACCAGCTGTGAGATCATGACCTGAGCCAAAGTCGACTTAACCTACTGAGCCACCCCAGTGCCCCCATATACAAAAGTTCTAAATAATAGAATTATATTGCTTAAGTTTTAAATTAAATCTCAGACATTCCTTCTTTATGGTAATATTAACTTCCGGCCCTGGTCAAATACTGATTTTCATACTTGGCGACTTACTCCAAATCTGCAGTTCGAGCCCCTCTATTTTTTCTTATCTCCCCTACCTGGCCTCTTTGAGACCGTTCAGGACCAAGGCCTAATCATCTTTTATGCTGGAAAATTCTGTGTTATTTCTCAAATATTTCAACTCAGACTAGTTTAAATAAAAATATGTCAGACGAACGGGCTTCACTGGATGTCCGAAGATACAGCGGGGCCCCGAGGTTGGCTGAGTTCTGCGAGCGGCTCAGGACTCGGAGTCTCTCCCGGAGACGTACCTTCCTCCAGTGTTGTCTACAAATCTTTGCCTTCACACCCCAGAGCACTCCGCCCTCCTTTGCTCTTCAAAGCAAGGAAACTTCTTTCTCAAAAGAGAAATGCCATCTACATTCCCTTACTCAGTTACTTCAATTTCTGGAATGTTCGTGCTAATCGGATTGGTCTAGATTCCTGAACTGATCAATGCACGAAGGGGGTTGGGCTTACCCTGAAACCAATCAGGCCGCCGTAAGATCCTTTTCTGAGAAACACGTGTGGCAGGGGTTTCAAATTTGCCTGCCCATTAGCGTCACCTGGAGAGCTTGGCTTTTTTTAAACATGAACCCAAGTGCAGACTGTTCCATCCCAAACCACTTAGACCAGAATTTCTGGGGAGGTCATTCAAGCATCAGTAGTCTTTATTTAAAGTTCGCCCGGGGATTACAATGGACAGTCAAATCTGAGAAACACACAAGGGATTAGGTGGGTTCCCTAATGAAAATCAGGATGCTATTAGAAAAACAGACGGAGAAAAATAAAGGCTACAGTAATCTATGTTATAGTCCAAAGGTCGAAGTACCCAGTGCTTCTCACAAGTTAGTAACCATCAGAAAGAATCACCCAGGACCTGTTAACTACTGGAGACCAGACTTTAGTAATCACTGTTCTACTCCACAACACCGCTATACAGCCTCCTAACTGGTTTTCTTGTTTCTACTATGGACAACCTAGAATCTAGATTCACTAAGCAACCAGAGTAATTTTTTTTTTTTTTGAGCAGCAGGGAAAAGCATATTGGAGTATAATATCATAAAGTGTACATAGTATGGAGGCTCTCATTACAGAGGGGGCTCTCACAATGCCCCCAAAGTTTTTTTTGAAGGCTAATGAGATGGTGTTGTACGGACCCTCGCCTAAAACAATCCCAAGGATCCGAAATGAGAGAACCAACGCTCAAGCCGATCAAACCCCCGTTCACTTTCCCAGCCATATTGGGGCTTTCTACTCCTGTAGCATCTTACACTCTTTCCTGCTTTAGAAATTAGGCACATATGGTACCCCTTGTGTGGATATAGCCTTTGAGTTGAACAAGCTTTCCTGATAATTCGTAGCCCGACCATCTATCAGGCAGGTTTTGCGGATTTGCACCAACATTAAGGGTTAATTACTAGGGATGAAAATCCGCTTGTTTTCCTAATCGAGGAATCTTCACATAAATGAAAAAGAGCAGATGCTCGTGAATCGGTGATATCAAGTCAAGGAAATTATCGGGAACCAAAATAAGTTATCCCTTTTTACTTCACAACTCGGAAGCACATAAACGAAAGATTTAAGTTAATACCACCGTTTTACCAGTAGGGAGCGCCGGACGGTTGCACCTGTTATCGGGACTTCCTTATCCTGCAAAAATGAGTTACTCAAAACCAACACATTTCTCAAAGGAACAAATTAGCAAGCACATGTTCATCTATAGGCAGCGAAGCCAAAGCCACTTTCAAGGACGGTCCTCTACAAGCCATGGCATACCTATTCCCCATTATGTCCCTCATCAACCTAACTGGGCATGAACTATTCTGTCCGCTAGAGAAAAAAACCCGACATTTGTGTTTAACAAGTGAATTCAACGTACTAGAAGAAAATCCCAGAGTAAACAAAGAACCATAATACAGCAAATGAGCAGCTTCTTTCACCGAAACGATGGGTGGCTCTGAAAAGAGCCTTTGGAGTCAAGCGGCCGGCGACCCGCGTGCGAGCGCCGCGTCCCGGCAGGGGCTCACTTGGAGCTGGTGTACTTGGTGACGGCCTTGGTGCCCTCGGACACGGCGTGCTTGGCCAGCTCGCCGGGCAGCAGCAGGCGCACGGCCGTCTGGATCTCCCGCGACGTGATGGTCGAGCGCTTGTTGTAATGCGCCAGGCGGGAGGCCTCGCCCGCGATGCGCTCGAAGATGTCGTTGACGAACGAGTTCATGATGCCCATGGCCTTGGACGAGATGCCGGTGTCCGGGTGCACCTGCTTGAGCACCTTGTACACGTAGATGGAGTAGCTCTCCTTGCGGCTGCGCTTCCGCTTCTTGCCGTCCTTCTTCTGGGCTTTGGCGACCGCCTTCTTGGAGCCCTTCTTGGGCGCGGGAGCGGACTTCGCGGGCTCGGGCATAGCGGCAAGCACCAGGGAGGGCGCCGACGACCGAGAACGCAGACGCCACCGGAGGGCCCAGGCTACCGGAAGCGACTCGGGACTTAAGCAGGCCCTACGCAAATGAGGGCGCCGGTTCCGCCGCGCGGTGATTCGCGAGTTTTCAGCGGCGCGGCCGCGAGCGGGACGGGATTATGTAAATGAGCGGGTTCCGGCGGAGCCAGCCTATTGGCCGTGAGCACAAAGCTCTGCCTTGGCCAATGAAAGTGCTCGGAAGACAATCTGCGTTCTGCCTATAAAGGGCTGAAGCGGCGGCAGCCGCGGCGACTGTGTCGGTGGTGGAGCGGCAGCTGCTGGGCGTGAGCGTGGCTGTGATGTCGGGTCGTGGCAAGCAAGGAGGCAAGGCCCGCGCCAAGGCCAAGTCACGGTCGTCCCGCGCCGGCCTGCAGTTCCCGGTGGGCCGGGTGCACCGCCTGCTGCGCAAGGGCAACTACGCCGAGCGCGTGGGGGCCGGCGCGCCCGTCTACATGGCGGCCGTGCTGGAGTACCTGACGGCCGAGATCCTGGAGCTGGCGGGCAACGCGGCGCGCGACAACAAGAAGACGCGCATCATCCCGCGCCACCTGCAGCTGGCCATCCGCAACGACGAGGAACTGAACAAGCTGCTGGGCAAAGTCACCATCGCCCAGGGCGGCGTGCTGCCCAACATCCAGGCCGTGTTGCTCCCCAAGAAGACGGAGAGCCACCACAAGGCAAAGGGCAAGTGAGGCCGGCGTCGGGAAACTCGGCCAGCCCTGGTCGCGAAGGGGCCCCTGTGAAATCAAAGGCTCTTTTAAGAGCCACCCACCCTTTCAAGTAAAGAGTTGTTAACGGGAGTCGCTCTTCTCCGTTTCGCTGTGGCCATAGCCCGCCGAGCCGAGAGGCCGGGGCGTGGGCAGTGGGTTGCCGCCCACCTGTCCCCGGCTTCTCGAACCCTGAGCTCTCCACCACGGGTGCATTAGATTTGTTAGCTCCGTAAGGCAGGGAGAGGAGCCAAAGCCTCTTGGGCGCAGCCACGGTTTTGCCTTAGTACTGTCGTACTCTCACAGCCTCTCTGAGGATGGGGTGCCAAGTGCGCGACTCCCCCGTTCGCGAGGCCTTTGCTCAACACGCGTGCACCCCCAGTCGGCAGGGGAGCTGGCAGTTTTCGGGAGTGGTCGTCCTGACCTTGGCTGCACTGAGCCGGCTGTCTTGAATAAATAGTGAGGAGCTGCCCTCGCAGCGGAGGTGTAGGTCCCAATTTAGGTTTTCGGGGGCGGGGTCTTGCGCTGCGGAGGCAAGGGGTGGGAAGGGGTGGGAAGGGGTGGGAAGGGGTGGGAAGGGGTGGGGTGAGGCCGACAACTTTCCTACCCGAAGAGCCCCGACAAGGCGGGAAAAAAGATCCGCCGCACCAACCCGAGTGCTCTTAGAAGGGAACCAGACGTTTTGGGGGCCGGGGAGCAAACGGATGATTGAGGTCGAGTTGGGGAGACAGCGAGGAAGCAAGAGGGTACCCCGTTCTAACGGGGTGAAGAGCTGGAGAGGAAGATGCAGACACAGTTGCGATCACAAAGGATCCCCTCTCCCTCCCCACCCGCCGAAAAGAAAGGAAAAACAAGGTAGGAGAAAGACTTGGCGGGCCGGAAAGTAGGATGCGAGGCGGGTGGGCGGGGGAGGGTTCTGCCCACGCCAATGGGTGAGGCAGGGACGAGGGACGCCGCGGCCAATGGCCAGGCAGCGCGGGACTTTCAATTCTTGCCCCGCCCAATCGGAACAAGCCGGTGCCTATAAAGACTGCTGCGGCGGGCCGAGGGCCCGTTCCCGTCGTCGCCGCTGCGTCGGTAGGCTCGCGTCTTGGTTGGCCATGGCCCGCACGAAGCAGACGGCGCGCAAGTCCACGGGCGGCAAGGCGCCGCGCAAGCAGCTGGCCACCAAGGCGGCCCGCAAGAGCGCGCCGGCCACGGGCGGCGTCAAGAAGCCGCACCGCTACCGGCCCGGCACGGTGGCCCTGCGCGAGATCCGCCGCTACCAGAAGTCCACCGAGCTGCTGATCCGCAAGCTGCCGTTCCAGCGGCTGGTGCGCGAGATCGCGCAGGACTTCAAGACCGACCTGCGCTTCCAGAGCTCGGCCGTGATGGCGCTGCAGGAGGCGAGCGAGGCCTACCTGGTGGGGCTCTTCGAGGACACCAACCTGTGCGCCATCCACGCCAAGCGCGTCACCATCATGCCCAAGGACATCCAGCTGGCGCGCCGCATCCGCGGGGAGCGGGCTTAATTCCGTGCGCGCTCGGCTCGAGGTTCCATCGCATCCAAAGGCTCTTTTCAGAGCCACCCACGACAGCACCTGAAAGCAGCTGTGCCGCTTGCTCCCCGGTCCCTCCCAGCCAACGCTCAGGTACCCTCCCCCCTCACGCCCCGCCTGTCCTGCGAGGGTGTGGCATCAGAGCGGGGTCAAGCCGAGTCTCCGGACAGGCAGCTGGTGAGGCCACGCGCCCATCGCAGAGGCCCAGTGTGCTGGCTTCCTTCTCGGGTGCGGTCTGGACCTCCTGTTTGGCTTCTGTAGGACGGGCATGTGTGCTTTGTTCCTGGTGCGTCCTTCTGTACCCCACGGTGACCCCGGGTTGGAAGCTGTCGGGACAGGAGACCGAGGCCTGCTCCAGAGCGGCCCGAGACGAGTCCCTAGGGCACGCCCCGGACTCGCCGTCCACAGCCCGCGCGGCTGGCTTCTTCAAGGGGAGCCGCGCGCCGATCCAGGATCCCCAGAACGCCACGCCCGCGCCGGACGTGACCCCTACTGCCCCGGCGGTCCGGCAGCGGGGGGGGGCATAAGGGGGCATCCGCCGCCTTCGATTCGCCAGCTTCCTGCCAGGTCATTTTCGGGATTCCCGAGCTCTGCCTGCACGGTGGGTGTCGGTGACGCCCAGCTGACCCGGGAGCGGGATGTTTGGCGGGTGCCATTCGGCCAGTCCCCACCCGGTTTGTCGACACTCCCTTGCTCGCCGGAGCGATCTTGCCAGAGGTCTTGCCCTCTGCACATTCTCACTTGCCCCAGTCCTGCCCTCTCTTTCCCCCTCCACCCTACTTTTGAATGCCAAGGAACCTTAAGGAGGGGCACGGGCGGCTCCGGGCAGGCACAGACAGGACGCAGAGGGTCTGGCTTGTGCGGCCCGGCGTTCAGCTCTGACAGTCCTGTGGGTTTCGCCAAAGCGGCGGCGGCGGGAGGAAGACGCACCAGGCTTCCCAGGCCTTCGCTCAAGGCCACTCCCCGGGTCCGTGCCCTCCCCTGCTCACGGCCGCAGCGGGACACTCGCGATTCTTCCGGGAGGACGACCCCACCGGCAGAGACGTGAGTCGTCCGGCGCGAGGCGCTCAGTAGTCAAGCTCTCCCGTGGCCCGGACCCTGGAAGGCAGAGCGGGCTCCGCCCCCTGCCCCTCCCTGCCCGGGTCTGTGTGCCCCGCAATCTGCGGAGGGAGACTCGAGTTTCTCCTTGAGGGGCGACTCTCACACCAGATGGAATGCAAGTCTTAACGCCCCTTGGGGCCTTAGAAGTGAGTCTGTTTCACCGGCAGAGTGGGGCAGGGCCTTGGCACGCTGGCGTCACACCAGGCCTCCTAGCAGCCAGCGTGCCCGTCTCCAGGACACCTGCTCATCCTCGATGGCCGTTATCTACACCCGGAGGGACCAGCGTGGGTGGTTTTGTTCACACAGAGACTGGTGGGAATTCACTGAGGGGAATAGAAACCGGCAGAAATACTTTTGGAAACTTACTGCCCTTTGCAAGGAGTGTGGGGAGAAAGAAAGGGGGGGGGCTTTTTCCGGTCCTGACAGGAGGTCCCCAGTTTTCAGCCCAGACTCATCGAGATTTTCAGAACAGGCCCCGTGAGCAGCTGAACTGTGTCCCCCCCCTTCCCCCCGCAATTCCTGCCGGGAAGCTCTAACTCCCAGGGGCTCCGAATGTGACCGTACTAGGGACGGGGCCTTTAAAGAGGCCTTTAAGTTAAAATGGCCATTAGAATCTGCCCTAATCCTATATGACAGTGTCTTTTTATAAGAGATCAGGACACCGGCAACACAGGGACACCCCAAGAGGACACAGTGAGAAGGCGCCATCTGCCACCTAAGGAGAGGCCTCGGGAGAAACCCAGCTTTGATGACACCTTGATCTTTGGCTTCTTTAAAAATGTTTAAGTTTTTATTTAGAGAGAGAGAGAGAGGATGAGCAGGAGCAGGGGGAAGAGGGGGAGAGAGAATCCCTAGTAGGCTGCCTAGGCCTGGAACCCACAAAGGGTGAGATCAGGACCTGAGCCAAAGTCTGGCAGTTCACCAGCTGAGCCACCCCGGGGCCCCTTGATCTTGGACCTCTAGCCCTTGGAAGTGGGAGTGGATACATTTCTGTGTGTGAGCCGCGCAGTCCGGTGTCTGGCGAGGGCGGCCCTGGGACACGGATCCGGGCTCCGTGGGCTCCGCCCTGGGCCTCGTTCCCTGCTCAGACCGGCAGGGCGAGACCGGATCCGCGGTGACCCGGTCAGAAGCAGAAGCGGCAGTGACTCGCGGCTCTGCAGGCCTGACGCCTCTGCACCCGGCGTCTCTTGTCTGTTGCAGTTTGTTTCCGAAGCTGCAGCCCCAAGGCCTGAAAGGGAGGATTCCGTTCCGGAGCGGAGCCACGCAGAGCTCCTGAGCCTGCGGAGCCCACGCCGAGGCCCTCCCCCTCGGGATCGTCCGCCCCGAACTGCTACCACATCGGATCCGGAAGCAGGGTCCCCACCGCCCTAAAATATCGATAAGGCCGAGACCCTCCCGGGGCGCTGAGGTCTGAGGACAGCCTGCGGGCGTCTGCCCGGCTCAGGCCGTTCAGGGGTGGCGGGGGGGGGGGGGGGGGGGGGGGGGGGGGGGGGTCTGGGCTAGTGGGAATGGCTGTGATCTGTCTTCTCCCCTCCCCTGCCATCTCTCCCTCCCCACTTGTGCTCCTCCCCAAACTCCACGATTGCGGAGTGTGGCGGGACCTTAGTCAGGAAAGCGGAGGAGGCAGAGCTCTGGGGAGGTAGGACCTGGCCCCTCGCTGGTGCGGACAGGGGAGGCCCTCCCTGGTTGGAAATAACTGCTTTCCTGTCACACTGAGCCCCTCAATACGGTCCTCGTCTGCATCTCTAATCTCTCTTTCAGAAGTATGGCCTTGCTGCCTAGCTGGCGGCCCCTAACTTGGGACCCTTGCTCAGATCGGCTATTCAGCCTTGGAGGGCCCTTCTCATCATTCCCCGATGCTTCAGAAAAACAGCCTGATTTTTAGGGCGGTGCTTGTGCGTTATTATGGACACGTGTTTTGCTAATGAAACCGATATTTCAGGTTCTGCTCTTTTCCTGAGAGTTCCATCAAAGGCTTTGCAATGAAATTACCTTTGTAGGTGATTCGGCCGTTTTCTAAACTCGTTCCCTCCCCACCCCCTCCTCGAATCCTTAGCCGAACAGCTCTTCCCCAGCTACTGGCCGCCAGAAACTCAGTGAAGTGGCCGACCACCGCATTCTTCACACCTTTTATGAGAAGCGAGCGGCCACAGGAGTTGCTGCTGATACTCGAGGTGGAGAGTGGAAGGGTCAGGTGGTCTGACTTGCTAGTGGCAATGACAACCGGGCTTCTCCGTGAAGCAGGGTGTCTTGACCCATGGCCGTGTCTGCCTGCTGCTGAGTCCGGGGCCTTCCTGCCACCGACCCAGAGGACTCGGGGGAAAGAAAGTGCAAATCTTTTCTTTCATTGCGGATGCCAACCCTACTGTTCTCAACCTGGTCATTGTAAAAAAAAAGGGGGGGGGGCAGGGGGAGAAGGAGACTCCTATACTCACTGATACTACTGTACCTTCTCGCCTGGGGTCCCAAAAGACCTAGCAACATCCGCACACTTTTCAATCTCTAAGGAAGACGATGTTTAAGAGAGCCCTTAAAAAACAAAGTAGGAAACCTAAACCAAAACCCCCCAGATTCGGCGCCTTCTTTCTCCGCGTGTCCTCCGACACAGACGTCGGGGTGCTGCTTTGAACAAGCAGCGTGCAGTGACAAGGAAGAGGCTACAGAATATGCTAAACACTTGGCCAAGAGAATGAAGGAGGCCGAGGAAAACCGGCAGGAACAGACCGCCAAGAGACGGAGTCTGTCTTCTCTGAGAGCTTCTACCCCTCGTCTGAGTCCAGTCAAAAAATGAGATCTTGCTAAGAGTAGCAAATAAATATTCATTTCTTTGTTCAATAAAATAAATGAATTCTTTATTTATCGAGCACCCCAGGGAAGCTCAGGAGCAGGAACCAGCCTGGTTGAGAATGAGGAACAAAGTTCTAGGCCGAGGGGTAAGGGAAGAAAGATCTAGAAAGAGGCAGGGGCTCTTCAGATTTCCCCCACAGAGTCCGCGGGGGCGAATGTCAGGGTACTGGGAGGTCGCTCCTCTTACAGGGCATTTTTTTCATATGGGCACCTCACTTTTCATGCATCGTGTACAGATCTTTAAAACTGTATTCCTTAAAGCGAACCAAAGATTTCTTTAAAAATCTGCCTTTCAGCTCTCCTGTACAACAGTCGGTCTGAGTCTTGACAATGGAAAGTTTTGTGTTCAACCTGACTGAGCCCCCTGTCCTCACACAGGGCCAGGAAGCCACAGGCGGTGCAGACAGGTGCCCGCACACTCACTTTCTGAGGATTTGGGGTCTGTTCACCCAATCTCTCTCACCCAGCAGAGGGTCGGGCCCTGGCAGGACACTGCTGCCTTACCTATCAGCTGCCAGATTGGTGACTTGCCCCACGGGACGAGGGCAACAGAGTCTGATTCCGAGGATTCTGCGAGGAACTCTCCGGTGCCTTCAGGCGCTTCGCAAATTGCCACAGGCATTCAAGCGACAACTTTGACACCCATTGGGCGATAGGACAAAGTTGACTTCCCTGCCACTATCCTGTGAAATGCCAACTTCCTAGGCCTCATAGGAAACTTCCAGAACGTCTTTGTGGCTTTGAGAAACTAGGGTGAAGTAGTACCAAAATTTTTTATGTCAGTATCAAAATCTAGTTGTTTGAGGTACTTAAGGAATTTCCCACTTTCCCATTAGCCAGAAAGAAAAAAAAAGCCAGGCAAAAAGCAACTCGCGTTCTCTTCAGAAGTCCCATCATGTCCAGCCTGGTGCCTGGAAAAGTCTGCCAAGGAGCTGGTATTATTCATCGGACTTTGGGTCCTTTAATCAGAGCTGACGATGGCCCCAGTTGTGGCAGTGACTAGGAGTGGGCAGAGATGAAGAGATGGCTCAGGGACTCGTAAGGGGTAAAGTTGGTAAGATGTGGTGATTTAGGCATTTGGAGAATGCAAGAAAGGAAGGAGCTTTTCCCTGACCCAAGGAACTAGGAGATGACCGATTTCACTGGGGCAAAGAATTCGGGGAGAGCAAACTGCTTTTGGAACCAAGAAGATGCTTAAAGGCCCATCTGACATTGATGTTGAGAATCCCGTTAACCATCTAGAAGGACGTGTTATTCACCAGGTATTCAGTCAAGGGCTCAGCCGGAGATTCTTCGGGGAAAGCCCTTAGCTGAAGGGCCACGGAATGAGGGCTAACAGAAGGCAGGGTGTCTACAGACACCAGGTGTTTCATGACTTACAAAAGCTATTCCCTTACGTCTTCTCATCTGATTCCACAATAGCGCTGGGAAGGAAGTAGGGTCTTTTATTCCTGTTTTACAGATAGGGACATTTCTGGTGGAGATGGGCCCCCTGGAAAATTTCTGGTGGAGACGGGTCACCCAGCTAAAAAGTGACCAGGATGGAATTTGAGCCTAAGTTTTGTGTTCTACTTTTCTTTTGTATCAGGTTCAAAGTTTCTGGGGAAAGTGATGTAGACATAGATACAAACGATATCAATATTTGTACTGTAGGGGTGGCTCAGTCGGTTAAGCGACTGACTTCGACTCAGGTCACGATCTCACGGTTTGTGGGTTCAAGCCCCGCATCAGGCTCTGTGCCGACAGCTTGGAGCCTGGAGCCTGCTTCCGATTCTGTGTCTCCCTCTCTCTCTGCCCCTTCCCCCACTCACACTCTGTCTCTCTCTCAAAAATAAATACACATTAAATATATATAGATTTGGGGCGCCTGGGTGGCTCAGTTTGTTAAGCGGCCGACTTTGGCTCAGGTCATGATCTCACGATCTGTGCGTTCGAGCCCCACGTCGGGCTCTGTGCTGACGGCTCAGAGCCTGGCGCCTGCTTCGGATTCTGTGTCTCCCCATCTCTGCCCCTCCCCCACACTGTCTCTCTCTCTGTCTCTCTCTCTCTCTCTCTCAAAAATAAACATAAAAAAGGAATAAGAATTGCAACAAATTTCACAAAATGATACTATTTGTGGTATACTCTATCTTCTTCTTAAAAAAAAGGAAAAGTAAAAAGATGGCCTCTATCAAGTGAATCAATTTCATAACCCACTAATGGGTTACGACCGCGAGTTAGGAAAAAAACCACTGGCTAGGGGAAAACTACAAAGAACAAAGTAGAAATCATCGTACTCATTTTTAATAAGTCTTACTATTTCTCCGAATCTGTCTTCTGAATCTCTCCGTGCTTGCCCACAACCTATACCTCTCTTTGTAGAGAGCTAATACCTACGTTAGTGGCCAGATCGGGAGGCTTGTTGTGGTCAATGACGCAGGGAAACATAGGCTGAGCTCTGGGGGAGCTGGGAGGGAAAGTCCATTCCAGCTGAGCAAATACGGTGATGATGCTTTGAGCTGGGCTCTAAAGAATATTTAGGCTTCGAGGCATGTTCAGATTGGGGGCGAGGGGAAGGTGGTGTAATCCGGGCAGAAAAGACAGTGGAAACAAATAACTTTCATGGGGCCACATGTAGCATGGGCAAAGGGCGCTGATGAGAAGTGAGCTTTTAGGGGTGCCTCTGGCTCCGTCAATAAGGCACGCAACTCCTGACCTCAGGGCTGTGAGTTTGAGCCCTATGTAGGGTGTAGAGATTACTTTTTAAAAAATCTTAAAAAAAAAAAAGTGAGCTTTTAGTACAGGGGGCTCCATGCCAAACTAGGGAGAGGCTAGGTTTTATTCTAGAAACCATGTTGGAGCAAAGGATATGAACAGACAATATACAAGAGAACAAACACAAAAGCTATCAAACTCATGGAGAGATGCTCGAACTCATTAATAATCAAAGAAACAAACAGAAAAAGAATAATGAGCTATCACTTTACCCCAGAGAGGGTGGGAAAAGTCATAGGGTTGGATAACCCACGGGTTGGTCTGGAAGTGGGCTCAGAGTAGTGCTGATACCATGACGTTCGAAGTCTGGGGCAACCATTCTGCAGGGGAGCCTGGGACTCTTCGTTCAATTAAGAACAAACAGATCCTACCAAGCAGAGTTCTGTTCCTGGGGTTTTATCGAAGATAAAAAAAGATATTCTTACATTAGTCAAATTATGGAAAGAGCCTAAATGTCTATCAACTGACCAATGGATAAAGAAGATGTGGTTTGTATACTCAATGGAATACTACGCGGCAATGAGAAAGAATGAAATCCTGCCATTTGCAACAACATGGTTGGAACTGGAGGGTATGACGCTGAGTGACATAAGTCAGTCAGAGAAAGACAGATATGATATGTTTTCACTCATATGTGGAACTTGATTAACAGAAGACCATGGGGGAAGGGAAGAGGGAAAAAATAGTTATAAACAGAGACATTTTTTGTGACGGGGAATTGGAGCGAACCTGGGCGTTCTGAGAGTGAGGAGAGAAATGTGGCTTTGCTCGTCATGAGGCTGAACGCGGCCGCTGTCCACGGACCCAGTGCTCGCGCCGCCACGGGGAGGGCACGGACGCGGGTGGAGGTTTGTGGGAGCCAAGCAGGGAAGGCCCGTTTTCAAAATAAGGTCAAAGAAGGGAAAAAGTAAAACATAGACCAAGACGTGAAACACGACCCCACTTACAGACACTCTCAGGGAGTAGGAATCGACTGGAACCCAGAAAGTAAAACCGCGTTCTGCCAGCCCCCCGGGCGGGGGTAGCAGACATGGAACCCCGCGTCTCAAGGACGGGCGGCAGCCACACAGTCCCCACCCCCTTCTTGGAACGACCGCTGCTTGCTTATTCTCTGAGACATCTATTCTAAAAGCCACAGCCTGCCAGAACCTTCGCTGCTTGGAAGCACATCAACCAGGATGAAACATCCCCCTCCCGCCTAGAGGACCGAAATCACTTTGACGCAGGCCTTGATTTTCAGCCCGGGCACGAAACTTCAGTAAGAGCTTTCCAAACACCACCTTCCACCGGCAGCTTAACCCGGCGGTTTATTCCAAGGAAACAGGATCCTAGAGGCGCTGCGAGGCCCAATTCTGAGATCTGTCCTTTCTCGCAGCCCTGCTGGGCTTCGAGCCCCTCCAGACTCTGCAGTCCGTGCTTCCCCACAACCAGCACCGGCGCGATGTTTTTCCTTGTTCGGAGACACGCGTCCCGGTTTCTCTGGCGTGTGTTCTTCCTCTTTGGACACTGGTCAATGAACACGGCTTGATAGACTAAGCGGTGGTCGTAGGGTGACGGAGATCGGATGATTTTGTTTTCTTAGCGCTGCTCTATTTATTTCAGCAGCCCTACATCCTTGGTTATTTACAATATGGTTAAGTGTTGTCAGTGCTGCCTCAATATCTTGCTTCTTGGACATTCGCGTTGCAGGATAATGACTGAAAAGAGACCCTTTTCATCGTGGCTTGGCCACTTACTGACACGTGACTTCACCAGGTTACTCACCTCTCTGTGATTCCGTCTCCACGTCTATACAGTGGAAAGAATGATGCTACCTCCTGACAGGGTTATTAGGTTATTCGATAGGTTATTAGGGGAGTAAAAGGAATTAACCCACGTAAAGTGTTTAAGACATTGTCTGGCACCGAGGAAGAATTTTTCTTCTGAAAAAAATATATACGAGATTCTATTTTCCCTTTGCATCCGTTTAATTACCAGTAAAGTAGGTTCTGTGGCTTTTTAGCTTTTCTTTTGAAATGGTAACAGACTCACAGGAAGTTGCAGAAACGGCACAGAGTTCCAGGCACTCTCCCTTCAGCTTCTCCCAACGGTGACATGTTGTAAAAAAGTATCAAACGCAGAAAGTTGGCATTGATACATTACGGTTAACTAACATACAGACCTTAATCACTTCTCACAAGTTTTTTCACCTGAATTCAGGTGCCTGTGCGCATGAAATTTTATACGACTTTACTCCGTGTATAAATTCGTGAGACCGCCGCCACGATCGAGATGCGGTCCTATTTGGCCATCTCAACGGACCTTCGCAGTGACCCCCCACCGCCTCTCATCTCGCCACCGTTCCCTAGAAACCATTCATCTACTCATCTCTGTAATTTTGTTCTTTGCTCTTTGTTCTTTCAAAAGTGCCATGTAAATGCAATATGTAGTATGGAAGGATCATTTTTTTAAATTTTTAATGTTTATTTTTGAGAGAGAGAGAGAGAGAGTGTGCTAGTGAGGAGGGGCAGAGAGAGAAAGAAACACAGAATCCGAAGCAGGCTCCAGGCTCCGAGCTGTCAGCACAGAGCCCAACGCGGGGCCTGAACTCACAAACCGCAAGATCATGACCTGAGCCGAAGTCGGACTCTCAACCGACTGAGCCACCCAGGCGCCCCTACTTCCTCTGTTTCGACAGGAAATGTAGAGGGACAGGGAATCGCAATAAACTGTATCACAGGGAAGCCACAGGCAGAATTCCAACTGGAGACTCTACAGGAGAAACAACCCTGTCTCTTCAACAAAGAAATTACACGAAAATTGGGATGGGGCGCCTGGGCGGCTCAGCCGCTTAAGCGTCCAAATTCAGCTCAGGTCATGATCTCTCAGTTCGTAGGTTCGAGCCCTGCGTTGGGCTCTGTCAAGCTCGGAGCCTGGAGCCTGCTTCGGATTCTGTGTCTCCTTCTCTCTCTGCCCCTCCCCTGCTTGCTCGTTCTCTCTCTCTCAAAAATAAACATGTAAATATATAAAAAAAAAAAGAAAAACAGAGATGGATGGGAAACTTATATTAGAGTTGAAAGACATGTCACCCAACCATTATGTACAGAACTTATTTGAATTCAGATTTAAACAAAGCATTTTTTTAAACCTGTGACATGTGGATTAATTTTAATATCAACTGGACATTGGATGAATTAAGGAACCATCGTTAATTTTTTAGATGTGACTTGGTATTGTGGTCCTCCTCTTTTAGAGCTACGTGAAGAGGTATTTACGGATGAAGTAATATGGTGTCTGGGATCTCCTTCAAAATGATACGGGATGGACAGTCTTAAGTTGATAATTGATGAAATTTGATAATGGGTATCTTCCCCTCTGTGTATATGCTTTAATTCCTCAATTATCAAGAATTAAAAAATACATTTTTAATAAAGAGCTGCTGTTGGGGCGCCTGGGTGGCTCAGTCGGTCAAGCGTCTGACTTCGGCTCAGGTCATGATCTCCTGTTTCAGAGTTCAAGCCCCACATTGGGCTCTGTGCTGACAGCTCGGAGCCTGGAGCCTGCTTCCGATTCCATGTCTCCCTCTCTCTCTGCCCTTCCCCTGCTCACACTCTGTCTCTATGTCTCTCAAAATAAATAAAAACATTAAAAAATTTTTTAAAAATTTAAAAAAAAAAGGTGAAAGACTGGAAACAACCCAACCATCCACCAACAAGTGAACGGATAAACAATTGTGGGGAAGCCATACAACGGAATCTTACTCAGCAATAAAAAGGAACGCACTACTGGGGCGCCTGGGTGGCTTCGTTGGTTGAGGATCCCCCAGCTCTCAAATTTGGCTCAGGTCATGATCTCACAGTTTGTGAGTTCGAGCCCGTTGTCGGGCTCTGTGTTGACAGTGCAGAGCCTACTTGGGATTCTCTCTCCTTCTCTCTCTGGCCCTCCCCGGCTCGTGTGCCCTCTCTCTCTCTTTCTCTCGAAATAAATAAATAAACTTAAAAAAAAATGGAATGTACTACTGATACATGCAATGGTATGAATGAATCTCAGAAGAATCATTCTGAGTGAAAGGAGCCAGACACAAATGATACACACTGTGTCTCCATGATTCCGTTCACAAAAAATTCTAGAAATGCAAACTATCTATAACGTCATAAAGCAAACCGGTTAGTGGTTGCCTGAGGGCAGGGATGGGGGGAAAGGAAGACGCTGGGGAAGGAAGCAAAGGGAAGAATTATGAAAGGGCGTTAGGAAACTCCAGGGTGGGGTGAGGGATCTATTCATTTATTTTGAGTATAGTGATATTTTCATTGGTATATATGTATGTATGTCAAAACTTAGCAAATTATACTTTATTTTTTATTTTAATTTTTTTAATATTTATTTATTTTTGAGAGAGCGAGAGAGAGAGATAGAGCATGAGCAGGGGCAGGGGAGGGGCAAAGACAGAGCCCAAAGCAGGCTCCAGGCTCTGAGCTGTCAGCACAGAGCCTGATGCGGGGCTCGAACTCACGAACCATGAGATCATGACCCAAGCCGAAGTCGGACGCCCAACCGACTGAGCCACCCAGGCGCCCCGCAAATTATACTTTAAACACATGCAGTTTATTGTATACCAGTTATACCACAATAAAATTGTGGGTTGTTTTTTTTTTTAAGTACAGATGGGTATATAGAGAAATGAAGGAAGAAGTATCATGTGAGCTGCAAGGTATGGCTTTGGCTTGAAAGAAATCTCTGACCAAGCCAGAAGGAAGAGGCACTCCAATCCAGACCCGGGAAGGAGCAAATGGGTTTAGTGGGAGGAGACCGTTGGAAGGAGAGCAGAACACCCACCTAACCCTACAGGAGAGCAGGAGGAGAGAGAGGTCTAGAAGGAGAAGAGGCAGATTTGGACAGCTTTGAATATCAAGCTTTTTTTTTTTTTATTTTATTTTAATGTTTTTTATTTATTTTTGAGAGCAGGAGAGACAAAGCATGAGTAGGGAAGGATCAGAGAGAGAGAGGGAGACACAGGATCTGAAGCAGGCTCCAGGCTCTGAGCTGTCAGCACAGAGCCCGACGCGGGGCTCGAACTCACAGACCGTGAGATCATGACCTGAGCCGAAGTCGGACGCTTAACCGACTGAGCCACCCAGGCACCCCTGAATATCGAGCTTTTTAAAAATGCGCGTTGGATTACAGCTCCACCACTTCCTTCCTGGACAATCCTGGACGAGTTATTAACCTCTCGGAAGCTTGTTTCCTTTACCGAGAAAACAAGGAGGGGAACAATGAAACCGACTTCAGCGGTGCCTGTGAAGACTGAAGGAGGCAATGCCGAGGACCGTGAAGTAGTTAAGTGCTCAATAACTAGAGGCAATTATTATAACAATTAGCGTTATTAACCCCAACCGGAAGCAACTGTATAACAGGCGTTTGAGCAGGAGAAAAGTGGTGAAAACGGTTCTTTAGGAAGATTCAACTCACCGTCATTAATTAGCTCCCCTCTGGGGTTAAAATTCCAAATTCTATCACCTCTTCCCCTTCCCCGCTCTGCAGCTTCCTTCCTGGTAAACCAGGCCCAGGGGGAGCCTGAAACCAGTAACCGAGACTCTCCTATCAGCGAAGGGATTCCAAGTGATAAGCCAGCTGAGGTACGGCCTCTGCGATGAGAACCGGAGCCCCCCAGTCCCATCCCCAAGGACTTCGGCCACCGCCACCACCATAGACTGCATACAGAGCGCATCCTGAGAAGAATAAAGCGGGTGATAGTCCTTTTAATTTTCAAGCAGAGATAATTTCCCCCCCCAAATCCAAGGAGGGGTCTGGGTTTTCAGAGATTACTCTTACTTTCGCAAATTCCTTAAATCCTGACATAGTAGTTTATTCTCTGGAGAGTTTCTGAGAACTCTGTGCCTCAGTTTCCTCATCTATACAATGAGAGATAATAAGGGTAACTGTTTCCAGAGAATTGAATGAGTCAACATGTATAAAGGGCCTAGAACATTGGTACATAGTAAGGGTTCTATAGGTGTTTGCTGAACTTTCTTAAGGATTCTATTTCTTCTACCTTGTTTATAAGGCTTATTTGTGGTCATGTCTTTAAAAAATTTTGTTTGAATGTTTATTTATATTTGAGGGGGGGGGAGGGGCAGAGAGAGACGGAGACAGAATCTGAAGCAGGCTCCAGGCCCTGAGCTGTCAGCACAGAGCCCAACGCGGGGCTCGAACTCACAAACTGAGATCATGACCTGAGCCGAAGTCAGATGCTCAACCCACTGAGCCACCCAGGCGCCCCTGTGGGCATGTCTTTTTAAATGACTAAACATTAGGTGTGTCCTCAAAACAAACTACTTCAACCCCAGTGCTCCTCGTGGGTAGAAGTAAGTTTGGCCAATGGCTTATAACTATTTATCCTTTTCCCCAGACCTAGCAGTGGTTGTATCCATTAACTTCATTTAATGAGAAAGTATATTGCAGATAAAAAGAATCCAGCCAAGGGGTGCCTGGGTGGCTCAGTCGGTTGGGCGGCCGACTTCGGCTCAGGTCACGATCTCACGGTCTGTGAGTTCGAGCCCCACATCAGGCTCTGTGCTGATGGCTCATCAGAGCCTGGAGCCTGCTTCGGATTCTGTGTCTCCCTCTCTCTCTGCCCTTCCCCTGCTCATGCTCTATCTCTATGTCTCTCAAAAATAAATAAACGTTAAAAAAATTAAAAAAAAAAAAAAAAGAATCCAGCCAAGCTTTTAAATGAACCGGTAATTTTATTAATCCAATAGCGGCTACACACACTCGAAAACACACATGGGGGAAACGTAAGATTCATTCCGTTTATGATAATGTCTGGAGCCCCTTTGGATTCATGAAACCCTCAGGATCAACTCCGGAACCCCTCAGCCTGAAGCAGAGTTGAATAACGGATGAGACCATCAGGGTCTTCATCAGCAAAATCAAGGCTTGGACAGAAAGCCTGAACAGTCCGTAATCACACAAAATAAAACTAAAATGCTATTGTCCGCGCGTTTGAGGACACACAGGTGGAACACGTCAGCTGCATGACCAGTGGACCAACCCCATGGCTTTTCTCAGCCTCCTTCGTAAAAGGGTTATTAACCTTGCCCGTCTTACAGGGTCTGTTCTTTCTGGAGCTTCCTGATAAGTGAGAAGGTGAGTGTAAATTCTGCTCATCTGCGTGGGGACAGAGGATCGGGGTGCAGGTGAAGGGTGTCAGAAAAGGAGCCCGGAAAAGGCTCTCTCCAGTGACCAAGGCTCTGAATTTAACGAGAATCCAGAAGAGGTTACGCCGCGCTAAGGAGCATAAAGGGAAAACCAACCACTGCCACCTAGTTGGGGCAAAAAGAATCTTACTTCGCATGGCCCTCAGAGATCCTGCCCTGAAGTGCCCAAGGCCGGACTTGGGCAAAGAGCTCCAAAAACATGTCCATTTTCATGCCTTCCCCTGTATCTAATGGAAATGAGCGGCGCCCATCCAGCCACGGAAGCGATTAAGAAAAGGATGGGGTGGGAAAATTAATTCGACAGATATTAATAATTCAGTAAGTAGTTAAGCGTCCACGATGGGCCGGAGAGACACCGTTTGGCACTGACAATACAGAAAAGCAGCCGAGCAAAGTCTCTGTTAAGGGCTTGAGGACAAAGACCGTACCTAAGACACGAACCAATTTCTGACAGCGGCTAGGAGGAAGAGAAAACCGTGAGACCGGACGACGGGCAGGAACAATAGACGCAAATTCCTGAGTGGGGCTTGGGAAGGTCTCCAAGCCGGGACTTTTGAGCCCAGACCTAAATGACCAGCGCCGTGCAGTGACCTAAGGCCGCAGCGTTCCAAGGAGAGAGAAGTAAATGCAAAAAAACGATCCACAAACCGAGAAATAACAGGGATTTCGAAGCCCCCAAAGTGAGCAGCGCAAACCAGAATCTAGAATTCCGGAGCGGGCGCGCGAGTTTGAATATTCATGTCGTCCAATCAGGGAAAGGCTAGGACCCGGCAGCACAGGCCCCACCCTTAGCGCCCAGACCGCTGGTGTCCGCAGGAGGCCACGCCGCAGGGCAGAACTGGCGACCCGGCACCCAGGCAGCTGCCAGAGGCTCGGGAGAATTCTTCAGGGCTCTGACGCAACATTCGCGGCACCCGGGCTTAGTTGTCCTGGGACTCTTTCTTAAATGATGGCCGAGGTCACTCGTTTCCTCTTACGACACCGATGAAACACCCAACAGAACGACCAGCACACAATAGTCTAGGGACGGAAGGTGAGGAGGAGATCCTCCAGCATCTTAGTTTGAAAGGACTTGTAGGAAAAGTAAGCAGCACAGTCAAGAGTTTTAAGACGCGCCCTAGATTAAAAAGCAAAGCCAGTCACGCGCCAGGAGCCTCAAGTTTAAGGCTGGAGATACTACGTGTGCCATTTTCCGTGACCTTTTTGCAAGTAAAATAACTTGCTTTGTGAGAAGTGAGGGGGAGATAAGTGAACAAAGCTCTTTTCTGATTAGGTGGGTGGCTCTGAAAAGAGCCTTTGGAGTCAAGCGGCCGGCGACTCATGCGAGCGCCGCGTCCCGGCAGGGACTCACTTGGAGCTGGTGTACTTGGTGACGGCCTTGGTGCCCTCGGACACGGCGTGCTTGGCCAGCTCGCCGGGCAGCAGCAGGCGCACGGCCGTCTGGATCTCCCGCGACGTGATGGTCGAGCGCTTGTTGTAATGCGCCAGGCGGGAGGCCTCGCCGGCGATGCGCTCGAAGATGTCGTTGACGAACGAGTTCATGATGCCCATGGCCTTGGACGAGATGCCGGTGTCGGGGTGCACCTGCTTGAGCACCTTGTACACGTAGATGGAGTAGCTCTCCTTGCGGCTGCGCTTGCGTTTCTTGCCGTCCTTCTTCTGCGCCTTGGTCACCGCCTTCTTGGAGCCCTTCTTGGGCGCGGGAGCGGATTTTGCCGGCTCAGGCATTGTACAACACCACACGCGTTAGCAAAGAAAAGAAGTGCGAGAATGGGCGGGCCTGACCCTTTTATAACCACCGTATGCAAATGAGGGCTCCAAAAGTCCTTCGTTTCCATTGGGCCTTGCTGGGACCTTGCGTTATCGGCAATAACTACGTCACGGCACCTACTCTTGGCCTTATTGGCCAGTTCTGGAGCCAATTTAGGACCAATGAAAACCTCGTTCCTGACCCCACCCCTAGCAAAGCTTATAAAGGCTTTTCAATCGCTGATCTTTCAATCCCGTTTTGTTGTGAGGTTCTGAGCTTAGGTGTTTTAGCCTCAGTTTCAGTGATGTCCGGTCGTGGCAAGCAAGGCGGCAAGGCCCGCGCCAAGGCCAAGTCGCGGTCGTCCCGCGCCGGCCTGCAGTTCCCGGTGGGCCGGGTGCACCGCCTGCTGCGCAAGGGCAACTACGCCGAGCGCGTGGGGGCCGGCGCGCCAGTCTACATGGCGGCCGTGCTGGAGTACCTGACGGCCGAGATCCTGGAGCTGGCGGGCAACGCGGCGCGCGACAACAAGAAGACGCGCATCATCCCGCGCCACCTGCAGCTGGCCATCCGCAACGACGAGGAACTGAACAAGCTGCTGGGCAAAGTCACCATCGCCCAGGGCGGCGTGCTGCCCAACATCCAGGCCGTTCTCTTACCAAAGAAAACCGAAAGCCACAAAGCCAAAAGCAAATAAACCATGACAAGCCAAAGACCAAAGGCTCTTTTTAGAGCCACCCAAATTTTCAAAAAAAGAGCTAATGCGCTATTTCGTGATCAGCCCTTCATTTGACACTTTGGTGGCTCTTAAAAGAGCCTTTGGGGTTGGTGGGGATGGTCTCAAGCTTCCTAATTACTTGTTCTTGCCGGGCTTGTGACTCTCCGTTTTCTTGGGCAACAAGACCGCCTGGATATTGGGCAGGACGCCGCCCTGGGCAATGGTGACACCCCCGAGTAACTTGTTGAGTTCTTCGTCATTTCTCACGGCCAGCTGCAAATGGCGGGGGATGATGCGCGTCTTCTTGTTGTCGCGGGCCGCGTTGCCCGCCAGCTCCAGGATCTCGGCCGTCAGGTACTCCAGCACGGCCGCCAGGTACACCGGCGCGCCGGCCCCCACCCGCTCGGCGTAGTTGCCCTTGCGCAGCAGGCGGTGCACCCGGCCCACCGGGAACTGCAGGCCGGCGCGGGACGACCGCGACTTGGCCTTGGCGCGGGCTTTGCCCCCCTGCTTTCCGCGTCCTGACATTACGGCCAAAAAGGCAGTTACAGCTTCTTATTCAAGGAGAAGGAAGTGGAAAGGATAACCAATTTGGTGTAATTTATAAGAGCTACCGGGAGGGGTGAAGGGAAGTAGCCCAGCCAAACAGCCAATAGGAAAGCAGGAAGCAGGCTCCTCGTTTGCATCCCGCGCCGCGAGGAAATGACGGACTCCGTAGGCACCTACCAATCGCTGGGAGCCACATTAAAGCCTCTAATTTGCATGAGAGGATTTTTAAAGGAAGCACGCTCGGACAAAACGCTCTTCTGTTTTGCGTTTTACTGAGCGGTAGTTTTTGTTTTCGGTTTAGAGAAGGCGACGCGGGGTGCAGGGGGCGGGTGGAGAGGATTGGGGTGGGGTTAGAGCTAGAAGGGAAATCCTAAGAAGGACCCAGAAGGCCTGCAGAGGGGCCTCCGGCCGACGCAGAGTTGCTCCCACTCAAGGGTAGGGATTCTGAAGCCTCAAGTTACCCTCCAAGTCCCGCCTGTTCTGTCTCTTCACAGCCAAACTCCCAGAAAAATTTGTTGCCCAGGCCGCCCGCTTTCTCCGTAATTTAATCGTGGCCTTCGGCGTGGCCGCCCCGCCCCCAGCCCCCTCGGCGCCTCGGAATCCCCTGTACCCGAGGACCGGAGTGGCTGTGTGTTCCGCCGCTGGACCTCCGGGCGGCATCCGATACCGCCTCCGAACTTGCTCCTTTGGCTCTCAGAGTGTCCTCCGACTCTCGTCACCCTGCTCCTTTCCCTCTCCCGGCTCCAAATTCCCGTGTCTGTCTGGGCTCTGCCCCCGGGCCCAGCATCCCCCCTCCATTCTTCACTCCTCCCGAAGAGTCTTCCCACTTCCGTGCTTTCAACTATCATCCAGATTTGTTCTGGAAGCTCAGACCCTTACTCCAAACTGCTTACTGGGTACTTCAACTCGTTTGTCCCCACAACTCGACCTATCCAGACGCGAGCTTACCCAAACAACCCCCAACCTTCCCTGCCTGCCTTTTCGCCGAATTACACTCGGAATCTACACTCACCCACATCTCAACAGCATGTCGGGCTATTTCCTTAGCATCTCTTCAGCTGTTAATCCATGCTCCTGTCTGCTTCCTCATCGCTCTCTTAGATTTCAGCAACAGCCCTGTGAGACTTGTTTCCCTAATCTTCCAGCTGCCTTCTAGAGAAATCTTCCTGAAAGTTGTTTCTTCCTCCTCGACCTCTCATCCTGGGTGGTTCTCCATCCCTCACACCATTCGCACCCTCTCGTGAGTATTCCGTGAGGCCAGGAGGACTTAAATCCTATTCCTTGAACCCATTTCTCATGTTCTGTCTTTAATTCTCCCCTTTATTCGCCGGACAGTCATCAAGTACATGCTACCTCCCAGGCGCCGGGGATACAGATGACTGAGACTAGTACAAAAAACTCTGTCATGAGATGCTTCTGGAAAATTGAGGAAATCTAAAGTCTGGGAGTTAATATCAGCTATCTGGAGAGACTACCCCTGGTAACAATGCTGGTATAACTATGTGAACCACCCAAGTCCAATCAAAGGTGATGGGAGTGCATTTACAACAGCAGAACGTACCTAACCCAGTCGGTTCTGTCATTTCAGGAGGCGGATGTGTTAATAGAAAGGTGTGGTCCACACAGAGTCTTAACAGTTACGATAGGCACGTGTTGTTTCTCCAGCACTGTGAGTACATATATCTATATACACATGTATATATACACATATACTGATGGTTGTGAAATGGTAGGTCTTTCTTACAATCTGGTTGAAATATTTCTGAAGCCTGTCCAGCTCTCTTGCCCAGATACTGGGCTCAACAACTTTCTGATTATTCTACTTCAAGATGAAAATAGAAGACTGAGAAGGATGGAGCTGGTTATGAGGAGAGACATCACTCAAAGTTCCTGAAGTTGCACCCTAGACTATTCGTAAATTTCCCGTGCGTTTCGTTAGTGTGTGTCTCTCCCCAGGAAGCCAGTCAACTCGGGAAGTTATGATAGTGTCAACTTTTCAGAGCTGCAGGGTCTGAACGCAGACAGTCCAGATAGTGGGGGGGGGAGGGAGCGGCCCTACTACAATTCTGGTACCTTGAGAGCCTCTGCTCAAGGGAGCATCTATCTGGCCTCCCCCCCTCTTTGACTTCTTATCTTTTTTTTTTAAATGTTTTTATTTCTTTATTTTTGAGACAGACAGAGACGGAGCATGAGGGGCATAGAGAGAGAGGGAGACACAGAATCTGAACCAGGCTCCAGGCTCTGAGCCATCAGCACAGAGCTGGACGCGGGGCTCGAACTCACAGACCGTGAGATCATGACCTGAGCCGAAGTCGGACGCTCAACCAACTGAGCCCCCCAGGTGCCCCTTATCTCTTTTTTATTTCTATCACGTGACTCTGTGCCGTCAGGAAGGGTGAAGGGCAAAGAGAGTATTTGGAACCTGATGTGATAAACCCTATGCTGGGGGCTACCTATGAAGTAGATGTCATTGTTCCCCAGAAAAGGAAAGTAAGGCTCAGAGAAGTGAAGGCACTTGCTGAAGGTGACGCCAGCATTTCAGCCATGATGAGAACTCGGGTCGGCCTGACTCAAAACTTGTGCTCTCTACACCGCTTCCCTCACTACATGTTGGGCTCCATGAGCCGCTTCACTGACACAGCCTCCCCTCCTTCCTCTGGTAAAGAGAGAAAGAGAATGAGAGAAATTAGATTTAATATTTTAGATTCCATCCAGCTAAAAACCTTATTAGATTAATCCACATAGGCCAATATCCCGCAAATTATACCAGGCTCAATTACTATCTATTGCTCCCCAGAGCGCTCTTCCCAGCATTCTTCCTGAGCTATGAAGGCATGAGGTGGAGCAGGCCGTCCGCAGAAGGAGTGCGCCATCACGGAGGAACAGGCCGGGTCTCACGCCCTTTAACAAAAAGGCAGCTGGGAGTTTTAACCAAAGGCAACTGAGTTCCTTCCCAGGGAATCTAGTTCACCGAAACTTTATTTTGCCTTCTAGCCCATTCCACCATTCCCACCATAGTCCTCTCTCTTCCCCTCTCCCTCCGCCTCTCCAGCCACAACCACCGTCTCCAGCCGCCCCCATGCTGGGCTGCACGCCATTCAGTTAAGGCCTTGCCACAGTTCCCTGCCGCCGCACGTAGGGTCGCCTTAGAAGTCTCCATCCTCGTCTTGACCTGGCAAAATCCCCCTCATCCTTTGCATTTCAGCCCAGACGTCACCTCCAACTTCCTGAGGGCTGCCCTACTCCATACGCGCACAGCCTCCGCGTGCCCAGCCCTCTGTTCAAATCCTGGTGATAGCGCCTACCGCTCTGCTTTGACTTTGGTCTCACTTCCTTCCTGCAGCCACCTCAAGGGAGAGACCATGCCTTCTTCATCTTTGAATCTGAGTCCTTAATTCCTTCTACCTGGCCCTTGAAAATGTAATTAAATGTTCTCGGCATGAATAAATGAAATAACACTCTTAGGGAATTAATGTCTTCTTTTCCAAAATATTTCTCTTTATTAAAGAACCGTTCTCCAAATGTCACCCACAAACAGCAGACTGTGAGGGGTGCTTGGGTGGCTCAGTCGGTTGAGCTCAGGCCACGAACTCCTGGTTCGTGAGTTTGAGCCCCGTGTCGGGCTCTGTGCTGACAGCTCAGAGCCTGGAGCTGCTTCAGATTCTGTGTCTCCCTCTCTCTCTGTTCCTCTCTCCCTCTCCCTCCCTCTCTCTCTCAAAAATAAAATAAAGATTATAAAAAAATTAAAAAAAACAACAACAGTAGACTGTGTTAGCCAGAGTGATGGAAGATATACTAGAAACTCATCAATTAAACAAACAAACAAAAAAATATATATATATATCTCCAACCATAATAGACCTGTTAGAATAAACGACAATAAACGCTAAGAACCTACTACAGAGCCTGGAATCTGAGAGGTCCCAAAGCTGTATTAGGAGGCCGAATAGCTTAATGTTTAAGAGCCCAAATTCTATAGCCTGACTCTGCATTGTTTACCCAATATGTGACCAGGGGCAAGTTACCTAAACTCTAAGTGTCTTTGCTTCCTCACTGGTAAAGCAGAAGTAATAGTAGTAGATGGGGCGCCTGGGGGGCTCAGTTGGTTAAGTGTCAGACTTCAGCTCAGGTCAGGATCTTGCGGTTCATGGGTTCAAGCCCCACAGTGAAGAGTCTGCTTTGGATCCTCTGTCTCCCTCTGTCTCTGCCCCTGTCCCGCTCACTCTCTCTCAAAACTAAACAAACATCAAGAAAAAGTAGTAGTAGGTACTTCACGGGGCCGTTGTAAAAATTAAAAGAGTTCATAAATGTGAAACATTTAGAACAGTACCTAGAGCCAACAGAGCAGGGGCAGCCCCCAAATTCTTTGAGCCAATTTTTCATTTCAAAAATAAACATTAGGGAACGCCTGAGTGGTTCTGTCTGCCAGGTGTCTGACTCTTGATTTTTAGCTGAGGTCATGATCTCATGGTTGCGGAACTGAGCCCCACACCAGGTTCTGTGCTGAGCACGGAGCCTGCTTGGGGTTCTCTCTCTCCCTCTCTTTCTAACCCCTCTCCCTGCTTGTACTCTCTCTCTGTTTCTCTCAAAAAGAAATAAATAAGCTTAAATACATACATACATACGTGTATAAAAATAAACATTAGGTTTATCATGTGACCTAGCAATTCCACTCCAGGACATACAGCAAACAGAAATGATGTTTGCATGCAATAAAAAGCATGTATTAGAATGCGGTATATTCTTATACTGCCATAGCATACAACAGTGAAAATGAGCAAATTACTGCCAAGCACGTAGATGAACCTCACAGACAATGTTGGGCGAAAGAAGACAAACACAAATGAATTCATGCTATGGGATTCTTTTTATACAAAGTTTTAAAACGGGCAAAACTAATCTATGGTGATAGAAGTTAGAATACTGATTGCCTGTGGCGAGGTGGTATGGACTTCCCTGGAGCTTTCCAAGGTGCTGGAAATTTTCTGGCTCTTGATATGGGTGTATTCATATGTAGAATTAAACTGTACACTTAAGATTTGTAAATCCCGGGGCACCTGGGTGGCTCAGTTGGTTAAGCGGCTGACTTCAGCTCAGGTCATGATCTCACGGTCTGTGAGTTCGAGCCCCGAGTCAGGCTCTGTGCTGACGGCTCAGAGCCTGGAGCCTGCTTCAGATTCTGTGTCTCCCTCTCTCTCTGCCCGTCCCCTGCTCATGCTCTGTCTCTATGTCTCTCAAAAATAAATAAACGTTAAAAAAAAATTTTTTTTAAAAAGATTTGTAAATTCCTTATGTGTAAATTACACACCAATGAACACAAATTAAGATTTTCATGATCAAATACTAAAGTAATCACTATGGAAGGAAAAGAAGACACCCCATCCTCATGTCACAGATTAGTGTTTATTGGTTTTTTGTTTTATGTGGTTTAATGACACCTGAGATGATCACCATAATCGTTTGATGTTCGAAGCCTCTAAAAGTCTCAATCTGACCAAGACAAACCTTCAGTAAATAGGAGATATTATTTTTACTGTGTTGTTATTAGAAACAAAGACACTAAGCTTGCCCTGCGAAGTTTGCAATTTACAAAGCTCTCATTTATTTTTGCAACAGAAATGATAATGAATCAGCCGTCTCTGTTCGTAGGTTAGTTCACGCATCCATGGGATACATTTGATACATTTAAGAACAGCCAGTATGCCAACGCTGAGCTTAACGCAACACCTTCAGAACATAATGAATACATTCTCTCTGCCCAGATCTCTCTTTCCTCATGGTTAATCCCCCCAGCCATTCAGATCTCAGATGAAATCACCTCGCTAGCAAGGCCTTCTCCGACCACAGCCTCCCACCTTTCCCTATCAGTCACTGGGTTAGCAAGTTGCACAGCACTGACCAAAAGCAAGTCCCACAGATTCCATCCGTTTAGCGGCATTCTGATCAGTTTGCTTCTCTCTAGCCCATCTCCTGCCTTCGCTCGGATTATCTTTCACCAGACTATTGCCACCGGCTTTTCTACTCTTCCTGTTCCTCTAATACAATCTTCACATGCTAGCCAAAGTGATTTAAGAGAAAATTGGATTCTTTTTCACCATATACTCTCTCCTGAGGTGATTCCGCCGCCCCTACCCACTGCCCCGCCCACCCATCCATGCTGATCTCGCTCCATCTTCAGTAACTCCTGCTTCAGATACCCTTCTCGGATGCGAAAGCCAGTAGACCAAAGCTTAATGAGAAACGAGATAATACGTAGACTCAACGTATCACCCACGATTCCACATGGAAAAAGAATTTTACAGTGGAGACACTGAAAGCTCGCGCTTTAATAAAAGATCAGAATTACCATCAGCAACAGGACAAATCGAGCTGACGCCCACTGGTATCGTTCGCCGAGAAGGACTTGATACCACTTGGCAGTATTCTTGCCCAGCATGCATATCTTAAATCTGGATCTTAGAGAAATATCAGGCAAACCCAGATTGAGGGGCGCTATAAAACAAATGGTCTGTACGCTCCAAAAATATCAAAGTCATGAAAGATGAAGACTAAGGAAATATTCCTGATTAATCGAGACCAAAGAACTCTAACAGAATACAACAGGGGATCCCGGATTGGATCCTGAACCAGAACTTTTTTTTTTTTTTTTTCATTTTATACAAAAGACACTAGGGGGAAAATTAACAAAGTTTGGGTAAGATATTAGATAATAGTACTATATCGATGTCAATTTCCAGAGTTTGACAATTATATGATGGTTATGTGAGAAAATGTCTTTTTTTTTTAACTAAATACACTTTAGTAAATATAAGAGTTCTCCAGAGAAACGGACACATAGGATATGTACAGAGAGAGAGAGAGAGAAGGATTTATTATAAGGAATTGGCTCATAGGATTATGTAGGCTGACAAGTCCCAAGATCTGCCAGTAAGTCAGCAAGCTGGAAACCCAGGAGAACCGATGCCGCAGTTCCGGTCTGCAGGCCAGCAGGCTGGAGACCCAGGAAGAGCCAATGTTTCCGTTTGAGTCCAAAGGCAGGAAAAAAGCCAGTGTCCCAGGTCAAAGGCACCCAGGCAGGAAAGAACTCTCTTTCTCGCAGACGGTCAGCCATTTTGTTCTTTTCAGGCCTCTGACTGATGAGACCCACCCACATTAGGAAGGGCAATCTGATTTGCCAATTTAAATGTTAATCTCGTCCCAAGACACCCTTACAAGAAGACCCAAGAATGTCTGACCCAATATCTGGGCACCCTATAGGCCAGTCAAGTTGACACATAAAATTAACCGTCCCAAGCACTTAGAGGTAAACGAGGCTTTATCTCTGAAACTTATGCTCAAATGGTTCAGCAGAAAATTATATATGTGTAGACAGATACATAGAAATAAAGCAAACCCAATGAAATGTTAACATTGGATAATCTGTGTATCAGAATGAGGGATCATGTATTGGAAAAAATTTTCCACTCGTGTCAGGGAAAACCTTACTTCCCTCTATCCCCTGTGCGTTTCTTCCCTGTGAATCTCGTTCACTAGTTATACAAAACACTTCACTGCCAAACGTGTGGTTTTTCCCCACACCAAGCAATTTTCTGCAATACCAGCTGGGCGGCCTGCAATTTTTTTTATAAGTTTATTTTTATTTATTTTTGAGAGAGAGAGAGCGTGAGTCAGCAAGGGCAGAGAGAGAGGGAGAGAAAGAGAATCCCACACAGGCTCTGTACTGTCAGCTTGAAGCCCCAAAGCCGGGCTGGAGCTCACACCATGGGGGGCTCGAACTCACAAACTGTGAGACCGTGACCTGAGCCAAAGTTGGGTGCTTAAACGACTGAGCCACCCAGGCGCCCCCGTGGCCTACAATTCAATTCCGTTCTGACACTATCTACCCAGACATAGCATCAGACCCCACAGGTTAAAGGGCTCAGTCCCACAACACTGTGCCCCACCCACCCCAACACACTACACACACACACACACACACACACACACTCTTAAAATGCCACCCACAAGCCCAAGTTGTCTGTCACCTGTGCTTCTGACCAACTGATTATAAATTGAGGTTTTACCAACTCCCTCCTTTAGGTTCTATAGATTTCCTACAGCAGCTCACAGAACTCAAGGTAATATTTTGCTGACATGGACCAGTTTATTATAAAAGGATATAATAAAGATAGAGACGAACACCCAGAGAGAAGAGATGGAGCAAAATAAATGGGAAGGAGCTCTCCATCCTGCCACTGTCCCAGCACCTCCATATCGTCACCCCAGAAGCTCTCCAAACTCCGTACTTTTGGGATTTTAAGGAAACTTCCTCATGTAGGCGTGATCGACCATTAACTTCATCTTCAGCCCCTCTCCCTTCTCAAGAGAATGGGGGCAGAACTGAAAATCCTGAGCTTCTTTTTTTTTTTTTTACTTATTTAATGTTTATTTTTGAGAGAGAGAGAGAACACGTGCACGCGTGCCCACAGGGGCATGAGCAGAGGAGGGACAGAGAGAGGAGGGGAGAGAGAGAATCCCAAGCAGGCTCCGTGCTGGCAGCACAGAGCCCAATGCCAGGCTTGAACCCACAAAACCATGAGATCATGGCCTGAGCCAAAATCAAGAGTCAGACGCTTAACTGACTGAGCCCCCCAGGTGCCCTGAAAATGCCAAGCTTCTTATCACGGCTAGGTCTTTCTGGGGACAGCCCTCATGCAAGAGCCCTCCTGGAGTTGCCTTATTCGAACAAAAGGCACTTCTGTCACCTATGAAACTGCAAGGGTTGCAGGGGCACTGTGTCAGGAACTGGAGTCAAAGACCAATATTAGAACAAGAGATGCTTCTAGTGTTCTTATAACGTACGGTCTTACCAAGTTTTCAGGAGTTCTATGCCAGGAACCTGCGCCAGATACCAATAAATATTTTCTATTATCTCACAGGGTATATAGAAATTATTTGTACTCTTTTTGTGATTTCTGTCGCTCTGAAAGTACTTCAGAAGAAAAAGTTAATAATAAAATACACGCACATACAGAACCATGCATCCAATTTGATATCTCTTCTAGGATACCATATAGACACTTCAGACTCAAGCCCAAAACTGAATTAGGTGCTAATCTTCCGCTTCGCCACCCTTCCAAACCTGGTCTTCTTCCAGTAATCCATATATATATATGTATATATATTTTAACTTTTTTAATGTTTATTTCTTTTTGAGAGAGACAGAGCATGAGCAGGGGAGGGGCAGAGAGAGAGGGAGACAGAATCTGAAGCAGGCTCCAAGCCGTCGTCACAGAGCCCGACATGGGGCTCGAACTCACAAACCGTGAGATCATGACTTGAGTTAGACACTCAACTGACAGAACCAGGCATCCCCCAGGAGTCCATATCTTATAGAACAAATGCCATCCATCCAGATGCACGAACCTGACGCTCACCCTTGACACTTCCCCTCCTATCACTAACCTATCACCACCTAATATGTATCTTGGAGGCACAATTTCTCTCCACCCCCACCTGCACTGCCGCCACCTTGATCCAACCATCACGGGGCTCACCCCGACTGCTATAAGTAACCTCCCAGCTGGTCTCCCTACTTGCCCTCTTCCCCCTCTGACAATTCATACTGCAGCCAGTGATCTTTGCAAAATACGAATTTAAAGATGGCTTAATGGAAGGCGTGATCCTTGGTTGGCTTTCCAAAACTAAAAAGCTATAAAGGATATTCATGAGACAAATGGGGAAACTGAACTCTCAACTATATGTTCGATAATAGTATTATATGAAGGTTAAATGTCTTGAGGGTGGTAACAGGATTGTGATTATGTAGCAAAATGTTCTTGTTCTCTGAAGATACACGTGCCAGTAGATAGCGGTGCAAGGCAAATATTTTTGCAGCTAACTCCCAAATGATGCAGCAAAAATGACAATTATTTCATTATCGTTATTATATACCTATAAATTCAAAGAGAGACAAAGCAAGTCAGGCGAAATGTCAGTGAATCTGGAAGAAGGGTGATTAGGGTGCTCATCGTCCTAATCTTGCAACTTTCCTGAAACTTTAAAAAAAATTTTTAAGGCTAGGGAAAACATACGTCATTATGTTAAATTTCTTAGGTGTGTTAAGTTTATTGTGGTTACAGAGGAGAATATTCTCTCTCTTAGGAGATATATGTAGGAGTACTTACTGGTGAAATGTCTGTGCTATCTGCAACTTATTTTCAAATGATTCAACCAAAAATAGTATATAAATATATTTTTAAAGTATATAGCTCTATACAAAGTACTTAAATAGATAAGAATATATGTATAAGTGTAAAAAATAGTGAAAGGTAGAAGCTGTTCCTTTGGATTCAACTTTTCCGCAGCTTTGATATTTTTCCCAAATTAGATGTTGGGGAAAATATTTAGGACTACATGGAGAGATAACTGATAAAATATTAAAGATACAAAATAAAATACAAATAGAAAACTTATATGTCATCTTGGGAAAAAATCTCATCCTGTTACAACCCTGCTTAAAACCTTCATTAGCTTCCATAGCTCCCAGGATAAAGACAAAGCCGCCTAATAAGGCCTTCGAGGCCCAGTTGGGTCTCGGTCCTGCCTTCTCCCAAGCCGGCCTTCCTACTCGCTCCCTTCACCATCGTCTCTGCCCCGGGGGCTCTCACTAAACCTAAAGTAACCACTCCCCTCAAGTTCCCTCTCCTGGCTGCCTGACTATAAGGGGCTGAGACGGCCTCTCGTGCTGTCTCTTCTAGACTGTGACTCTAAACTGTCCTCTGAAGTTTTCTCTGCATCCCCAAGTCTGGGTGACAGGACTCCTTGGCGTCCTGTTCTCTCAGTCCCATCAAAGCACTTAGCACACGGTATCGTGATTGCCTGCTTACTTGGTCATCTTCAGGGTTCTGTACACTCCTTGAGGACAGGGCCTGCTTTAGTCCCCGGCCCTCAGGACTCGCCGGCGCACAGTGTTCAATAAACGAAAAGGGCTTCCATGTTCTTGTATATAAAATAAAGGAATTCGGCTAGATGACAATAAAGTGCAACAAATAACAGCACTCCCAACTGCGCAGGAATTCTCGGGTGTTGTTGTTGTTGTTGTTTTGTTTTTGCATCCCTCTGCTTCAAATCCTAAAAGCATCAGTTGAAAAAAAAAAAATCAGACTACAGTTCCCGTGAGACCTCGGGGCGTCACGTGACGTCTGCCCATTCTCCTACCACGCAGCCAGAACTCCATTTCCCAGCGTGCCTCGGGACGCGGGCGCCGCATTCCGGCGAGAACTTCAGGAGCCGGCTTTCTGAGCGACAAACTGCGGTAGCCAAGGCCGAGCGGAAGGTAGAAAGGGCCCAGCCTGGGGTCCAGGGGGGACACCGGCCCAGCCGCAAGCCCGGAGTGGTACGTACCCTGCCTTCGCCACCTCCAGCCCGCTCCCTGCTAGGCGTGCCTCTCGCGGGCGCTTTCCAGCCCCTCCCCGCGGCGCCCTCTGCTGTCCGCGGCTGGAGGCCAACCCGCCCAACCCCGCGTCACCCAGAGGAAAGGGGCGGTGTCTGGAGCCGAGGCGGGCACCCCGCGGGAGCGGGGTGTGGGTGCGGGCGGCTGGAGGAGGGAGCCCGGGCTCTCACCAGGTGGGAGGCCCGGATCCTCACTGCTCTGGGCCTTGTCTCTGCCTTAGCCGATGCTGAGCGTGCGGCCCGGCGGGCGCCTGTTCTCTATGGCCGGCCGCGTCTGTCTGTCCCGGAGCAGCGCCGGCTTGGGGACTGTCGGGCCCGTCGAGGCAGCCATTCGCACGAAGTTAGAGCAGGCCCTGAACCCCGAGGTACTGGAGCTGCGCAACGAGAGCGGCGGCCATGCGGTCCCACCGGGCAGCGAGACGCACTTCCGCGTGGCGGTGGTGAGCTCTCGCTTTGAGGGACTGAGCCCCTTGCAACGGCACCGGCTGGTCCACGCCGCCCTGGCGGAGGAGCTGGCGGGGCCGGTCCACGCGCTGGCCATCCAGGCACGGACCCCCGCCCAGTGGAAGGAGAACCCTCAGCTGGACACAAGCCCCCCTTGCCTGGGTGGGAGCAAGAAAACTCGCGGAACCCTCTGAGCTCCCGGAGGGGGAGGACCAGGATCCTGATGGTTCGGGAATAAACTACAGGCTTTCTTCCCTTCAGTACAGTCTGCTATTTGGTATTTGTAAGGGATGGGAATCCTTGGGCCCCATTCAGCCAGTACCTACATATTCTCTGGAGCTAGTAACTCCTTTGGGAGCAAAGCTTATCCAAGGAGAGACTAGAATCACCGTCGCCCTTGCCCTGGACTCTAGGAAAAGCTGCCTGGTGGTTTTATGTGAACTCGCGACCAAGGAACCATCAGGCCTGCAGTTGGAAATAAGCCTTTACGTTTAAAGATGAATTATCATAGAGACGCACTACCTTGTGTTGTTAGTGGCTCGTTGAGGGCTGCTAGAGATGTTCTTGGGAGAAGATAGCCTGTAGCCTAGGGTAGGCATGGAGGGCTTCATTGGGGGAGTGATCTAATTGGATCTTGAAAGGAAAGCACAGAATGAAACCAGAAAGGAGGGGAAGGATGTTGGGGGGGGGGGGCGGGGGAAGAGCTCAAGCAAAGGCATAGAAACAACTGGGCAGCAACCGGAAGGATTTGCATTTGTGTCTCAGAAAAATCCTTAATGAGGGGCGCCCGGGTGGCTCAGTTGGTTAAGCGCCTGACTCTTGGTCTTGGTTCGGGTCATGATCTCATGGTTCGCGGGTTCAAGCCCCGCACAGGGCTCCGCACTAATGGTGCAGAGCCTGCTGGGGATTCTGTCTCTCCTCTCTGCCCCTTCACCTGCTTGTGCTCGGTCTCAAAATAAATAAATAAACTTGCAAAAAGAAAAAATCCTTAACAAGACAAATGAAAACCAAAGCACACTAAGTCGGTGAAAAGGTCACAAGGTGGAAAGTGAGTAGAGAAGATAGAGAAAACTTTGTAGAGCCCTTTTTTTCTTACGAGCCTCCTAAAGCCCTCTTTCTGAGGGGAGCTCAAGTGATGTCTAAATAAGCACCTTGGTGACCTTAATGTGGCAAAGAGTCTAGAACTAAAGAAAAAGATTAACATGTATGGCGCCCATTTTGAGCTCAAGTTTAGACTGCAGCTGGTTGGACGGTAGGAAGTCATGGAAGGCTTGAGGAAGAGTTTGGAGGAAGGACATGCCGAAGAGCGTTTGGGGACAGATCCTTGTGGCAGTGAGGCGTGAGGCGGCTGGCACAGGAGATTGGAGGCATAGAGGTCACCAACACTGAAGACGGGGCCCTGACTTCAAGGTCGGCTGAAGGAATGGAAAGGAAGGGGTTTTCTTTGAGAGCTACCGTAAAAAGTTAGAAAATGTCTTGATGGGCCCAGAAATGCCAGGGGGAGTCCAGGGTAATCCCAGGCAGCGGTTTCCAGGTATCCTTCATAAGTTTTTGTTTTGATTTAGGGGTTGTTTTAATTTTATTTTTGTAAATTCTATTTATTTTGGTAGTAACACTTAACATGAGGTCTGCTCGCAACAGATTTTTTTATTTTTATTTTTTAATTTTTTTTAGTGTTTATTTTTTTTAAATTTTTTTTTTTAATGTTTATTTTTGAGACAGAGAGAGACATAGTATGAGCAGTGGAGGGGCAGAGAGAGAGGGAGACATAGAACCCAAAGCAGGCTCCAGGCTCTGAGTTGTCAGCACAGAGCCTGATGCAGGGCTTGAACTCACGGACCCATGAGATCATGACCTGAGCTGAAGTCAGACACTTAACCGACTGAGCCACCCAGGCGTCCCTGCTCTCAGATTTTTAGGATCCAGCTCATTGTCATTGACCATAGGTACAGAGCCCTGCACATCTCTAGGGCTTAGTCATCTTGCTTAACTGAAACTTCATGCTTTCGCTTAGTGACTCCCCATTGCCTCCTTGTTGCTGCTCCTGGCGACCATCATTCTACTCTTTGATTCTATGAATTCGACTCTTTAGATAACTAATGGAATTATTTGATATTTGTCTTTCTGCGACCGGCTTATGTGACGTAACATCCTCACGGTTGGTTCGTGTCAGCACGATTTGCAGAATTTCCTTTTTAACCGCTGAATAGCGTTCCCTTGTACACACGTACCCCATCTCCGTCATCGTCCATCTGCCGGTGAACATTTAGGTTGTGTCCATGTCTGGCTGTTGTGACTAGAGCTGCAGTGAACATGGGAGTGCTAATGTTGCCAAGAACCTGGTTTAATTTTTTTTTTAATGTTTATTTTTGAGAGAGAGAGAGAGAGAGAGAGAGATAGTGAGCGGGGGAGGGGCAGAGAGAGAGGGAAGACCTAGAGTCGGAAGCAGGCTCCGGGCTCTGAGCTGTCAGCACAGAGCCCGACGTGGGACTCAAACTCATGAACTGTGAGATCATGACCCGAGCCGAAGTCGGATGCTTAACTGACTGAGCCACCCAGGTGTCCCTGATTTCAGTTCTTTTGATAAATGCCCAGACGTGCGATTGTTGGATCATATGGTAGTTCTGTTTTTAATCTGTTGAGGAAGCTCCGTCTTCGTTCACATGTTCCGGTTTCTCCACGTTTCACCAACGTCTTTACTTTTTTGTTGTATTTGGGGTTTTTTTTTGGGGGGGCGTTGGGAGGAGGTCAGCCATCCTGACAGGTGTGAAGTGTCTCGTGGCTTGGATTTGCATTTCCCTGATGGTTGGTGGTGGTGAGCACTTTTCCATACACCCACCCATTGGCTCTTTGTGTGTCTTCTTTGGAGAAACGTCTGTTCGAGAGTCGGGTTATTCATTGTTTCTGCTGTTGAGTTTGCAGGACATTACTTCAAGTTTTCAAATCCCGGAGACCGAGAGGGCCCTCCGTCTGTAGAAGTGAAAAGGTCAGGATGGAGTGGCCCACTGAGGACACAAGTGTGGTGCGTCATATTATCCTGGCTCTCAGTCTGGGGAGAGAGGAATAGTGTTTCCGTCTCGCCACCGTTCCCGCCAAGCAGGCAGCGCGGAGCTGGCTGGAGGCGGAGAGGCAAAGAAGGAGACGTAGCCATTTTGGATTTCGTGGATTTATTTCCTTTTTATTTTTCATCAAGATTTTTCATTTCATTTTTCACATCAACAGAGTTGGGTTTAGGGTTCCCCAGGAGAGCGGGAGAGGTGGATGGGCCCCTCCGGGGGTAGAAGGGAGAAGGCTGCGTCCGGCAAATGAGGGGTGAGGGAAGGGGGTACACACTCGTACACTGGGCACTGGAGAAGGCAGTCCTTTGAGCACAGACACCAAAGAGTTCAACGGGCCCCACCTGGGTCAGTGTTACAAAATGGGGGGAGCGACTAGAGGGTGGGGGCACCAGACGCAGCACGAGGAAGGTGAATTTGGATTTTTTGTCGTTTTCACTTTTTTTCCTTTTCACTTTTTTTTTTACGTTTTACAAACAGCTAAAAACTACAACACGTCACAGCTACAGTGGAGGGCAGGAGGGCACCAAAGAAAGCAGCCACACAGAGTGGGGTGGGGCGAGGGCAGCTTCACCTACAGGGGGTAGCACGTCGAAAGGGTGAGATGGGGAAACTGAGGCTTCTGGTCCCACACGAGGGGTCCCTGGCTTCTTGCCCCACCTCTTCCCACTTCAGAGGAGTGGCTGGGGGGGGGGCCCTGCCTCCTGCCCCCGCCCCGGCTCCTTGTGCTTTTTGATCTGCTGGTTTGACCACGTGCCTGGTTTCTTTCCGTCCCCTGCTGCCCTGCGCGCGTGCGCGGGGGCAGGTCGGGGTGGGAGGGCGGCTGTGCGGTCCCTGTCTGTGCTGTAGTGTGGTGGCGCCTCTCACTCCAGAGGCCTGTGCTTCTTGAGAGGAAGGGAGGACCTCATGAGGTGCCCTCAGGTCTCTCTAGACCCCGGGACTCTCATCCCAGCCCAGCCTGGGGCGCCTCCCTCCCGGGCCTGGCACAGAAATCAGCTGAGGGGAGGCACCGTGGGAGGCAGGGTAGCGCGTGTGTCCACTGAGAGTACCCGTGGCCGCATCTTAGGACAGTAGAGGACGCCCCGCCCCGCGGCACTCACACACACACACACAGAAGTGTTACACATGCATTCACACACACAGTCCTGCTGAGCTGCCTCAGAACGTAATATATAAATAAATAAGAATCGGAAAGCTAATTTCATAAAATTCAGGCTTCTTACTTCTAGCCCAAACGGAGGGGGAAGTGGAGGCCAGGGGGCTGAGGTTTATTGCTACTCCCCCAGCATCCAGCAGGTGTGAGAGGGCACCTGTGGCCCTTCCGACTCTTAAGAAGTTCTTTTGGTCCACGGACTACACCAAGCCCCAGCCCCCGGCCTGACCACAGGCCCACGGTTTCACCAGGGCCCGGGGGAGGGAATGAGGGGCAGGGCCCAAGCCTGTGCTGGAGCCCCTGGGGCCGGGAAGAGCCAGGGCCCCTCGCTAACGCTGGGGGAGGAGGGTGTGCACGTCAGGGGAGTGGGGTAGGAGGGGGGAGTGGAGCTGCATCCCAAAACTGGGACGAAGGAGCCTTCCCTGTGTCCCTGCCCACGGGGTCACACACATGCACACGCGCGCGCACACGGCTAAGACACTGAACACGGGGGAGTGGGGAGCAGGGCAGGGAGGGAGGAGGAGGAGGAGCCGTTGGTCTCACAGTGTGCCTGCCACCCTCGAAGCCCCGGAGACCCTCTCACTGCAGCACCTGCCCCCGCGTCTCGGGCAGCTTCAGGGCCAGAGAACTGCCGAGGGCAAGGGCAGCCGAGGCAAACAGGATGGGGGCGGCCTTGGTGACTCCCACGAAGGACGTGAAGATGCTGATCCCCAGCACAGCTGCCAGCTTACAGAGGGCATTCAGGAAGCCGAAGGCTGTGGTCCTGCTCAGGAGTCCCCCGGCACAGAGCAACGGGCAGGCCAAGGAAGAGGCACAGGAGGGTTTGCAGGGGCAGGTGCGCAGGCGGGAGAGTGAAGGAGAGACGGCGGGCAGTGTGCAAAAGGGAGACGGAGAGATCGGAGGGGCGAGGGGTGTCCGTCGGGGAACACAGATTGGGAGGCAAAGGCAAAACACCGAAAAATTAGGTTAACGGTTAAGACTTCAAGGAGTGAATACAAAAGCTACCAGCTCTTCGAGGAGAAACTCGACGGGAACGAGTGGTCTTCTAGCCCTACAGCCGGTTTCCGGCTCAGCCCGCTTCCTCACCCCACCTTCCCGCGCCGTGGAGCCCCTCAGCCGCTGCCCCGCCCCCACGACCCTCCAGCTACCTCTTGTCCGAGGGGTAGAGTTCAACAGTCAGCACGTCCAGCGCGTTCCAGGATGCGATGCTGACCCCCCCAAACAGGCAGAGCAGAGCAATCATGGCTGACTCGCTGTTCCCAAAAGACAGGAAGAAGCAGGAGACACAGGACATCACGCTGGAGCCGGCTGGAGCCAGGAAAGGAGGGAGCGGCATGAGCCTGGCCGAGCGGTGCCCGGCCGCAGCCCGCCCTGCGCCATCGGCGAGGCGAGGGGAGCCCAGGATGAGATTCTTGCTCCCCGAGGACTCAAAAGGAAGCCTCTCCGCTCCTCCCCAGCCTTCCTTATAGTTGTCTTTTTGTTAATAATATCAGTAACAGCCATCTCTTCAAGGACGGCTGTGGGTCAAACAGCTCGATGCTTTGTCCGCATCGACCTAATCCATCAACCCGGTGAGGGGGGGACCGTCCTCGCCCCCCTTTTGCAGATGACGCAGCCGGGCTCATAAAGCCACTCGCCCAAAGTCCAGCGGCGGAGCTGAGGTTCCAAACCCGTGGCCTCAAAGCCTGTGCACTCGCTCGTCCGCCCGCCTCTTTTTCCCCCCAGAGAAGCTTCCATGCCAGGCCCCACCCGATGGCGCAGCCAAGACCCAAGCAGAAGACACGAGAGAGAGAGAACCTTCTCTGGCTCAGCTCTTCCTTCAGAGTAAGGCACGAAGCCCGTCGACGGCCCCGCCCTGCTCCCCGGGGCCCCCGTCAGTTACGACACCCCCCACCACCACCACCCACCACCGCCCCCTTACCGAGCATCCGGAGCCTGCCGATCTTGTCCATGAGCAGGGCAGACACGATATTCCCCGGCAGTACAGCCAGCGTCCCCAGGAAGCTGACGAAGTACACCATGTAGGCGCCCTCGCCGGTGCCCGTCACGTCCAGCGGGCAGCCCTCCTTGCTGTGCAGGAACGTGCTGTTCACCAGGCGGCTGTCCACGAACTTGTACTCGAACAGGTCTGCGGGCAGAGACCAAGACAGGCAGGAAGTCGCGGCAGATGTGAGGGCGCGGCTCGGGGCTCGGGGCTCTGCCTCCGTGGGATCAGTGTGGGGGGGGGGGTCCCGGAATTGCTCAGGGCCTTCATTGCAAGACGTCAGGTAAGAGCACCACAGGAACTAGAAGTCTCTACAGCAGAAAATGACCCTAGTCCGTGAAATCAAACAGGGGGGCGGCTGCTTGCAAGTCTTCTCGTTAATAATCTCTGCCACTTATTATCCCGGCTGTCTGCCCTTAGCCGGCTAGAAGCAGCAGCAGTACTGTGGGCTTAGGAGAAAGTACTAAGCAAAACATTAAAAATCATGAAGAGCCCTTCCGTTGTTCCCGGCAAGTCGGGGAAGACTACCCAGTGCTCCCCCGGGGCCAGGAACCCCGGGCCGGTCAGCAAGGCAGCGTTTCACCCGCGCATCGTTTGAGAATCACTGCTCTGAAAACCGGACTAACCCCCTGACGCCCACCCTTTGACCCACCAGATACTCCTTTAATGTTTTTTCCCTAAAGACCCTGTTGGAATGAGTTTCTCTGGCAAAGCACACCGATCACAGCTCCGATTTGCCTTGATTCCGGCTCAGAGGTGAAGCAACTTGGTGTTTGTGCCAGTTTTACTTAAAACCATGACAGAATAACGTGCAGTCTCCGTCCGGTTCTTGGCGTTATCGGCGGTAGCGAGTGGCCCCACGCCGCCGTCCCGCAGGGCTCCGGAGAGCCGGCTTGTGAACCCCGGGCCAGGGGCTGAGGAACCTTCCTCCTGCCCGCCTCCACCCTCCGGCCCGACAGCCGCGGCGCCTTACCAGTGTTGTAGAACACGGTGTTGATGAAAGTGCAGTTGCGGAAAAACGTGTTGCTCGACGTGACGTCCTCGAAATAACACTCCTCAAACAGGGAGTCTTCAAAGGACACTGACTTCAGACGGAGCCCGATGAACCTGTGAGGCCAGGACGGTGAGAAACACTGCGCCCTGACCCTCATAGCCTCGTCCAAGACTCACTGCCTCGGAATTGAGAAACCACGGGTACTTACTCCCAAACACCCTGTCTCCGAACTCCCAGCCTCAAGAAAGAGACCAGGGGTAGAAGGGCCAGGGAAGAAGAAGGGAAACGCAAGGGTCCCCACGTACTTGTCATTGAAGTACTGGCCCCCTCTGTGGATCTGATTCTCCAGGGTGAAGTTGAAGGTCACGTGCTCCACGTGCTCCCCAAGGAACAGTTTGGTGCGGGCTTCGTAGTCCACCGCCTGGAGGTGGCGGATCATGTCGGGGAACCAGACAGTCAGGCCGTAGTAGCTGAAGAGTCCAGAGCGGCGGAATCAGACGGGGCTCAGGACGAGGACCAGAGGGCCCCGAACGAGGGGCCGGAGAGTCAGGACCTCGCTCGCCGCTCCAGGCTCCTCCCTCACCACTCCTCCCTTCGCCAGTTGCCGTCGGTCCGCGGGGCGTCAGGTTCTGCCCGCCCACCGCACTCTCATCTCCCGGCCCCTGGCTACTCCATCCGCCTAACGCAGTCTCCCTGCCACCACCCCACCCAGCCTGGCCAACCTCCGTTCGTCCGTCAGGACCTAGGTCCCGGCGCCCCCACACACCTCCTCACCTGAACGACATGGTGAACCACACGCCCATCATCATGAGGGTGATGCGTCGATATTCTGGACCAAAGCAGGAGAGGAAATTCCCCCAAACCTGGGTGCAACAAAACCAAGTCAGAGAGTGGCTGCACTGGCTTCTAACACTCCCGCCCCAGGCCCCCCATTTTCTTCCTGACGCCTTCTCTTCAGTTCACCCATCACCCCACACACAGGCTCAAGCCCTGCCTTTGCCTCCACCTCCCCCACCCCTTCTCTCTCTTCCCCACACCACCTTTCATTACCTGCCCCCCCAGGCTCAGGGCCCGGACCCCCCAGCGCTGGTACCAGGTCCCGGTGTCTGACTGGATTTCAATCAACTCATCCTCCTGGTGAATTGTCTTAATGTGCGTTACCTGGGGTCAAGAGAAGGGCTTAGCAGTCACACGGTCGGTGCTTCCCAGCCCCACCCAGGTGCCTCGGTTTCAACACAGTAGCAAAATGGGGGCAGGGGGTGGACGCGGTACCCTGAGAGGGGGCGCCGAGGGAGAATGTGGTCGGAGAGGTCTAGGGAAGGCAGGGGCAGGGGGGCGGGGGCCGGAGGGCCTCGGTGGGGGGGGGAGGGGCTCCGGCTCACCGAGAAGACTCGCTCAGGATGTCCCTTGGCTCGCATGTTGGTGTCGTGCACCTGCTTCAGCACCATCCAGGCCTCGTCGTGCTTTCCGTTCTAGGGCCACAGACACAGTCCCCACTCCAGGTTAGCTGCTCCCCCACCCAGGGCCATAGGCCGCCGTCCTCCGATGAGGCTCCCACCCCCACCTCTGACCTGCGGGCGTGTACATCACCCGCAGTGAAAGAGCCCCACGTGCAATAAAATCTCATTAGACTTGGGCAACCGCAGGGGGAGTCCAGGGCACAGAGAGAACCGGGAGCCCCTGGTACGATGCCAGAGAAACGGAAAACAAGGGGATTGCTGACGAGGGGCAGGTAGGCTGTGAGTAGGGGCAGCATCCTAACGCTGCTGGACCAGGATCCACTGCGGGGGGGGGGGGCAGGAGAGGGTGGGACCTTCTCTTGCTCCATAGAGTCAGGGGCAGAGCGCCTGCCTGCAAAGTCTGAAGCCACCCGTGGCTGGGCAGGTGTCCTGGTTTCTCCACCCACAGAGCCCCTCGGGAGATACAAGACAAGGGAAACAGGTAACAGCCTCAGGAGCGGGCGCCCCGAGAGGGTCCCACAAACCAAGCCCACCGTGCGCCCCCTGCCGCCCCTCCCCCAGCCTAGCCCCAGCCCCACTCACCTCCAGGAAGAAGCGGGGGCTCTCAGGCTGCGTGGTCAGAGCCCCGATGGCAAACACGGAAGGGAAGGCGCAGACGAGGACAAAAACCCTCCAGCTGTGGAACTGGTACGCGGACCCCATCTGGAAGCTCCAGCCTGGCAGGGACAGTCAGCATCGGCAGACAGGCCAGAGGCTCCCGGCACAGGGCGCCCGGGAGAGGAGGGGGGAGCCCGGGGCGCGTTCCCCGGGGGGCCGCTCACCGTAGTGGGGGATGATGGCCCAGGCCATGGCGGCTGCATACACTCCACCAATCATCCAGAACATGCAGAGCCAGCTCAAGTGCTCCCCGCGCTTCTCCTGGGCCAGAAACTCCGAGAAATAGGAGAAGACAATGGGGATGGAGCCTCCGATCCTGGAGGGCATTGTGGGAATGCGGCGTTAGAAAATGGCCCTGTTTCGGACCCCCTGCCCCGGCACCTTTCACCTTCCGCTGCTTGTCGAAGGGACTGCCTCTCACCCGGGGCCCTACGCACTCCCTCGCCACCAGGCCTTACGCGCCCATCCACGGGGCCCCGGGAGGCAGGCGGGAGGTCTGAGCCAAAGGGGAGGAACGAACACCGAATCTGGAAGAGGACTGCTGAGTTGCCAGCAAGAGAGGGAAGACGGTTGCGGGAACCCCCGCAGGAAAGAGCCGGGCAGGGAGGAGTCTGAGGACAGGCGTGCGCGCGCCGCCGGACAGGGCCAAGACTGCGTGCAGGTGGCGCGGGGGGTGTAGCAGCGCGGTGGGTCAACGCTGCGGATTTGTGGCAGCTGCGGGGGTTACCCCCGGGGTCCGTTGTCAAATGCAGGAAAGATGGAGACTCGGGAGGGGGTAACTCCGGGGTTCACAGGCACCCAGGGGTGAGGCCGAGATCTGCCAGGCCTCTTCCCGGAGCTGGGCTCGGAACGGAACTGGAGGGTGGGGGGGAGGGCTCAGGGGCGGACGAGACATGGAATGGTGTTCTGGACAGGCGGTAGATGGGTCCAGGACTGGGGGGGGGGCTGGCCTGGAGACGGTAGGAGAAAGGAATTCATTCATCCTGTCCCTACGTATCTGAGACGCATCTGGCGTGCCTGGCACCGTGCCGCGCTCTAGAAATAGAACAGTGAGGAAGGCACAGCCCTCCTTCGGGACTGCCCCCAGGGGCTTAGGCGGTGGCCACTCACCCAACCCCAGAAAGGAGGCGGCAGAAGAGGAAAGTGCCATAACCCTGGACGAAAGATGAGAAAAAGGCGAAGACGCTGTTGACTGAGAGCGAGATGAGCAGACACTGCCTCCGACCCAGCCGGTCGGCCAGGCCGCCCCAGAGAAAGGCTCCCACCATCATGCCCAGGTAGACTATGAGGCCTGCAGGGAGGGAAACAGAGACGGCAGAGGTGTGAGCAGGCACGCGGCGGCTCGCTCGCTTTTTGAGCATTGAGTGAGCTAGAACTGCAGCAGGATGGATCGAGGAGCCGGAAGGTTCTAGAACAGGTAAGTCCGCCCAGAGATGAGAGCAAGTGAGAGTTCCGTCTTCGCTCACGGAACGTCGTCTCTGCGGATCAGAGGTCCGGAGGCAGGAATGCAGGCACGGGGGACCCCCGGAATTCCGCCCCCCGCCCCCCGCTCTCTCTTGCTTGCTCTCACCTCTCACCGTGTCTCTGTCTCTGTCTCTGTCTCTCACACACACACACACACACACACACACACACACTCCCATCTCTGGCTTGCCTAAAAGGAGGAATGGAACTGCCCCAATTCCCAGACCTGCCCAGGGTCCCGTCTCCCCTCCCTGGGAGCAGCAGGAGAGATCTCCTGTGTCTCTGGGAAAGCAGCTTGAGTCCTTCAGCTCCCCCTCCCCCAAAATCCCGCACACGGGACCCGCGCTTCGCCCCTCCCAGCCCCGACGCTTCTGGCCCTAAACCTCTCCTGTTCCTCATTTCCTCCCAAGTTCAGAGTCAGAATGATCCTGAAAGTCTCTGCCCCAAACTCTGCATTTTACCCGTGCTTCAGCCAAGCCCCAAGGAGCGGGGATCTCCGCGACCTCTCATGGCCACTTGGGAGCAGTGCCAGACCAAGAGACCCTCTGCGGGTGAGTCCGGGAGGCTTCCTCCCCCCGGGGCCCACACCGGGAAGGGCCACTAGAGACCACTCGCTGGCCCCGAACACCCCAAGGCTTGCCCAGAGCAAGCGTGGCCGGTGTCTCCGGCTGAAGGCAGGCCCGGGATTCCTCCCCGATCCCCACCCCCCTACACTGACGCCTCACTTGAACTGGGGAGTTTGGATCCTGACTTCTTGCTTCCCCGATCAGGGAAAAGCAGCAAGATGGCAGAAGGGAAGTCTCTGAAGAAAGACCCCACAGGGGCCCATCCCGCCACGGGCACCGCCTGCAGAACCAACTCACTCAGCAGACCACCACCCGACCACTGCCCCAAGCCCCAGCCCGGCTGCCCGCCCCCAGGCCTCTCCTGCACAAACCGCCTCACTGTGACCCCAGCCCAAGAGGAGGGTCTGTGAGGGACGAGCATGCAGATCTCGGGATCGGGGCCCTAGGGAGCCCGGCGGTAAGGACAGGGGTTCTCGGGAGCAGCGGTGTTTCCAGAGTTTGGGGCGGGACAGGGCTGGCAGGGGCCCCCAGCGTGGCTTACCCAGCATGCCTTTGTTGGAGTCCGACAGGCACATGTCTTTCTCGGCGCTAGGCAGCACGAAGCCCACCACGAAGACCTCGACGCCATCGGCCATCAGCGCCAGGCCGAGCACGAAATAGAGTGTCCACTGGAAGCGGCCGTGGCCGCACTCCCGCAGGATGGCTTCGTACTGCTGAGCCAGTTCTTCCCGTTCTTTCCGCCGCTGCGCCTCCCCCCGGCCGCCAGGGGGGCCCTCCCCCTCGCCCAAGCCCCCCCGCGCCCCGGCCAGGGGAGCCCCGTCGGCCATCCGCTCGCCTTTGCCCCCAGACTCCGCCCTGGGGATGCCCTGGTACTCCCCCTCGTAGACCTCGTCGTCTTCGTCGTGGCCTTCGGTGGCATCGCTCGAGGCGCCGCCGTCCTCCTCGTCCTGGGCCCCTTCCCCGCGGTAGTAGCCGTCGGCGGGGGCGGGGAAGTCATCGTCCTCCTCCTCCTCAAAGCGGGAGTAGGAGCGGCGGGAGTATTCGTCCTGGACCCTGTCCAGGCCCCTCACCACCTTCTTGGCCGCATGCTTCTTGACTTCCTTGGCGATGTCTTTGGCCCCTCGGATGAAAGCCGCCCGGTCTCTGAAGCCTTCTTCCATGATGGGTCTTTGGGGGGGGCGCTTCACCGGGCCCCCTCCACTCCCTGCCCCTGATTCAGGTTTTGCTCGAGGACCTCGTGAAGTCGGAAAGACGCCTTCCCCACCCAGTTACTTAGGTGAAGGGTGGCCAAGCGGCTCTGGGCGCAGACGAGGAGGAAACAGGACCCGGCCAGTGAGTGCGTCGGAGGGGAGAGGAGGGAGAGAAGCTCTGGCCGGTTCAGTTGGATACATGGGGAGGGGAGAGGGGGCGCGGGCGAATGGGAAGGGAAGGGGGAGCCAGGCTGTGGGAGCTGAGCTGGGGAGCCAGGCTAACTCAGGGAAGGCCGCCTACTCCTCTCGAGATCTAGAAAACAGAAGAGGGGGTGAAAAGGAGGTCGTGAGGCCTAAAATGGCAAGGAAGGTGGATACAGAGCTTCCGCCAACCCAGAGCCCCACCGAGGCCGTGGGATCGGACGGTCCCCCTGCTTCGAGCCCGCACTCCGTTAAAGAGGAATGACTACCCGGGCCAACTGCGGCCCACCCTGACCGTGGAGATGAGGCCTGTGAGACTGGCCCCAGAGTCAAGGTCGCCTGCCTAGAGCCCTCCTTCTGCCCCCCCCCCCGGCCCCACATCAAGATCAGACCCCTTGCTTTACCCCCGAACTGCGAAGAGCAAGACAGGAAGTACGAGAAAGCACAGTCCTCTGCTCTAGTCTGGTCTGGCTTTCTTCCTCGGGGCAGAGCTTGGGGAGAGGGGGTAAAAGGAGGGTCGGGTCCTCCAGCCCGCTGACTTCAGTCTGCTGATGGCAGCTCCAGCGGGGCCTCCGGGGTCCCGGCCTCGGGTCCCCACAAGGAAGGGTTTTCTCGGCGGGTGAACACCCGCTTCCAGGGCCACACAGCCTTGGGTCTGACTTCTTGCTTCCGCACGCACTAGCTGAGTGACCTCGGCCACGTCTCTGGGCGTCCGGGCCTCAGTGTCCTCTCATTTAAGAAGGGGAAAGCAAGGATTGGATGACATAACGTGTATAACTCCTCACCATAGCACCTGGCACATAAAAACCGATTAAGACATGTTGGTTATTACTCTCCCTGATGCTGAGAATATGTGTCCTCCCCTGTCCTCCCGCACAAGACCCCAGAATAAAAGCCACCTCCTGCTTACGAGCATAAGCAGCAAACAGAGATCCCGGCAAGGAGAAAGCGGGTTCGGGGCAAAGCACATGACAGTCACGTGACCTCAACTGAAATCCCGGCTCCGCTCTTGGGCCAACTATTTAATTTCCCTAAGCCTCGGTGTCCTCGTATTTGAACTGGGGACCATGACCTGTATTTTTCTGAGTCCACGAGAGAATTCAACCTCACAGTAGATACTCGGTAAATTAGTTTCCTTCCTTCCTGTTAGGCTGAGAAAAGGTGACAGAAGCAGGACGCAGCAAGGGAAGAGCGGGGAGTCCTACTCGGATCAGCCTCCCAAACCAGAGCCCCAAGGCCTCTCTGTGTTCAAATTAATTCCGGCAGATGGGCCCACACTGTCCCCCGCCAGACACAGAAGGGAAGCCGGGGCCTGAGGTCACGGAGCAGAGGTGATGTCGGGCTGCTGCCACCTTCCTCCGGGACACCATCCATGCGCCCATTGCCTGGGGGGGGCGGGGAGGGACAGACATGGCTGATGGAATACACACTTTTCCAGCACCATTGCTTGGGGGGGGGCTGAGGTCTATGGCTGCACCTCCTTTCTCCAGGGCCTGCCTTCCTAATCCCCCTTAATCCTTCCTGCTCCTCCTCCGAGGAGTCAAGGAAAAAGGAGTCCACAAACCCCGCACTGCGTAGGAGGCCAGGGTAGAATGAAGGGGGCCTTGGGCCTCCCCCCCCAAAAGAGACATCCTCCAGAGGGAAACACAGGCGAGCCCCCCCCCGCTTCCTTCAGAGAAGCAGAAGTAGGCCTAGACTCTGATGGGAGATCATTCCCCTAAAAATATCCTGCCTCCAGTTCCCACCCATCCAGGGCCTTCGTTAAATGTCACACGCGCGTGCACACAGGGGCCCTGGGAGAAGGGGGTGAGCGATGCTACGGGGCTCGGAGAGGAGCCCGGGCAAGCAGAGCCTCAGCCCCTCGGGCCAGACGGAAGCGGTGGATGACGATGACCAACACCAGTGACCCCTAGGTCACCTTCTTTACTTTATGGTTCGAGGCCCAAACCAACCCCCACGCAAGAGAAGAAGCTGGACTGGCCTCCCTGCAATGGCCGTTGGCTTTCCTCTCCTTGCCTTCCCAGCTAGGGTCTCCCTCCCGCTCCCCAACCCCCCCCCAAGGAGACAGATGAACCCATCAGGAACCACATGCTGTGTTTATCAACACTGTTCACCCCTGCGAGGTGCGCGGAGGGTACATAAGCTCCCAGGGCTCCAGCAGGATGCGCACACGCCGGCTCCCCCCCCCCCCCCAGGGCCAGGGAGCCCAGGAGGTCGGAAGGGAGAGAAAGAAGACAAATTCTTTGAGTTGGTGAGGAAGTGGTGCTATTTTTAGCCCCCGAAGCAGCACCGGGTGGCTAAGCCTGGAGGAGAGAGAGGGGGCTCGGAGAGGCGGAGGTTACAGGAGACAGGATTCAGGCGTACGCGGCCCTTTAAGGCTGGCTGGCTCCACCTGACCGGAAAGATGTGCCCAGGAGATTTTTCTGCAGAAGGGGGGAGGGGGCTCCCGGCCAAATGCTTCCCTTCAGGACGACTCACTCCGCCCCCGATTATAGGGGGGGTCCAGAAGCCCCCACCCCCAATCAAAGTCCCTGACTGTGGGGGTCACCCGGATTCCCCAACTGTCCCTGGCCCAGGTGACAAGGTCATTAAGAGGCGGTCACTTATCAAAACAACCACCGAGAGAGAGAGGTGCGGGTCCAAGGAAGCCGGTGCGCTGGAGACCCCCTCCCCGTTCCAGCTGGGTGCTTGAGCCTCAGCCCCCCACCCAGGACGCAAAGGGCTGCACCTCCCCTCCCTCCATCCTACCGCAAGGGTTAGGAAGATGGAGCATTCCTAGTTCTGAGGGAGAAACAGAGGAAGGTGAGAATGCTCACGGCAGAGGAATACGCAGGGGCAGAGGCAGGGGCGCGGGGAGAGACCGCCCCCACCAGCCACCAGCGTTGGCAGCGACAGCCCCCCAGCGCCCCCCGCCCCGGCTCGCCTCTGCCCTGGCATAACAGAGGAGCCCCTAGAATTGACTGGAACCTATTCTCTTAGTCCTGCCTCTGGGCAAGGGCCCATCATCACTCAACACCCCTTCCCCCCCGCACCCGGGAGCAGCTGCCCAGCCCTCGCCCCCCACGCGTGCCCCCAACCCTGGCCGTTTACCATGGCTCTGCCCGGCATCCGTTCTTCCTTCCCTCCCTCCCTCCTTCACCTGCCCTTCCTCCACTGCCCCCCCACCCAAGTGCAGGGGAGCAGACTGAGGCAGCATCCATTCTCTGGCCCCAGCCAAGGTCACTTATCATGGGGAGGCAAGGTGAGGAGGGCATTGGACTTCGAGGGGACCCTACCTCACCTAAACCCCCTCCCCAACCCTGTCAATACCGGAGAGCGTCCTAGGGACTTGGCTCAGGTGGAGAAAAACCCCTTACTCCATCCGTCTATTCCGATCCGCACGGCAACTGCATTAAAGGGCCTTTCGAACCACCACCAGCCCCCTCGCCCCTAACGCGGGGACGGTCACCCTCCCCGCGAGCACAGCATCCGAGGATAAAATGGCTGCAAGGCCAGGCAAGGATGCTGCTGCCCCCGGCGGGGCGGACGGAGGAGGCCCGAGAGCGGGGTCTCACCTGCGCGGGGGGCCCCGGGGAAGGCAGTCCCGGGGGAGGGCGGGGGTCCCGGCCGCGGGGCTGGCGGCGGCGGCGACTGCTCCGGGTACCAGGGGAAGCGGCAATGCAGACCTGCCTCCCACCGCCCCCCCCCCCACGCTCCGGCCCCGCCTCCGCCCGCCTCCTCCCTCCCCCCAACCCCCCCGGCGCCGCCGAGCATCGGGAGAGACCATTGTGGGGGGGGGGGAGCTGCAGAAGAAAGGAGGATGGGGAGGGCCTCGGGGCACCGGGGAGCACGGATGAAGGAGCGGAGGGGACTGTCACAGGCGCAGCCGGAGATGACACGCGGCCCTTCCCAGCCCATTCCCAATAAAAGATGAAAGGGACTCAGGCGAGAACAGTGATGTCGGGAAGACGGTGGGGACACCGGGAGTGGGGAACGAAGGAGGCAGACCCTTTGCCGGCGCCGCATCCCTAGTACGGCAGGACTCACAAATTTCAGGGGTTCTCTCTGCCTCCGCAGCACCCCCCTCCTTCCCCTGCCCCTCTGTTCCCAGCCAGACCTCCTTCCCACGACCCTCTGCTCTCCCCCAGGCCGGAGGGCTCGGCATGCGAGAGGAAGCAGGAATAACAAAGTTTTTAATCCTGAACTGTCAGAGGCGAGACCCCTGGATCCCTCCCATCTTTAGACACAGAAACCGTCCTGGGGGTTTATTTCCGGGGCAGGCCTCCCGCCCTCCATCCAGCTGGTAGCCACGGAGGTGAGTAGGGGAGGAAGTGAGAAGGAGTTACAGGCCTGACCTTCTCCTTCTATTCATTTGCTCCAATGACTCAAAAAGGGACGCCCTCAATGCTCTGTCCAATTTCTTTTAGCGCACGCACACACACTCACACTCACACATACACACACACACACACACACACACTTCTGCTTCCGGGCAGGAAGGAATGAATGGTTTCAGTTCTTCGCTTTGCCCCCCCCTCCCCACCAATAGCCTGGGCTCCGAGGTCCAAGACATCCCGCCAGGTGATCGACGCCCCTGCTCCAGAGGCGAGGTTGCCGGGGGTTTGGGGGGGGCGGGTACACACACTGAATGTGTCTCCCTATCTAGGTAAGGGCTTAGGCTCCTCTGGACCACGCAGGGACCAGCGGCTCTGACCTGGGTTCTCACTTCTGTAAGCTGTGGGCTCAAGTGCTCCGCCTCTCTGAACCTCACTTTTCTCATCCGGAAAATGAGGGGCTGGGACTGGAGGCTGCCCCAGCCCCCTCTCAGATCTCATAGTGCGAGATTCTACTTCGCCGCCCATGGAGATTTCAGAAGGCCGCTCGAAGGGGCCTGGCGGGCCCGTGTCCCCAGGGAGCTCCCGGGTGGCGTTTGCGGTGTCGAATTTTCCACGGACGGGAATGTCCGTCTAAAAACAAGAAACCAAATAAATAAATAAATAAATAAATAAATAAATAGAAACAAGAAACCAGTTCAAAAGGCAAAGCGTTTATTTCAGATCGAAGAATTGCAAATTCAGGGCACAGAATTGTAGGTTGAAACCCAAATAGTCGTCCCGATTACAGGAAGTGGACTCAGGGTTTTTACTGAGGAAAAAGAGGAAGATTAGATACATTTTTTGAAAAAGGGGTTCATCGGTGCTGATGCGCCGGGCTGGATTTGTACTTCTTTGACGGGGCAGGAGAAGGGGTCACCGGGCAAAAGTCCGCCTCACTCAGTTTGTTTTTCTCAAAGAGGATTTTCTCCTTCTCGTGGACATCTTGGGATATTGGCAATCTGGCCCAGGTTCAAAGGTTTAGGAAGCAAGACGTGCCAGGAAGTTCCTCCGGTATGGCTTTCTGCCTTGAAATTTACAATTTTTTTTAATGTTTATTTATTTTTGAGACAGAGAGAGACAGAGCATGAGTGGGGGAGGGGCGGAGAGAGAGGGAGACACAGAATCCAAAGCAGGCTCCAGGCTCTGAGCCGGCAGCACAGAGCCGGATGCGGGGCTCGAGCTCACAGACCACGAGATCGTGACCTGAGCTGAAGTCGGCCACTCAACTGACCGAGCCACCCGGGCGCCCCTGGCTCGATTTTTAAAAATGGCGGTACTTATGTCTTTTCTTGTGGGCCCGGGTTTCACAGACTTCAAAGCCATGTCCTGGAAATACCTGTTCGTGCCAACGAAGTTTACAATTGACTGGCACGGAAAGCCATGAAACCTACGTGTCAGTGACCATGAGAAACCTCCCTGTCGCTCAGGCTCACGTCCGCCACGTTCTCTCCTGTAAGCCAAGTCGGAACCGGAATGCCAACATATACACGCACGACGACAGCACGGGACGGGAATGTTTTTATCTGTCATGGCATCAAGCCATCCCCGGCAAGGAGCCGTGCCAACGGGTTCAGAGAACTCTCCTTGGCCGCAGTCCTGGCCCCCATCTCGATGGACGGGCGGCCTTGCCAGCCTTCCTGGACTACACCCTGCGGGCTAAAGCACTCTTTCCAGAACTCGGAAAGGCCGTGCCTGCGTGGACCTCAGGGACTCCCCCTCCGCTTGGCTTCCCGTGCTGACCCCGCTTCCGTCCAGACATTCGTTTTTAGATATGTTAAGATTGTCAGTTAGGTGACAGCCAAGCCTGGCTGGCTGGGAGCTGGGGTGTCTCTTTAAGGTGACTTGGCCTGCTCTCAACTTACCCGCTACTCGCTCAAATGGGGATCTTGGCATCTTAGAGAGCAAGGCCGTGTGTGGTTTTCCAGCGCTGAGAAAGTTTTTCCATCATTTTCCCCAGGAACCACAGACCCCTGCGCCTCACCCCTACTCCTTCGCCGTCCCCTTGGCTGGGTCAGTCCTGGCCCCTCTCCCCCTTCCGCCTACTCTGTTCTCACTTGTCACCTGGGGTAGCCCCACGACTTTCGTCCTGTCTACGTGCTGCCGATTCCTCCTCTTCTGTCTCCAGGGCAGACCTTTCTACCAAGCCCGAACTCAAAATCTCCTTCTGCCGTCTCAGCGTCGCCACCTGGCTCTCTCTCGTAAGCACCTCGAACGTGACACCCACAAAGGAACTTCAGCTCGAGGTCTTTCTCGGCCCTTCGCCGGGCGTTCAGGCCAGAAACGTTGCCCTTACCCTTGTTTCCTTTCTTTCTCTGATCGAGTCTCGTCAGCCCTCCTTCAAAATAGGTTCTGAGTGTCCCACTTCTCGACCGCTGTCCCCTAGTCTCAGCCACCATCGTCTCTGTCCTTTGTCACGATAGCCCCTTCCCTGATTTCCTTGCTTCCAGCCTTGCTCTGCTCATTATTCTCAGCGCTCAGGGGGATCCTCTAAAGCAAGCCTGATTTAGCAGATACTCTCCCAAGAGAAATCAGTGCGTATGTCTCAAAAAAAAAAAAAAAAGACAGACACAGGGGCGCCTGGGTGGCTCAGTGGATTGAGCGTCCAACCGTGGCTCAGCTCATGAATGTGCAGTTCATGAGTTCAAGCCCCGCATCCGGCTCACTGCCGTCGGCACAGAGCTGGCTCCCTCTCTCTCTGCCCCTCCCTAGCTCTCTCTCTCTCTCTCTCAAAAATAAACATTAAAAAAAAAAGACAGGCGCGAGTATTTTCATAGCAGCTTCATTCATAAGATTCAAACGCTTCAAATTCAGGTAAACGAACTTGGTATATTCACATCAGGAATACTATCTGGCAAATTTTTAAGAGACTGAACTACACTCTATGTGACAGGATAAAAAGATCTCACCAAATACTGAGGCTAAGAAGCTGGACCAAAAGGAGGACATACTCTAGGAACGCATTGACGTCAAGTGCAAAGGAAAAGCAAAGTTCTCTACAGCGAAGGAAAAAACTAGAGGCTGCCGCCAGGAAGTGAAACTTGACGGTGAAGGGGGCACGAGGGAGCCCTCTGGGTGCCGGACAGGTGCCAACATCTTGATCTAAAAGGTTAGGTTAAAAGGATGCAGACACATGTGAAAACTCTCTCCAATCTCGGTGTTTTCCTGAATATGTTTAACTGCGATTTTCAGGAAAAGTTTTCGTGAGATTTTACCGCTCCCCTTTCCTTAAATCCTCCGATGGCTTCCCGTTGTCCTAAGAATTAAATCCAAACTCTTTTTTTTAATGTTTTTTATTTCTTTTTGAGACAGAGAGAGACAGAGCGTGAGTGGGGAAGGGGCAGAGAGAGAGGGAGACACAGAATCCGAAGCAGGCTCCAGGCTCTGAGCTGTCAGCACAGAGCCCGACGCGGGGCTCAAACTCAGGAATTGCGAGATCATGACCTGAGCCAAAGTCGGCCACTTAACCGATTGAGCCCCCCAGGCGCCCCAAAATCCAAGCTCTTAATCAAAAAGCCCTTGTGGGATCTGGCCCCTGCCGTGTCGGGGGGACCTCTGCATTAGCCTCCCTGGTCTCCCCGCTTTGGCTCCGCCGTGCCCGGTGCCCGTCCGCCGGAGGCCCCTAGCGCCCGCGGCCCTGCTGCCCGAGCGCCCTTCCCCCAGATCTCTGCCTTGCCCTTCCGGGCTCCACTCAGAAGTCACCCTGCAGATGACCGATCCCCCCCCCCAGCCACTCCCCTGTCCCCCTGCCTTATTTTTTTTCCGGCCAAGATGTCCCTACCGAAAATTATTATTGTTATTTGTTCACTTTGGTATTTTTGGCCTCCTCCTACTTAGATTGTCATTTCTAAGGGAGCAGGGCCCTCATCTGACGTCTTAACTGCTATCTCCCCAATATCCATTAAGTAATCACTTACTGAAAGAGGATTCCAGATAAGTCCAACGTTATTACCTTTCGCGTATGCGAGAAGTTTCTGCTTCCTCCCACGACGCAGGAGTGTTGAGCTCATAGGTGAGGAATTTGTTGGAAAGAATATGACCTCATTGCCTACCGAGAGTTGCCGCATTTTTAGTCCAGAATTGTTCCCATCCCTCGACTCAGCGCTTCTCCACAACGGCTGATATCAGGTGGGGAACTAAGACGGTGGCCCAGGAGGTGACAAGCGGGTGACGTTGGCGGTGACGTTGGTGAACGCTGCTAGAGCGTCCACCTGGCTTGGGCACTTTTCTCACTGCTTCACAGTGACCAACTCACCCCCCGTCGCCGACAACCCCAGGCAATGTAGATTCAGACACCGAATGCTTTTTAAATGCATCCATTTTTTTTTTTTTAAAGAATCTTTTTTTAATTTTTTTTAATTGTTTATTTTTGAGAGAGACAGAGACAGAGTGCAAGTGCGGGAGGGGCAGAGAGAGAGGGAGACACAGAATCCGAAGCAGGCTCCAGGCTCCGAGCTGTCAGCACAGATCCCGACGCGGGGCGCGAACTCATGAAGTGTGAGATCGTGACCTGAGCTGAAGTCGGACGCTTAACCGACGGAGCCACTCAGGTGCCCCTAAATGCATCCATTTAAAGTGTGCAGTTCTGGAGCACCTGGGTGGCTCCCTCTGACTCTTGTTAAGCCTCTGACTCTTGGTGTCGGCTCAGGTCATGATCTCGCCGTTCATGAGATCGAGCCCCAAGTCAGTCTCTGCACTGGCAGTGCAGACCCTGCTTGGGATTCTCTCTCTCCTCTCTCTCTCCCTGCCCCTCCCCTGCTTGAGCTCTCTCTCTCTCTCTCAAAAATGAATAAACATTGGGGCGCCTGGGTGGCTCGTCCGTTAAGTGTCCGACTTCGGCTCAGGTCATGATCTCACAGTCTGTGAGTTTGAGCCCCGCGTCGGGCTCTGTGCTGACGGCTCAGAGCCTGGAGCCTGCTTCGGATTCTGTGTCTCCCTCTCTCTCTCTGACCCTCCCCCACTCATGCTTTGTCTCTCCTGCTCTCAAAAATAAATAAAAACATAAAAAAAAAATTTAAAATAAATAAATAAATAATGAATAAACATTTATATATATGTGTGTGTGTATATATATATATATATATATATACACAGTTCTATGAGTTTTAACAAAAGCATACACCCATGTAAGCACCCTTTGAACAAGATAAAGAATGTTTCCTTTGCCCCCAAAAGTTCCCTTGCCTCTACAGTCAGTGTCCCCATCCCTGGCAATTACCGATCTCCTTTTAGTCACCCTACATTAGATTTGTTTTTTCTAGGGGCGCCCGGGTGGCTCAGTCCGTTAAGCGTCTGACTTCGGCTCAGGTCATGATCTCGCGGTTTGTGGGTTTGAGCTGCTGAGAGCTCGGAGCCTGGAGCCTGTTTGGGATTGTGTCTCCCTCTCTCTCTGCTCCTCCCCAGCTTTGGCTCTGTCTCTCTGTCTCAGGAATAAATAAACATTTAAAACAATGGGGCGCCCGGGGGGCTCAGTTGGTTAGGCGGCCAACTTCAGCTTGGGTCATGATCTCACGGTCTGTGAGTTCGAGCCCTGCGTCGGGCTCTGTGCTGACGGCTCGGAGCCTGGAGCCTGCTTCGGATTCTGTGTCTCCCTCTCTCTCTGCCCTTCCCCTGCTCATGCTCTGTCTCTCTGTCTCTCAAAAATAAATAAAAATGTTAAAAAATTTAAAAAATAAATAAAATTAAAAAATCAAGATTTGTCTTTTCTAGAGTTCCATGTAAGTAGAGTCATACGGAATGTAGGTCTCCGGCTTCTAGAGCTCTCCGGGTTTTTAACCACTGCCTTATAAAGCTCCCTGGTGTAGCTTCTTTGCCGAGTTACCCGTCAAATTGGCTACTTAACATCAGCCACCCTCCCCCCACCGTGTTCCCTCACTGCTTCTACCCACCACACTCCAGGCACGAGAGAGCATCAGGATGGGGAAATCGGAGGGACAAAACAGGGTCACTGCTAGCACTCCTAAGATACCACGAAGTTCCAGGGAGAGATGCTAACAAACGGAGTCCAAAAAAAGCCCCTGTCCTCTAGGAGTTCGTAACCCGGTTAAAGAGGGAAAGTCTTAGAAGAAAGCTGGTAAGTAGCCAAGGAAAACAGTCACTCATTCGACAAGTACCTACTCGGTAAATAACGTGATGATGCCATTGGCTCTGGCGTTCAGGCAGATCTGGCTTCGATTATTCCATCTCTGATTCCTCAGCTCGTGAGCTTGGTCAAGTAACTTAATATCCATTTCCAGATCTTAAAATGGGGCAATGACAAAACCCACCTGGGGGGGGGGGGAGCGGGTTGTTATAAGGATTAACTGAGACACACACTTCATACAGTTTGAAACACTTAGTACCGTAGCAGGCATGTTAGCGAAACACTTAGTACCGTAGCAGGCATGTTAGTGAGAGCTCAGTAAACATTAGCTGTTCCTATTTTTGCAATCATTGTATATGCCGGGCATCTCTCAGTGCTCTCGGGAGAGAGATTAATAGAATGAGATTCCTTCAGGGCTCTTGAAGAGATTCAGCGTAATACGGGGTCCTTAGATCGGGATCTAGGAACCTTACGTAATTCTCGCTTCAGGATATTGGAAACATAGGCATATATGTCTTTTTCCTGGATAGGGGCCACAGTTTTTGTCATGTTCTCAAAGGCTTGTCTGGGGCCCACAAAACATTAAGGACCCATGGCCCCAATGCATTCTCGATGGGGGCGGTATCGCCCCCCAAAGGGATCGAAAACTGATTTGGGGCAGCAGGAACCTTAGATATTACAATGGGTTGTGTCCCTCCAAAGGCCCCTCATTACATAAAAAATATACAGCACAGGGGCTCAGTCGGTGAAGTGACCGACTTCGGCTCAGGTCATGATCTCACCATTTGTGAGTTCGAGCCCCGCGTCGGGCTCCCTGGAGCCTGCTTCCGGTTCCGTGGCTCCCTCTCCCTGCCCCTGCCCTCCCCCGTTTGCACTCTGTCTCTCTTGAAAATAAATAAAAATTGAAAACAAACCAAAAAAGACACACACCCTATCTGTGACTTAAAATTTCATGGGGAGGGGAGGGCAGTTTGAAAAGAATGTATCCAGGCGCGGCGGTAGGGCGGAGATGATTAAAAAAAAAAAAAATGGAAAAATCCGGGTTTCGTGAATAACAGAGGTGTGAACCGAGGTAATAAAACGAGCGCGCGACGCTGGCCCAGCACGGAGGACCGCTGCACCGATCGCCAGCGGCGGGGGAGCCAGAGGAGAGGCTGGGGGAGTCGAACTCGTGGAGTGGAGGAGGCCCTCAAAAATTAGCCCTTGAATGAATGAAAGTGCAGAGCCTCTGAGAATGAAGCCCGAGGAAACAGCGGTTCCAGAGAGATGGAGGGAGCCAGCAAAGGCACGAATTTACTCTGCAACGGTGAATTCATCAACTAAAAATACCACCCCGGAGCCCAGGACAAAAACAGGCTGGAAACCTCCAGCGTAAGGGCAACGGCCCTCGCAGTCCTCACCGGCGATCAGTGAGAAGTCCGTCCGTTTGACAGATGCCACGGAGGCAGGAAGGACAAGGGGGCCGAGACAAAGCCTGCCCCCACCCGGGGCTGATAGAGTTGGGCCTCAGGCGCCCGGCTGGCTGCGCCAGGTTCCAGGGCCTCAGCTCAGGACCACATCGAAGCAACCGCACGGCAGAAGTCAATTAATCCTGTAACGACCCGGAAGCCTGGCTTCCTGGGCCATCATGGTGGGAGACACTCACGGGGCATCTTCCCCAAGTTCGGACGGGCGCCCCAAGTTCGGACGGACGCCCGCCGGATGAGCCTACTTCCTGTGCCGCAGGCCACCTGAAAGCCACATATCCCCAACCGGATGTCCCGTTCCCGTCCCAGCTCCGGAAAGTTCTTCCTGCAGCAAACTCTCATCCTGAACCCACTCTCCCTTTCCTTCACTCGGTCCAATCTAACACCTTGTCCTACTACTGCGCCTTCTAGAAGACCCCCCCAGGGCCCCCCTCCTCTCCACCCCGGCTTCGATCCCGGCCCTCACTGAGGGCTGCACCTTTCGCCGCATCATTGCCAAACGCCCTGCTTGGCGCCTTGCCCCGATTTCTCCCTCAAATCTTTCCTCCCCACTACCACGGTGCAAAAAACACCCATCTGTCGCTCCCTTGCTTAAGTCCTCGCTGTGGCTGCACGGAGAGCAGCTTCCCGACCAGTGCGCCCTGACATAGGTGCCCGGGTGGGCAGTCGCTCAGCCCTTCGGGCCGCTAAGCAGGGCCTGGGGCGGCGAGACCTCCCGAGCCCAGGACCTCCGTGTGCTGTTTCCAACAGTTCTGCGCTCTGATCGATGGGGGCTCCCCGGCCAGCTCCGCCACCAGCGGCTTCCGCGCATGCTCTGTCGTGCTATCTGCCAACCCCCGCCTCTGCTCAGACGCATCGCGTCCACCTGGACCGAGCTTCCCCTTCTTCAGCCGGGCAACGTCGACCCTTCCTTGAAGATCACATCCGAACTATCAATTTTTTTTTCCAGGACGTCTTCTTGGATTTTCATGCCAGGTTAGAGACCCCTCCTCATGCTCCCAGAAGATTTTGTGTCCTAATAACCGCACGTGTTGGCCTACTCCCTTGGCGACACCAGAGCAGACCCGCCCCGCTCATCTCTGTATCGTTCGGCTGCCACCGGCAGGTCCTGTAGGTACCGCGTCACGCGGGGAGGAATGGTACGAGGCGCGCCTTTTCCTGCCGAGACGGCAGCGAAGCCCGTGGGCTCGTAGGCCCGAAGGAGAGCTTTGGGAAAGGGGTAATGTGAGGATTAAACACAGCCACGCGCGGAAAAGGGGCCACTGGACTTGGTCTGGTTCCACAAAGTCTCTGAAGACAGATTTCGATGGGATGGACGTCAGGAAGGCCTGAGAAGGAGAAGGAAACAGGGAGCCAGATCCAAACTCCTCGTTCACGGCGTCCGAAGGGGAGCGTGGAAGAAAACGTGGGTTTCCTGAGTTCCAAAGGTCCCGTTTCCACGGCTTCGCGGTCACGTAGGACATTGATGTGGACGGTGTCGGAGTGAACCAGGCGTGACACAGCATGCTCAGAGAACTCCGGCTTCCCCCCCACCCCCCTCCCACCCCGGCGGTGTGGATTTCCATTCGCTTTGGGTCTATCTGCGTTTTTAAATGCAAACAAATGCGCGTGACAGGTACCACCTCTTAGAGGAGGGAGCAGACTCCACGTTCTGTTCTACTGGTGACTTTCCTCCCTCACTGTGTCCTGGAGGTCTCTCCAAAACGGTAGGTAGAGTCTTCTCGCACTTTCTACTGCTGCTATGCGGACTTACCAGTTGACTCGACCAGTCCCTGACCAGTGGAGGGGAGCGGTTTCCAACCTCCTGTCACAGCGACAGGGCTGCGGTGATGGCTTTGTGCACGGGCCTTCCTCTCCCTGCCAGCACCACCTCCGGGAACGTCACTTCGGCTCTTGCTTAATATTCACAAAATCCCTGCGCCGCGGGTCCTGGGTCTCCAGCTTATAAGCCAACTGTAAGCCTTTACGACGCGGAGTAAGCACGCTCACTCCCACCTTACCGTTCTCCTCCCGATACGCGGACGTCTCCTCTTAGAGAGGAGAGAGAAGTTACTTGGCCAAGGAAAGAGCACACAGAGTAAACAAGGAGTTGTTTTATTTTCTCTGCGTTTGCGAAACTCTTAGGACCAACATAAAAAAAGAAAACCTCCTGTGAAAAAAATTACACTAGAAAAAAAAGGGTTATTAGCCCTAAGGAGTCACGGCAACTCTGATTGGTCCAAGGGATTGAAAACATATCAGGAAGGTAGAACAGGAGGCAAGAGAAAGAGAAATCACTGAGGAAGAGGGCCCCGCAGCGGGCCGCGAGGGGGAACGGGAGGCCGCGGGGTGGGTCTGGGCGGAGGGAGGGGCCCCCGCTGGTAGCCGTAGGGTGGAGGTCGCGGAGGCCCGGTGTACCCGTGAGGCGGCATCAGCGGCGGGGGTCCGCGCATCCCGTGTGGCGGCATAGGACCCGGGTGACCTGCACACACAGAAGAGCAAAGCTGGCTGACCCAGGTAACGGGCGGGAGGGAGGGGACGGCTGATGTGGGGAGCGCGCACGGGGGAGACCGGCAAGGAGACCGCGGGCGGAAGTGCGGGTGAAAGGAAGGGCAGGGGACGGCAGTGCGACGGAGAAACTGCAAAAGGACGACATTCGAGGACAGTGGGGGGGAGGGTTGGCCGGAGCCTACTCACCCATGGGAGAGCCAAACGGAGGCCCTCGCGGGGGCATGCCCATCGGAGGGGGTCCGGGATGAGGCATTCCGGGGGGCGGGCGGGGGGGCGGCTGCCCCCCTGAGCCCGGCGGCCCGGCGTGGGGGTGTCCGAGGCCGTGGGGGCCGTGGTGGGCCAGCTGCATCTGAGACATCCCTGCGAGGAGAAAACAGACATGGAGAGGAGGGGACGAGGCCTACGAAGCGCGCGGGAAACAGGGCCCGTCTCCCCGGCCCCGCTCCGACGTTCCAGACGCATCGACGGCCCACCCGCGCCTTCCACGCGGCGCCGCGGGAGCGGAACGGAGGGAGTGATTATCCCACGGGCGGGGTTCGGGAAGGCGACGGAGCACAGATCTAACTTGAAAGAGGAAGGAAGAGTTTTCCAAGCGGACAGCAAAGCGGAACCGAACAGGCCCGGCAGGAAACGGGAACGGGCACGAGCGAAGCACCGGGGCGCCGAGCGGCCAGGCGCGCTTGGGGAAAACCCGGAACTCCGAGACACAGCCGGGAGCACGGCGGCACCGGCGTGAGGGACAGGCGCCGCGGTGACCAGTCTGAGGTCCCCTCTGCAGGTAAAACGGAGCGGCGGCAGGATTCGGAGCCAAGGCCCGCAAACGCCTGCGTTTGGGAATCACGCTGTGCCAGTGGGTCCAAGACGGAGAAACTGGAGTCAGGGCGGAGAAAATCAGCTCGGTAAGCCCGGGCTGAAATAGCGCGCGGGGGCCCGGGCGCGGGCGGCGGGGGCCGACGCCAGAGAGGTTCGTAGGACTCGGCGTCTAGAGCGGGGGCGCAGGAGAGTTTAAAATCGTTCTCCGACTTCTCAGTTCGGCACTCTGCAAACGGAGAGCTCTGCGGAAGGACAGGGTTGAAACGGGGGGGCAGAGGGGGCGGCCCATCACACGGCAGGACTAAGGGGACAGACCCGAGGTCTCTCTCTGGGAGGCGTCCGAGGCCAAGCAGCGGAGCGGTGCAGAGAGAACCGAACATAAAAGCCTAGCCGCGCGGAGAGAAAAAGAAGCCTCTTCGGGGTGGCCGCGACTGAGGCGTCAGAGACGGAGGCAGATTCGAACAGGACACGACGGGCCGATTCCAAGCACGCCCAAGGGCAAACCGCGTGCGGAATGGAAGCGTCCCCCCAACTTGGCAGTTAGGTCACTGCTTTAGGGTAGAAGCCAGAGAAGAAAGATGAAGTCAGTTAAAGGGAAGGGGCGCCCGGGGGGCTCAGCCGGTTAAGCGTCCGACTTCGGCTCAGGTCATGATCTCTCGGTTGGTGAGTTCGAGCCCCGCGTCGGGCTCTGTGCTGATAGCTCGGAGCCTGGAGCCTGCTTCGGATGCTGTGTCTCCCTCTCTCTCTGCCTCTCCCCTGAGCATACTCTCTCTCAAAGATCAATAAAACATTAAAAAAAAATTTTTTTTAAGTTAAAGGAAAGAAAAAAAGCAAGTACAGTTACACTCTCTGGAAAAACTTAAGAAAATAGGAACAGGTGGTAGTCGTTAAAATAAACAGAAAATTTTGTGGTTTTGGTGAAACAGAAAAATAAAACTTTGTGTTTTCGGTGAAATACTGTCTGAAGAAAAGTCCAGCTCTGGGACTCTCTATAATGACCACTGTTGAGGGACTAGGGCAGCAGCGTAAGTGACGACGGAGCTCCCCCGCCCAGCTCGTCCCGTCCCTTCCCTTCCCGGCAAAGAACACCCACCTGGATGCGGCATCCCGCCCGGCGGGAATGGGTGAGGGTGTGAGTGTCCGTGGCCAGGGTGCCCGGCCCCCGGGGTTCCTGCCGATGGTGGGCCGTGTCCTCCAGCCCCAGGAGGCATAGGCGGTGGGGGCATGGCTGGGGGGATCCCAGGTGGCAGGGCTCCGGGGGGCGGCACCGGGGGCGGGAAGGACCCAGGAGGAGGCATGCCTGTAGAGGAAATGGAAGAAAAGTGAGTGACAGAGAGAAGAGCCGGTCTTGAGAGCCTGTTCTGTCTGGCCTCTTCAGGCAGGACAAGCTCTCCACTCCCCCCGCTCCACTCTCCCCGCCGCCCCCAGCTCTGGAAGTCAGAGGCAACACCAGACAACTCGGAACGACAACTCCAACCTCCTGGAGAAACTCAACAACCTTCTTCTCCCCACCACAACTGTCACCCCTCAATCCCTTTCTCCTCACCTTCTGACTCCATGCCCCCCTTCATCGGGGCCTTTTTCCTTCCTCCTGCCCCCCCGCCCCCCACCATACCCCAACCCCAAGACGGAAGTCTGCTGCAGAGAAGCCTCACCTGGTGGAGGAAGCCCGGACCCCAGTGACGACACCACGGGATTGGGGGCTGACGGTGGAGGGGGCGCATCGGCAAACAGCTGATGAGGGCGGTCGGCCTGGGAGAGAGGGTTCTGGGCCGCCAGGAGCCTTTCAGCCGCGGAGCCGTGGCGCTCGCCCTTGGAGTCCTTCTTGAAGGCGTAGGACACCGTGATGGGGCGGTTACAGAGGTACTGCCCGTTCATGGCCTCGATGGCGGCATCCGAAGCATCGAACGAGGCGAAGTTAATAAAGGCGTAACCTTTGGAGTTGCCGGTGTCGGGGTCCCGCATGATCTTGGGGGTCTGCAAGATGACCCCGAAGGCGCTGAAAGTGTCATAGAGCAGCTTCTCGTCGATCTCGGGGTCCAGATTGCCGATGAAAATGTTGGCCCCCACATCCAGGTTCTTGTTGTGAGCGGACGCCTTGTTCACCCGTATGGGCTTCCCGTAGAGTTTAATCATGTTCATGATCTTGATGGCGTAGTCGGCATCCTCCTCGCTCAGGAATTCCACAAAGCCGTAGCCTGCGAAGGAACAGAGCGGGGACCAACCAGTTAAGTGACGCAAAATGGGGTTAACTCATTCGCCTTCCGAAGCGCAAAGAACAAGAAAGAACGGCTTCATTTCACTCGGGAATGGTTCCAGAAACGAGCTGTGGGCTACGCTTCAAAGAACCTGCAGGGGCTCAGTCGGGGAAGCATCCACCTCTTGATTCCGGCTCAGGGCATGATCTCGGATTCCTGAGCTGAAGCTCCACATCGGGCTCTGCGCTGTCGGTGTGGAGCCTGCTGCGGACTCTCCTTGCCTCTCTGCCCCTCCCCTGTTCATGCTCTCTCTCTCTCTCAGAATTTAAAAAAAAAAAAAAGGAATCTGCAGATAATTCATTCTGAAACAACTATGAATACCGCAGGAGCCCTCCACCAGCAGCTCGTCCCCTCGATACATAAACGCGCCTCTTGTCACGTGCTCACCTTGGTGCTGACCGGTCACTCTATCCTTTGGCATGTGGGTGTTGACCACTGGCCCTGCCTGGAGAAATAGCTCCCACAGCAACGGTTCGCTAACCTTCTCGTCCAGGCCTCCCACGTAGACGGTGGCATCTAGAGGCCGGGGGCAGGTTAGGGCAAGGATGAAACAGTGACAGGAAAGGAGGTGAGGGGCGCGGAGATTGGGAGTGGAGATGGAGTATAGGAGCAAAGAGAAAAAAAGAAAACTCAGTTAAACCCTTTTACCTCCCTGTTTCCAGGAACTATAAAGAACCCTCCGAAATCTAAAGGTTCTGCGGCAAGTTCTCTTGGCGAATTGTTTTGTTTTGGGTTTTGGCTTTTGTTTTTTCTGGGGGGTTTTTTGTTTTTGTTTTTGTTTTTGAATGGGAAGGCAGAAGGGATTGGGCACAGACAGCACCACACCTACAGGCCTCAGCCTGCACTCGGCCACCCCCCTCCGGCAGGCACGGGGGCCGGTCTCGCGCCCTCCAGGGGGGCCCGATCTCCTGCCCAGGAGAAAACACCGCGGGCCCCAGTCGAGGCCTCCCAGCCCCCGTGGCCCTATTCCGGGCTCATCCCCTCCAATCACCCTGGTTCCGCTCGGAGATCGGCCCGGCCGCCATGGCGAAAGCGCTCCCGCCGTCTCCAGGCAGCAGTCCCGCCCTCTGAACTCGGTCACTACTTCCACTTCCGGGGCGAACGCGGACGCGAGGGCGGTGGGCGGGGCCGCGGCGGGGGAGGAGCCGGAAGCGGCCGCGGCCATCTTAGGAACTGCGGAGCCTGGCGATTCGGCGGACCGCCTCCTGTCAGTCACCGGCCGTGGGAGGAGTTGCTCTCGCGAACCGTGGAAGCGAGAGAGGCGGGGTGGGAATGCTCCGACCCTCTTAAGGCAGTGCTAGGCGTTAAGTGATCACACTGCTCCCCAAAACGAAAATTCAAAAGCCGGAAGGACAGAACTTTACTTTTTTATATTTTGTTGCCAAACGATCCTTCGTTTGTTCCCCAGAGAAGCTCCATCCCGGCCCATGCGGGCAGCGGTGGCCTCCGTCTCGGCCTGGGCTTGGGGGTTTCGTTTACCCTCAGGGGAGAGGATGGCGGAATGTCTCGCTCACCTGGTCCTACTGCATGTGGGTGGCGGTGAGGGCGGCCGACGGGAACCGGAGGCTCAGAAATGGAGAGCGACCGGAGCCGCGGGGTAGTTGACAGTGAAGCCCCCAGAGGCTTCAGTTTCAACCTTCAGGACACCCTGGGCCCGGCGACAACGTCTTGGTGTGCCTTTGCCCCGCTTCCTGAAAGAGAACCCTTACCCCGATTGCAGGTGGACGTCGCCTGACTTGTGCCTTTATTTCCTTAAGGATGATGTGATGGGCGCCATCCTCGCCGGTTCACACCCATCACTTCCTACCTGGGATCTTTGTAATGTTTGCTTTTGAAAGAGAGAGGGAGGGGCGCCTGGGTTGAGCGTCTGACTTCGGCTCAGGTCATGATCTCGCAGTCTGTGAGTTCAAGCCCCGCGTCGGGCTCTGTGCTGACGGCTCTGAGCCTGGAGCCTGCTTCGGATTCTGTGTCTCCCTCTCTCTCTGACCCTCCCCCACTCATGCTTTGTCTCTCCTGCTCTCAAAAATAAATAAAAACATTAAAAAAAATTTTTTTTTAAAAAAAAGAAAGAGAGAGGGAGACCGAGAATCCCAAGCAGGTTCTGCGCCCTCCGCGCAGGCCCAGAGGCGGACCTTAAACTCAAAAGGCAGGAGCTCAGGACTTGAGCCGAAGTCAAGAGTCAGATGCGGGATTTGACTACCGAGCCACCCAGTCACCCCTTAGATCTTTTATTCAGACACAAGAGATGATGACTGCGATGTATAAATACTGTGCTTTAATGAACTCCTTAAATAGAAAAGTCAGTATAGAAAATATACAATTGGAAGAGTCAGAGTGTGTCCCCCACCCACTGCGTTCCCGCAGAAAACCGGAGGGAAGCGACAGAAACTGGAGTTAAGGAAGCAGCAAGAGGAGGGGAGGATGAGGTCTGCGGGGGGTCGTGGTGAGACCCGTGATCGGCAGCTCTCAGCCCACAGTTGAACAGCTGGAGACCCAGAGGGAAGAAACCACCTTGAAAAGCAGGGAATCGTGTTCCAGATCGCTTTTGTTTCTTCCTTCTTCAAACCGCAAGGAACCTATCTTGGGGAACCAAAGGGGCCAGGGCCAGAGTCGGGAAGGGTAGCACCAGGCGCCGGCACCGGAAAGGCGGGTCAGGGAGCTTGGGGAGGGCCGGCGTGTCCGAAGCTGAGACAGCAAGACCGGGTAAGATGGGGAGATGAGACAGAACCCCCCCTCGCCCTGGCGCGCCCTCCGCTGCGCCCGAAGAGAAGAGGGTAATTTCAGCGGGATTGGGAGAGAAGGGTCGTTGGGTCTCTTTCCTTGGAGTGTTGCTCAGGAGATAGTCTGGGTGTCCATTTCCTTAAAAGCTCCTGGAGATGGGAGAGCTCCTCCCGGAGGCCAGAGATCGTGGGCGCCGAGAGGCCTTTCTGGGGAGGGGGCGAAGGGAGGTGGAGAGGAATGTGACTGCAGCCCCAGCCCCCCCCCCCCCCCCCCCCCCCCGTTTGAGACCTGTCCACCACCGGCATCCTTTTTTTTTTAAAGTGCAATTAACATCCGACATCCCGACATCCCGTTCATTTCCGGGGCATATTCTAGGGAGTTGGTATTTTTTTACATTACAAAGTGATCTCCGGGAAAAGCACTGCTGGCGACAAGTCACTGCTGGCGTCTTTCATTCTCTCTCCCCTCTCCAGCTATGCCTTAGGTTCTACTCGATCTGAGCCACAAGAGTCCGCACCCCCGCCACACACACCTGCCCCAACCTATCCACTTGGATGCCAACAGGAATGGCACCCCGCCCCTCGATCTCCCCGGCCCCTCGCTTTTCCGGCTCCGAGAAACATTTGGTTTCTCCCAGAATGTCTGGTGGAGGGGTCAGGCTCGTTCTCGCACCCCCCAGTCCCAGTCTTCCCTCCTCACCTGGGCCTCAGGCCTTCCCCTCAAGTAGCAGCGTCTCCACAGCCTGATCTGGGGTCCCAGGTATCCAGGCAGCAGCAACCCCGCGGGTAAGGGGCAAGCCCCCCAGTGGGAGGGGAGCCCCCACTCCTGATCAGCCAGGCTTTCAGAGGAGACAGCTGGTCGCGGGAGCCAACGGGAAGAGACTGCCAGCAGGGAGGGACTGTCGCGCCAGGGACAGAGCTGATTCAGGGGAGTCAGGGCCCCCCTGGAGAAGAGCCATACGGAACTGGGGGGTCCAGGAACCAGGAAGCTTGCCTAAAGGGAAAAGAGAAATCAGGCGGCCACCCAGAAACCAGATGGCCCCACTTTCCCCAAAACGGGTCCGGAAGGAGTGTCTCAGTGCCACCTCGTCACACCGCATCAGTGACTGAACTACAGGCCGCCTCCTGAGAGCTCCACCTTCCCTCCTCACTAGGCCTCGGGTCTCAGTAAAGCCAATTTTAGGGAAACGTGTAAAAATGTGTGTAAGAGTCAGAAAAACTAATGAAGGTGAGGACAAGAAGGATGCCCTCCGTGCTATTCTGGGACCTCTGCCTTCCCGGGGACAGTCGGGCATGTGAAGGCGTCAGGAACTCTGGCACTGTCCTGCCGAGCAAGACGTGTGGCAGCTACGGAGGAGGCGTGGGGCGGCCTCCCCCGGGGAACCAGGCCCCGTGCCTTTCCACCCCTCCCTGTCTAGTAGGCTGAGCCTGGGAGGAAGGCAAGGGAATGCAGGAAGTGTAGACATCTCGCCTGCTGTCTAGGAAGCCAGGACTCCGGGCGGTGTTCTGGGTCGTAGCCAGGATTATGGAACCGGAGTATCTGTTCGCGGCTGTAGCGTAAATCCCAGTCCCAGACAGACAGCTGCGAGTGCCCAGAGTTCCCAGCGGGGGCTTGGCAGGACCCTGGGGTGTAGGTTTGTGTGTAGGAGTTGAACTGGACAGAGAAAACAAGGAAGAGGAGGGTTAAACAAACAAAAATAATCCTTTTCCCCAGTCTGTACAGAAATCATGAAACTCTCCCCTCTTCCCCTGGGAGTCAGCTGGAGGGTCGAAGTCCAGGCGCGAGAATGAGCCCCGGCCTCCCCCTGTCCCGTCCACAGGCCTCACCTCCCGCAAATGAGGACTGAACTTCGGAGGGCACTTCTCCAGGAAAAGACCGATCGGAAGCGGAAGCCACTGACCTGTCCGCCCGGCTTCCCGCGCTCCCAGGGAGTGTCTCTCAGGAACGTGAGGGTGTCCGGGACCCTGGCGCTGTCATGAAGGGCAAGGAGGAAGGACTCGGAGAATTCAAACTCCGCTGGAAACTGCTGGAGGAGCTGCCAGACGCAGTCCAGGAAGAGGAGAAACACCGGGGCCTGAGAAGAGGGAAATCAGGAGGTTGGGGGGGGGGGGGTTGTGGGCGCCTAACGGAGGAGGATGGCGATGACGAGGGACCCAGACTACGGGGCCACCAGGGTCGGGAAGGGAAATCCGGACTGAGGGGAGGAGGGGTTGTGGTGCCTCAGCCGCATCTCCCTTCAAGCTCAGCCTAATCTCAGGAACCTTCTAGCCCGATTGCCCCTCCCGTGGGTTACACTGTTTTCTCATCCCCTTCCATCTTCGGTAACACCCCCCCCTTCCCCCGGGCTCGCCCCAAACGATCTCACCTCTTCACTGGCTCCCGTTACCCCAAGTCGGGTCCGGAAGGGGTGCCCGGCGGCCACCCACTCTCGCTGCACGAGTGACTGGAAGCCAAGCAGCGTTCGGGCTTCAGGGGCTGAAAGCAGCTGGACGAGTGAAGAGAGGAGGCCATTGAAATCACGATCACCGCGCTCTGGGTGACGAAGGGGGAGAAGGGACAAAGAAGGGGGGGCCGAGAAACTAGGGCAGAAGACAACGAGGAAAGGAAACGTGGCCAGAAGAAGAGAGAGACAAAGGGGGTTAAAGAGTCGGGTAGGCAGGATTGAGAGGGCGAATAGAAGAGAAAACAAAGGCCTTGAATGATGCGGTCCGTAGACTCGCTTGGACCGACACACCCGGTTCCGCGTGCAGGAGGCAGAGCCCCAAACCTCCGACCAGCCCCTGCGTCGTCCCCCCCGCCCCAACCCCGGTCACCTCTCGGGAGGACGAGACCAGAAGGGGAAGAACCCCACTGCTGAGGACCGAGGGCCGCAGCTCATGGGGGGGCTATTGCTCCTGTGAGGCCCGGGCCGCGCTGGAGAGCGAGTTCGGGCCCGGGGGCAGCCGCTAGTAACAGAAGGTACTAGCGCTAGAAGAGGACCAGAGACGTGTAGGTCTCCCTCTCGGGCGGGGGGGCGGGGGGGTGGTTAAGGACAAATGGAGGAATGCGGCGGGTTAACCGAGACACTCACCTTGCAGCACGACAGAGCGGACCCTGGAGGTCACCAGCACTGAGACATCACTGGCCTTCCGGAGACAAGACCTATGGGGCAGGCGAGGAAAAGCAGAGCAGAATGAGCCGCCTGGAGGAGGGGAGTGAGGGGTCGTGGGATGGAACAGAGGCGGACTCCCCAATTCCGCCCCTTCTCCTCCTCAGGAGCGGCCAAAAAAAAAGAGTCTTCTTGGGAAACCAAAGAGAAGAGTTCATGGAAGGCCCTTCAGGAGTTCAAGTTAACAGAGGGTGGGGGAGGGCTGAATTCTAAATCACGGCGAGGAGACGAGACAGTACCTGACATAATCCAGCCACCGTGTTCCCTCCAAGGCCGAGAGCCATTTCTCCTCGGCTGCAGGTGAATCTGAGAGAGGGCAGAGGGGGCGGAAGGACAAAGAGATTGGCAGAACTCGGGACTCACAAGTCAGGATCTGCCCACGAGGTCACTAAGATTAAACTCGACATGGTTGTACAACCTCGTGAATGTAATAAAACTCGCCAAACACTTAAGGTGGGTGAAGGGTGGCTTTTATGGCACGTAAATTATATCTCAATAAAGCTGTTAAAAAGAGGTCAGGAAGACAGGAAAGCTGAGTCTTTGGGAGGTGGGAGTTGAATGGAAATTGAAGGATTGGGCGGAAGGGTCCCTCATGGGTAGCCGGCCGAAGGGTACAGCAGGTGAGGGTCGGCAGACCTGGGGGCGGGGGCGGGGGTCAGAGGCCATCTCACCAGGCAGGCAGAGGGCCCTCAGCCTCAAGTGGGCGAGCTGGACATCCGCCAGGCTCGGCAGCTCGTCCCCAGCGTCCACCAGGACGACGTCCAGATGCCCGGCTTGGAGCATCGCCTCTGCTGCTCTGGAGGGGAGGGGGTCACGACGTGAGGGACCGAGTCGGCCCCGAGCCGCCAGCCCTTGACTCGGCTCATCAGCCCGCCGCTCACCTGATCTCCTCCTTGTCGGGGTCGCTGGCTGCACAGAAGCCGCCGCAGCGGAGAAGATCGCTGCCCCCGGGGTGGTGCCAGGACAGGCGCTTCGGACGGGGGGAGGTTCGGGTCACCGTGGGAGAAACGCCCAGCCCCGCCCTAGCCTGCCCCCACACCGACCTTCCTCCACAATGAACCCCCCCGACCCCCCCCCGTAACCCATCCAATCCCAAACCATCACCCTGATGCTTCTACTGACCGGTCCGCGGCCCTGATGGAAGTGACCGAATGCTCTCCTGACCTCACTGTCCAGAGTTCGCTTAGGGACCCAGAAGTACCGGGGGAGGCTGTGGAATTGAGAGGGTGTCACGGCTCGGCTCGGCGACCTCATGATAATGCAAACCCGTCACTACAAGGAAGCCGCTTAGGAGGGCGTTATTCCAAGGAGCCTCGAGTTTGGACATCTGGGTGGTAAGGGGGTTCGCTCCGTGGCTGTCCTTAGAGGCTGGGGTTGGTGGGACGTCCTCGCTTTAGAGGGTCCGAGAACTGTGGGAAGACTGGGGGGGGGCAGCAGGGGCTGGGGTGCCCTTGAGGGTCACCTGGTGGCCACGTCGAACCTCTCGTTGGCGGTGCTGACCCTCCAGCTCCTGGCCCCCTGCTTTTGGCGCTCGGTCTCCCAGTCTTCTGACGTCTCCAGGAGGGGCACAGGTGGTCTCCCGGACCCGGAACTCCGGCCTAGGACGGAGCGAGGCGCGGAACAGGAGGCAGAGGAACCAGAGAGGGCGTCTCAGCCCTTTGGCCTTCAGCCGGCTTCCGCCCTCTCCGATTCTTTTCCTTTCCCGGCCCGGAAGCACCCGCACTCACCAGCCTGGCTCAGGGCTGTCCCCGCACACTGCCGGGCTTGGCCGTTCTGAGCTCTGGCTTGGACGATGGCCATGGTCACCTGTGGAGGAAAGGGCGTCCCGGCCTTTCGGCTCAGCCCGAAGACGCGTAGAGGACGAAACGGGGCCCATGTGTCGCTCAGCTGTCCTTGCCACCAACAGAGACGTGGCAGGACAGCAGAGACCGTCGCCGAGGAAGGGAGCCTCCACGGGGCCTGGGGACTGGGCTCAGGAGGACCCGTCCGGAATCACAGAATCGCAGAAGGCGAATTCTGGGAGGCATCCCAGGAAGAGTCTCATCCAGAGACTTGCCCGCTGTCACCCTCCCGACCACTGGCAGCCCGGGGCTAGAATTCAGGCCCCTCAGTCTCGGGGCTACCGCTGGTCCCAGGCTCTTAGCCCCTCCTCGAGGAGAGAGGCTGACAGAACGGCGAGAGGGGTTCTAGGAGACAGGGCGTCGGGGGGGGTGCCGGGGACAGGCTCCCAAGGCTCCAGAGAGAAGAGGGGTCTTTGGGCGGAAGGCCTCTTACCTGAAAGGCCTGAGGCTCCAGTCCTCCAGCCTCGAAAGCAACTCTGAGCAGCCGGAAGTCTCGGCCGTGAAGGAGAATCTCCTCGGGGATAAATTTAAGTGGGGACCCTGGACGGGGGAGCTGGACTCGGGTCAGGCCGCTCACTGAAGTCAAGAGTGAGAAAGCGGCGTAGCCGGGGGTCAGGGTCTCGGTACCAGGAGGTCTTCCGGCCCGGCCCGCTCCATCCCTGTTGCCCTCCGAGAATAGAGGAAGGACAAGGAAGGGTGAGCCCCGAGGGGGCCCCTTCACCCCCCCCTGCCCCCCGCCCACTTACCAGCCTCTAATCGCCCAATGTTGACCAGGGCGAAATCATAGTCACTGCTCAGGGGCGTCTCCTAGGGGAAGCACAGGCTGATGCTGAAGGCACCTGAAATCTCGCTCCTTCCCCTTCCTCGGCAGCACCACCCCTCCCCCCCCCCCCCCCCCCCCCCCCGCCACCTCCCCGGAGACAACCCGGCTGACTCTCCCTGATGCCCTCGGAAGACAGCCCTGGAGGTGGTCCTCCCTGTCCCCCGTGTCTACACGCTTGCGGACTCCCCCGTCCGGTTCTCACTAACTGTCCTCTCCGCCGCCCGTCTCACCGGACGCCGCCGCCACCCGCAGGGCTGGAAGGTGACCCTCAAGTTGGTGCAGATCAGGGTTCCAGGCAGTTCGGGTTCCAGCCCCTTCCTCACCCCGGGGGCCCAGGCTAGGATCTGCTCCCCTGCGGGGGAAGACGGAAAAGCCAGGTAGGACTCTTCCCAGTGTCACCCACACGGGCATACTGTCATCGGCTCCTCCGAGACGGGAGGACCGAAGGAGGGATCCTCCCGTCACCCCCCTGGAGTGAAAGCCTAGGAGGGGATCATTTGTACTCCTGTGTCCGCAGGAGGCACCCGAGGACTTGGTGAATAAGCCAATGAGAAAAAGAGGAACGGAGCCCAGAAAACGGGGCCCGTCGAGGTCCGTGCTCCCGGCCCGCCCTGGACAGAGAGGAGCCGCGCCTCGGGCAGAAGCGCTCTGAGCGAGGAGAGGACGACAGGGGCGTCTTTGGTGACAGTCGAGGCGAGAGTTGAGCAGGATGAGATCTGGAAGGGCCTTTGCAGGTGGACGGGGAAGCTAGTACCTGGGAGGCATCCGGAGGCCACGTGACCGTCGAGCTGGCGGCTCCTGGGCTCCAGCATCCCGGTCCTCCGGACACACCTCGGTCCAGAGAGCTGCAAAGGGTGCGGGGTGAATCCCCAGGCCTCTCCGACCCCGGACCTGGGGTGACCTCGGCAGCCGCCCCTGGAGGCCTGTCCCGGGATCGGTGGCTGTCGGGGAGCTGAGGACCCGGGTGGCAGACGGTAAAGGGAGGGGCTGGTTAATGGATAATGAGACAATGAACTTGAGACCGTGAGCAAGACAGACTGAGTTCCATCAACCGAAGTTGACATGGGACGCACCGTCCTCCCCTTCTCGATCTTTTTCCTGCCCCCCCCCCCCCGTTTATCTCCAAATCCTCCTCGCTCACACCCTCCTGCCCGCGGTCCCCTTCCCTTCCAAGCCCAGGTCCCCTCTCCTTACCCCCACGTCTGGCTCCTCCTTCCGGGGGGCGATGTTGAAACTCTGGCCCCGGCCCCCCCACCACATCTCTCTGGCTCCATCCGGGGGACGGGGCCGTGAAGGGTGGGAAGCCTTTAGGATGCTCGCGCCCCTTGGGGAGAGGCCGGATCTTGAGAAGAGGGGGGGCAGGGAGGGGGCAGGGGGGCGGCCCTAAGGGAAGGAGCGGTGGGCAGTGCCCGGAGCTAGCTCGATAAGGGGTCTTTTGAAAGGTGTGTCCAGCCCTGCTAGAAGGAGGCTCTTTGGAAACTTCAGTCCGACTCTGGAGAGGGCGGGAGGGATGCCCAGCCCCTTAAAGGAGAATACACACAATTTTGGAACCGTGGAGAGAAAGTGGAGGAGCCTGGAAAAGGTGAGGGAAAAAAATGGGTGACTGGGGGAAAAAAACAACCCAGATTCGAGACCGCAGTCCCAGATCCTCTGCTCTTTCTGTGCGCGAGGATTGGAAACTGTTTGAGGGGAGCGGTGATGCTGACTATTAAACCGGGATAATTTGGGCTTCAGTTTTTTGTCCTCGAAACGGGGTGGGGGGGTGGAGCGGCGGGAGGAAGGCAAACCCTCCTTACTGCCTCCCCTGACACACCTGGCAAGAGTAGTAGGAAACGACCTCAGGGGACTTTTGCCTGGGGAGGAGGCCCAAGAAATGAGGGAGTTGAGTCAAAAGCGTTTTGGAGATCCTTCTCCAGAGAGCATGAAACACACCTCACGTGGAGGGCGGAATGCTGGGGAGAGAAGCTGAAATCTCTCCAGGATGCAGGCACAAGCACAGGTGTGTTTATGTGCAAGTTCTGGGGGTGGGGGAGGCCCAAGGAAAAGATCTTACCCCCCCAACACACATACACACACACACACACACACACACACACACACACACACCCACTGGGAAACCAGAGCCCATTCTAGGTACGTGACCCCTCCCCGCAACCCAGACACCAGATCTCCAAATTAATGATTCATGTTCTGGCCCTTGAAAGTTAAGGGCTGGAAACCTCTCAGTTCAACACCCCCCCCTTTCTCCCCCACCCCCCGTAACTAGAGAAGCAGAGGTGGGTGGGGAGGACCCTAGGAGGGAAATAAAGGAGCTCCAGCTGAGGGCGCCTGCGTAGGAAGCAAAAATCTGCATTTAGATGCGAAAAAGACAGGAAATGAAATCCAAAGTAAGGGTTAACGAGCTGCTGTTTATTGATTTTGAGTCTGTACAGAGGCGGCAGTCCTTAGGTGGGGGCCCCAGTTTTCCAAAGTGACACTCAACTCTCCTCCTCCCGTCGGCACACACACCCTTCCGGCCTGAGCTTTAAAAGTTCCCTGTCTTGGCTGCTACTATGGAAATAGTGAAGTTATTATGAGACAGGAAGCTAATTTGGAACAAAGAGGCATACACCTGCTAGGAAGGTGGCCCAGAAGCCTTATTCTAGAAGTCCTAAAAGCTTCCAAGCACCCCCAACCCCACCTACTTTCCCCGGGCCTCAGTCTCTTGGGGGAAGAAACACCTGCCAAGGTCTCCTGCAGCGGGAAGAGCTGTGCACAATTTTTAAACCCCACGATCCACTTTCTCCCCCCGGCCCTTCATTCTAGAGCCTCGTTGTATTCTGTAGTATTTTGAGGTACAGCAGCAGCAGAGAATCCAGAGGGAACACATCCAGGGAATGGGAAGAGGTGGAAGGCAGGAAAAAAGCGGGTGACTTGGAGCAGCGCGGGGAATGCGAAGGGGCAGCCGCTGAGGCCGGAGCGCGAGGAGGCCCATCTCTCAGCACCCCGCACGCCCGCGGGGGTTTTCGCGGATGGGAGGAAGGAGGTAGAAGCGAGGGGCTGTATCAGATTTTTCCATCGTCAGAATCCTGGTCTGGCTGCAGGGTGGGGCCAAGAGTGAAGGCTGCTGGGAGGGGCAGCAGGAGGAGGGAGGCGGAGCCGAGTGACTCACGAGATGAGTCACGGATCCAATTTTAAGCACGGAAAGAGGCCAAGGTCCTCCCCGCCCCCCACTGCTCTGCAGGGTACCGTCCGCCAGCTTCCGGGCCTCCTTCCCACCGCCCCTTCCCCACGTGGCCAGTGCAGGGCGGTGGCTTGGAGAAAGTCTAGGTGAGGGGCTACGGTGGCAATAAATATTCTGTTCATCAACTTAAGTACGGGGGGCAAAGCCCCTGCAGTTTGCAGGCCGGGTATCCGCCAAGTGAGAGACCAGAGTGCTTGGATGACTCACTGAATCTGCAGCTGAAGGGCCTTGGGGGGCGGGGTGGGCGGAGCGGGTAAAAGCAATTACAAAAAGCTGGGGTGCAGGTGACTCTGCAGGCCAGGAAGGGGCTTCTAATTCCGTCTTCTCACGTGTGTCCGGGCCCCTGACTGCTTGGAGCAAGAAGAGGACGCAGAGTCCAGGGTAACTGGTGTCCGAGTGACTCAGGGACAGTCATCCTGGAATCTCCTTTATGGGGAAAGACAAGACGTGCCCAGAGCCTCAGGCGTGCGGCTGCTGAGAAAGGGCAGAATGGCAACAGCCGGGTTCTCGGAGAGCGTGCCGATCCAGCCCCGCTCTCCCTGCCGAGGCGCCACCTCCCAAGGACACGGTACGAAGTCATTGCCGACTTGTGTTCTATTGGTCAGCGAGCCTTAGTTTCGCTGGAGAAGAAACCGAGCCAACAGGAGAGGGAGAGTACCTAACCTCCCTCCGGGCTCTGTAAGCACCGAGTTCAACACCATCCCCACGCCACGAAGAGACTGAATCTTTAAAAAGAATGTTTTTATAGAATCTTTTTATTTTGTTGATGGAATCCTGAATGAGGGGAAAACCTCTGATTAAATCTCTTAACTCTCGACAAAATGAGCAGAGATTAAGGTAGGAATCTGGAGGCCTGGCCTCGGGTATACTGGCTCCAGCGGGGGCCGGGGTGGAGGCTGTAGGGGGGAGGGGCAGCACGGTCTTAAAAGGGGGAAAAGTAAGAACCCTAAATATCTCCCCTCTCCAGTAAGAACCTCAGGAGACACCCCCGTGCCCTGGATGAAAGGACCTAAGTGCACTTGTTTAAGCCTGAGAGATACCACCCCTCAGCTAGGGTTACGGGATCGGGGCCCCCCGCCCCCACGCGCCCTGCCTTGGCCAAGGAGTTCTTGCTCATTCTGGGTGCACGGCACGTACCCCTCTCCTCCCTTCTCCGCAGCACAGGAATTGCATGGGCCTGCCTCTCCCACCCCCTCGTCTTCCCAGAATACCACAAACCACCTGGAGCCCGTTTTCATTTGCCAGGCATTATTCCTTCACCCCCCATCCCGCACACCCCCCTCAAACCATAAAGCAAACCAGTCTACTCATCCCTATGGACAAACATCCGTGGCCTCAGCGTCCCTCATCCTCAGGCTGGGGAATTTTTTTTAATGCCTCAATAAACAGTGACCTTCCCAAAGTGAACAAAAATAATTTATTTCTGAATAAAAAGCCAGAGGGCCTCCAGAAAGCCCTGATTGATCATCCTCACCCCCAGGACACCCCCAGAAGGAATTGCGATCGGTTAGTTTGTCAATCAAAACAAAAACAAACATGACACAAAGTTTCCGTTTTTGTTCATTTGTCCTCTGGTCTTAAAAACAAAAGTATCAACTAGAATCTAAGAAGTCAAATCGAAACACAGCAGTCCAGTGGAGAGTCAAAACTTTCCTGGTTTTATTCTCTGGGAAAACCCCGGGTCTGGTTCCATTCCTATCGGCCGGCCGGAATCCTATGTTGTGGGCGCGCGCCTACGGGGAGCAGGGCAAGGAGTGTGCAAGGTGTGAGCGGGAGCCGCCTGGTGTGCGGGTGCACTTCGGGGACGGTGGTTCAAGAGGCGGTAGCCTCACCAGTGTTGTTTTAACCCCAGAGATGGAGGGAGGTGGGCGAGGCACTCGCTTAGGGCACAAAATTTAAGGGGTACCCCAGAACTCAATAACCAGCATTCTAGTTTAATGCAGTATTTTTTGAAAGTCAAAACCAATGTCAAAAGTCCACAGTGAACTAAGTATCGAAGCTTTCAAGACGGGATTCAACCTGCGCAATTCAGCTTATTTCCCTCACCCTAATCTCAATCCTGTTGGATTCTGTCTTTCAGATTTTGATATTTTATTCATTATGCATTTTTCTGCATTGTTTTTGCGATACAGTATTAAAGCAGTATTTACCTTAAGTCCTGAGTTTCTCGATCCCCCTTAACGTTTTGTACCCACGGGGAGCCCTCATCCCCTCCTGGTCCCGGTCCTGCCCAGAAATACACACCTCCCCTCCCCTGGGACCTGTCTGAGACTGGGACCTCACTGCTCCCTTGGAACTCTCCGGTTTTCAAATAAAAGCCTAAGAATTCATAGCCACAGGAAGTTCCTAAATCAGCAGACTTAGCAGAGTTGAAAAATCGGTGACTCTCGGCCTTGCTGGGGGGAGAGTGACCTTCCAAATGGTGAGCAGTCCTGGCGGGCTTTGTTCCCCAGGGGGACGGCGGGAGGACAGCTTTCCTGACCAGGCAGAAGCAACCTGTGGCAATTGCGTGTCCCCAGCGCACGCACACAGCCAGCCCTCCCTCGTCCCGTCTGGAGCAAACGGGGGGGGGGGGGGGGGGGGCTCACATTCCGGAGGACGGGTGAGGAGCGCATCTCTCGGAGGAGAAAGCCACGTACAGAAGAACGGCCCCCGTTGACACTCTCGACACTGAAGTGCACCTGCTCCCCGTCTCCGGACGCACCCAGAAGTGCACACGATTGCATAGTTTTTTTCCCCAGGGGGAGACAAGAAAGAAAGAACAAGGAAAATGGGCCCAGGACAGGTCCTCCAGGTTAAAGCTCTACGAATGGGTGCCGGCCAAGCTCAGGCCGCCCAGACTTGTGCTTTGTGCAAAATGCAAAGGGGCCCCCCCTTCGGTGTCCCTAGACCCACTCCACCCCCTGGGGAGGAGGGCTGGGTCAGGGGAAGGGGAAAGCCCAAAGAACAGATCGGCTCCTGGGGAGTCGCCTGGGGTCCGTGGCTACAGTTCACTGAAATAGAGTCCTCCAACTATCTTTGTTAGAAATTGCCCCCACCCCCTAGCCCCGTGTTTAAACGTCAATCCTATTATCAAAAATATGTCTTCTTACAAAGTATGTTTTTAATTATTTTAATAAACTAACCACATATTAAGGTCAGCTATGGCTTAACAAAAGAAGCCGGATGTTAAATTCATTCTCCAAAAGTAGAGAGGAAGGAGAAAGAATCACTTAAATAGGAAAAAGGGGGGGGGGAATCGTTTTTTAAAACGTTTTTGCTCACTGGGGTCTTTTTGTTTCTTTTCCTTAAAAAAAAAAAAGTCAAAATAAGTGGCTTTCTACGGAAATGCAGCAGCAGAGGACGGTAGTGCCCTACTTAGGTTTTTGGTTTTGTTTCCAACAGTGCGGCCGAAGGTCTGTCCTGCCCCCGCCCCTCCCGGGCGCGCACCCCGGGCTGTTATTGCTGAGTAGTTACGAAGGATCGCCCGGCAGCCGCTCCGCCTGGGGGACGTCGAGCCCCGCGCCCGCTCTGCCCCTCACTCTTCCCTTCCTCGGAGGGAACTTCTCTTTTCCTTTCTTAATAAACCTAAAGTCGTTCAAAAACAAATCCCAATCTAATCCTAACCCCGCGGAGCTCAGCCCTCGAGAGGAGGAGGGCGAGCAGCAATCTCCTCTGCAGCAGGAACAGACCACAGAGGACTTGTTTAGGAGGAAACACCACCCGAGAGGAAAAGGAGTCCCCTTGAAGTCCTTCCCTTCCCCCCCCTCGACGAACCAATGTCAACTGACCCCCTCCTAACAAGCGCCCCGTGAGCACACACCCCTGCCTCGTCTTTCCAGACCCCGCAGGAGGGAGAGTCCATCCAACCCTAGTTTCTACCTTAAGGCAAATCACGAGCAAATGCATCTCCTCCCCGGGTTCCCTCCCCGCGCCCCCTCCGCCGCCCTGGCTTCTCTCCCGCCTACGAGAACTTGGGTCTGGCTTTTCTTTTACTGACGGCGAGCCTCCTTCGCCTGCTCCTCCCCCCACCTCTGCCCGCCTCCCCGCTCCCGCACACTAAACCTCCCCCTCCTGCCCCGAGGTCCTGCGGTGCACCCGAGCAATTAAGAAACCGCGGCCCCCTCCTCCCCGCCCCCCTCCAGGCCCGGCCGCTCCGCGGCCCCCGAGTCTCCGACCGGGCTCCCGCCACCCGCACTGCGTCTGCCCCGTCTGGCCGGGGGCTGGGTCCTGACGAGCCAATTCGTTGAGCTTAACTCTCTTTGTTCAGACCCCCCCCCCCCCGCCCTCGGCCCCCCCCCCCTGCTCAGAACCTGTGCACCAGCAGCTCCCCGCCCGGCTCCCGCTCCCGCCGCCGCAGCTCCTCCCGGTAACAGCAGGAGCAGAAGTCGCTCGTCTCGGGGTGTCCGTAGAAGCTGCAGTTCGGTTGTCTGCACTTGGTCTGGGCGGGGGGAAGGCCCCGGGCGCCCCCGGCCCACCCGTCGGGCTCGGGGGGCTCTCTGTAGCCGTTGCTGTAGGAATCCGCCACGCGGAAGGGGAGCGGCAACACGGCGCCCCTGGGAACGCCATCCTTGGGGTGAGCGCCCGGCTCCGGAGAGGGGGCGCAGTCCTGAGGGGGGTGGGCCCGGCCCGGGGGGCACTGTCTGGGGAAGGTGGCGTAGGGCGGCAGGCCTCCCCCGCAGGGCCCCCCGGCCAGCTGCCTCCGGGGCTCTGGGCAGTGGCCCCCCGCGCCGGGCCGGGGCACGGTGAAGCCCCCGGGGTAGCCGGCGGCGAAGGCCGCGGCCTTGGCCTCGGCCGGGGGCGCGCTCGGCGCCTCGTCCCCGCCGTCGGGCTCCGGCTTCTTGGCCGGAGGCGGCCCGCCGGCCGCCGCCCCGTTCAGGCCCCTGCGCTCGGCCTCCTTCTGCTTCTGCTCGGCCAGGAAGCGCTCCTCGGCGTCCGAGAGGTAGCGCTGGATCATCTCCTCCTGGTACTGGTGCCGCGGCCCCATCTTCAGGGCGCCCACGAAGATGAACCTCCCCTCCCCCTGCATGGCGCCCCGCAGGGCGCTCAGGCTCCGCATCACCTCCTGGCTGTACTTGCCCCCTCCGTGGCCGCCGGGCTCGGACGCGGGCTTCTCGGCCAGGGGCCCGTCCCCGGCCGCCTCCTCCTTGCCGCCCTTCCAGCCCTTCAGCGAGTTCTTCTTCTTCTTCTCCAGCGTCTCGGCGCCCCCGCCGCCGCCGCCGCCGCCGCCGCCGGCCGCCGGCCCCGCGCCCGCCGCCCCGGGCTTGGAAGCCTTGCCGGGCATCAGGCCCCCCATGTTCTTCCGGAGCTTGCTGCCCAGCGTCTTGCCGAAGCTGCCCAGTTTGTTCGCCACCGAGTCCGCTCGCTTCTTGTCCTTGTCCCGCCCTCGCTTGGCCTTCTCTTTCCGCTTGCCGCCCTCATTGCTCGTGGAGCTGCTGCCCACCGACTCTTTGTCGGATTCCCCAGACTCGGGCGTGGAGCGGGGCTCGTCTCCGGCGGAGGCTGTGGGGGACTCGGGCTGGGCCAGGGGAGCCTGGGGGGGGGCGGTAAGAACAGTGTTAACGGGGGTCCCGCGCTCTGGCTCAGGGGGCTGGCTGCAGGAACTGGCCAGGCAGAGGAGGGTCGCTGCACCCCGGGCCACGCCATCCCTGGAGAGCCGGCCTCAGGGCTGCCATCACGGTCACCCAGGAGCGCCGCTGTCCTTTCTCGGCTCCGGGCAGCTCTCCCTGGACCAGGGGAAGGTGCGCGGACTGTCGCCCCCCATCCGACTCCCTTCCCTGACCAGGAGACAGGCCAATGAAGCCTGACGCCCCGGCGGCAGCGGGCAAGTGCAGGGGGGGGGGGCGGCTCTGGGGAAGGAGGAGGCACCCGCAGAGGCTACAGTGGCCTCCGTGTCAATCTCCCCATCCCGGACTCTGCCCGGGTCCGTCTCAAGGAAGTCTTGACGGACCGCAGCTAGGTCTGACCGTCGGCACCCCCGGCTCTTCCGCACTGAGCACTGCAGTCTCTGGGTCTGTCCCCCGCTCCCGTGTCCCGCTCTAGGGATGACGGCCTCCCACCCCACTGGACCGGGATCTCCGGAAGCTATCTTGTCTCCCCTGGTGGCCGCCACAGAGGTCTACAGACACTCGGCTTGGGACAAAACAATGACCATCGCCAAAAAATTTAGAAAACTTTTCTCGAAGAATGCGCCTTAGTATCACAAAGGAGAGCTCGGCTGGAGAAACGGAGGCGGGAACAGGTAGGAACAGGTAGAAAGGCAGGAAAAAGCGGCTTTTGTTCCTAACCTTGGATGACGAGCTACCGTTCGGAAGCGAGCCAGGAGGAGGCCGCCCGCGGACCTCCCTGGTCTCCCTTGGCTGAACGGGCGGGCACGGGAGTCCTCACCTGTGCGTCGGAGGACACCGGGATCCACTTCACGTGCATGTAGCCGTGCAGCAGGTGCAACTTGACCTCCAGGGACAGGATCACGCTGTGAGCACGAGAAAGGGAATCAGAGACATACGGGGGGCCTTTGAAAAGCAAAGCCGCGCGAGCCAGCGGGGAGGCAGGCGGGAGAGGGCTACAGGCCAGGATCTGAGCAGCTGGGGTCTGGACTGTCGCTCCACCGATGAGCGGCAGTTCTGTGACCCGGAGGCAAGTGCCTTCGTCCTCCCTAAAACCCAGCTGGGGTTGATGAGAGGGAGTATCTACCCTGTCGGGCTGCTGTGAAGATTGAAACAGCACTGGGAAAGGACCCAGGATCATGTCTGGAATACAGGAAATACGGACTAAACAGGAGCCATTATTACTGTTGCTGGTAGAAATATTAAGAGGGAGCTTTTGATAGGTAGGTGAAAACATACTCTAAAAGCCATAAACTCGGGAGTTTTTAAATCGAACCCTCTCAGCTGGATCCCCAGGGTCCGGGAACCCAAAGACGGAAGCGCTGCTCACGAGGGAAGGGAGGGAACTCTTACTGGAAGCTGTGGGGCGCTCGGGTGCAAGACTGAACCCACTGGGAGGCTTCGGTGAGGGGGCCGGGCAGGGAGAACACATTTTTCTTGCTATTTAAATTCCAGAAAGGCAACAATCCAGAGCAAACTACTGTGGTCGATTATTTAAAAGCCCCTCGCCTGGGGCTCCCGCTGGCTTGGTCCGTTTGGCATGGGACTCTTGATATCAGGGTTGTAAGTCTGAGACCTGTGTGAGGGGCAGAGAATACTTAAAGGCTAAAAATCTTCTGGGCGCCTGGGTGGCTCCGTCGGTTAAGTGGCCGACTTCAGCTCAGGTCATGATCTCACGGTCTGTGAGTTCGAGCCCCGCATTGGGCTCTGTGCTGACGGCTCAGAGCCTGGAGCCTGCTTCGGATTCTGTGTCTCCCTCTCTCTCTGCCCTTCCCCTGCTCACACTCTGTCTCTATGTCTCTCAAAAATAAATAAACATTAAAAAAATTATATTAAAAAAAAATCTTCAGGGGCATCTGGGTCAGTTGAGTGTCCAACTCTTGATTTCGGCTCAGGTCATGACCTCACGGATTGTGGGTCTGCGCCCCGAGCCAGGCTCTGGCAGTGAAGAGGCTGCTTGGGTTTCTCTCTCTCTACCTCTCTCTGCCCCCTCTCCCACTCACTTGCTCGCTCGCTCTCTCTCTCATAAATAATCTTAAAAAAATTTTTTTTTAAATAGGGGCACCTGGGGTGGCTCCGTCGGTTAAACATCCGACTCTTGATCGTGGCTCAGGTCATGATCTCATGGTTCGTGAGATCAAGCCCCACATCAGGCCCTTTGCTGACAACGTGGGGCCTGCTTGGAATTCTCTCTCTCTTCCCCTCTCTCTTGCCCCTCTCACACTCGTGCACAGGCTCTCTCTCTCTCTCTCTCTCTCAAAATAAATAACCCAAACAAATTTTTTAAATAAATAAATACCCTCTGACTTGGGCTGGGTGAAAAAGTATGATTTGATTTTTTTTAAATTTTTTAACGTATATTTATTTTTGAGAGAGAGAGAGAGGCAGAGCACAAGTAGGGGAGAGGCAGAGAGAGAGGGAGACACAGAATCGGAAGCAGGCTCCCAGCTGTGCACTGACAGGCTGACAGCAGTGAGCCGGATGCGGGGCTCGAACCCACAAACCGTGAGATCATGACCTGAGCCGAAGTCGGACGCTTAACCGACCGAGCCCCCCGGGCGCCCCGCGATTTGAGAGTCTTGATCTTCTGACCGCTGTTTGGGGGACGCTGGGATGGAACAGTAGAGGAACGCCCTGCACAGCGTAAGGAAGGAACAAGCTGAGATCCCAGCTTCCCGTCTCTTTCGTGGGAAGCCAGAGCAGCTGCGTGTCGCCAGAATCCTGGTGCCCAGCCTGCCCCCCGCCTTTCCGCCTTCCCCAGAACGCTGGATTCCGATGTAACTGTCTTGCCTCTGAGCTGAGGAAAAGTCCCCGGGCAAATGGATGCTTTTTGCGGAAGAGGCCGCGGCCACCGAGCAGGTGGAAGGCGAGGCCCGCCTCACCTGGCCAGTCGGACGTTGTCGTTGTCGTCCTTGCCCCACTCCCAGCTCTTCCCAGGGTCCACGGCGAAGTGCAAGGGCAGCAGCTTATGCTCCGAGTCCGTGAGTGGGATCACGGCTGGGGAGGAAGACACAGGTCGTCAAGGCGTCTCCTCGAGGAGCGAGGAGGGCACCCGAGCGCGAGGGGACTTCGTTAAAGACAGGTCGAATCATCCCCGGGTCTCTGACCGAGCTTGTGCCTCGATTTTCACAAGTGACTTACGACCTTGGCATTAAAAACGGGCCGACTGGATTTCCCCCCCAGCCAGCACAGAGTGAGGCCGCGAAGCTCCCTGCCCCCCACCGGTCAGTCACGGGACACTCGTGACCTTCCCTCCAGTTCCTGGGGACCCAAGGAATTCAAAGTCATTATCAAGGCAAACACAGCGGAGCGTCGCTCGGAAGCTTCTGCGACCTTAAAACCTACGCTCCTTCCTCCCGAACGGGGAGCAGCGAAATCAGGCAGGGCCCCGTGTTCCCCCCAAAGCCGCTTTAAAAACAGCATGTATTTCTCATTTAAAACCCCCGGTGGTCTTCGGCTCGGTGACACGGTATCGGGGTGCGCTGTCTGGCTGGCGTGTCACTCGAGTCTTTCCTCCCACGCTCTCTTCGCTCCCATTTCTGCTTTTCCAAGTGAAAAGCGAGCAGACCAACGGAACCACAGACCCCGCCGCCGCCGCCGCCGCCCGCACCTTGTTCCTTGGCGTTCTCCTTCTGCTCCATGGACACGAGCGCGGAAAAGTGGGCCTGATCGTAGGCGAGCACCAGAGGGGAGCGGTGACACTGGCTGGCCGGGACCTCCAGAGGCAGATAGATCCCCCCGAAGGGGATGGGGGCGAACGCTGCGGCAGAGCACCAAGGTCGGTGTCCGCCAGGTGTGCGGTGCCCACCCCCGCTCCACCGAGTGCGCCCCCCCCCCTTCATCCCAGCCCCCGGTCGGTCATTCTCTCCTGAGAAGCCTCATCAATGAGTCCCAACCGCCTAGCTCTCAATCTCCCCCGGGGTCTAGGCAGCCCCCCCCTCCCCCCACTGCGTCGGAGCCAAGGCTCTGCAAACACGGGGGTGCTCAGGGCAGGGGCGACCGACTCACCTTCCCCACCAGAGTCCCTCAGCATGGTGTCGGCCACCACAACGATGGGCCTCCTGAGCACGTGGGCGAGGACGAAGACGTGGAATTCTTCTAGGCTCTCGTAGACGGGCTCCTCTGAACTCTCCACCCTGCAGTTGCGGGAGAGGAGATTGGGGAGGGGAAAGGGAAGAAAACCAGACAAGACGCGCCCGGAGACCAGTTCCGCGAAGACGGAGAAGAGGCCGGTCCTTGCCTGCTTTTCCCACCTAAGGCTGCCATGGACGGAGCTGGCCACGTGATGCTACCGTGGCTATTTCTACCCCCGTTTCACGGACGGGGAAGTCCGAGAAGAGAGATTTGGAGGCCCTAGGGTTCAAGGAGCATTAGGAATCTGGAGGCCATCCCTCTGCTAAAAGCAATCTTGTTCGGTAGCCTTCCCCAGCTCGCTCTCTGCTACAGCTCAGTGCGCAGCTGTGTGGCCACAACCACCACGTGTCACACGCACCACGTCCTACACAAGCCCGAGGAACGAAACTTCCTCCCCCGAAGTTCCCTTATGTCAGGAACGGCATCTCCCCTCGCCATCTACCCGGTGACCTAACCAGAAATCTGTGGAATATTTACTCTTCTTTCCCTCTCATCTTCAGTTAGTCACCCGGCTGGACTGGTCCCGTCTCGTCCGTGTCTCTGTGTGTCTACCTCCTCTGCTCTGCCTGCAGCCTGCGGCTCCCGGTCACGCCACGGCCCGCTCTCCTGGACTGCCACGAACGCACCCGGTCCCCCTGCCGTCCGCCCCGTCACCCGCTCTGTGGCGCTGCGTTCAAACACTCGGATTCACTCCTGTCGCTCACACAATTCAGTGGCTTCCTGCCCCGTGAGGCAGTGTCGGTCAACCCGGGTGCGTGGGACAAATGCCGACTGCTGCGCCTGAGCTCAGTCCGACTCGGCTGGACGGCCTTCGAGCGCCGGGCCCCAAAGCCGCACGTTAACCAGCCCCCGGATGATCCCCATGCACGGTCCAGTCTGGAGAGGTTATCATTTTTAACTTTGTGTTACAGAAAATTCCAAAAGGTTAAACATTCAAAACTACAAAGAATGTTACACCTCGGCTTTCATGTGTCCGTCACCCAGCCTCAACGGTTATAAAACACACGGTCAATGTCGTGTTCACCTAGACCTTGACCTGTTTCCCTGTTAACTCCCACCCACACCCCACACCCCCACCGGATTAATTGGAATCAAATCCTAGACATATCATTTCACCCATAAATTTTTCAGTTTCTATCTCTAAAAAATAAAAGACGTTTAAAAACAACCACACAGCCATTAATATCACATTTTAAAAATTTAACAGCAAACACGCAGACATCTCCCCGGCTGTCCCAAATGTCGTGTGTTCCCACTGGTTGATTTGTCTCAGTGTCTTTAAACTGCCGTTCCCTTTCCCTTTTTATTTTCCTTGCAATGTGTTTAGTGAGGAAACGGAGTTGTCTGTCCTGAAGTTTCTCCAAGTCTGGAGGGGATATGGTTTGAATTCCTTAACGTGGCACAGCCGCAGCCTCGGCACAGCACACAGAACTCCGGTTACCCAGCCTAGCCTGCCGCTCCGTACGTGCTCGGTATTCTGGCAACGCCGAGCTCCCTGTGGTTCCTGGAACACACCGTGCTGTCTGTTCCGCCCTTCTTTGCCCTCGCGACGGCCCCCCCTTTCCTTCTAACACCCTCTTCGCCTCGAGCTCCTTGGACACCGAGGACTCGGGAAAGATCACTTCCTGCTCCCCCGCGTCGCCAGACTTACCCACCGCAGTTGGCGCCGTTGGTCCCCAGGTGCATGCGGGGTTCGCTCGAGGCGAGCTTGATTAGCTCGTTCCATTCCTTCTGCCACTCGTCCTCTGTGTACACCAGCCCTGACTGCGGGAAAGCCGAGAGAGCAAGCGGTTCGCGGCCAGGTTCTCAAGGCGGTGGCCGTGCCGCTCGGTCGCGCCGCCCCACTCCCTGTGCCCTCGGCCTCGGCTTATCATGCGGGCCACAAGGTCGCTCCTCCCCCCCTTTCCTGGCCGAGACCCACGGATTTGTGATCGCCTTCGCCCTTCTTCTCTTCCAGCCCGCTGCAGCCTGGCTTCCGTTTCCGTCGTCAGCCCCCGCCCCCTACTCCCTTCACACCACTCCGCCTCACGGCCTCTGGCGAAGGACAGGGACCTTCTAAGTCCCCCGCACAGCGGCCTCCTTGGTTCTCGCAGTTCTTAGCGCTCACAAAGCATTTCGACTCCTTGTTCAACTTCCTCTTCCTTTAGCTTCCACGGTGCTACTTTCTCCCGCCTCTCAACTCTGTCCACCTAGTGATACTGCTGTCATGTCACCAGTACCAGCAGCCTGGACTCCTTCTGGGGGATTTCTTCTACCGCCACCGTCTCATCCACTGCCATCTACATGCTCAGGACCCTAAAACCTCCCTCTCCAGCCCAGACTGCCTCTTAATTTCTATATTCGTATCGAGCTGCCCATGACGGTCTCAAACTCCACAGAGTCGACCCTGAACTCCTACCTCTTCCAAGACCCGCTCGTCTTCCTGTATTCCTGCCTCACTGGATAGCACCGAGTAACCCCCGACACCCAAGCTAGGAACCAGGGAGCTGCCGGGGACTCCTCTCCTTTGGCCCACTCCACACCTGGCTTCCTCAGTCAACGGTTACAAAGCGTGACCTACGGCAACGGACCCTTCACTGGCATCACGACTCCAGTACGTGTCCTGAACCATCTCCTGCCATGTTAACAGCAAGATTTTTCTGAAATTGGAATCTGCTGTTTGCGTCTCCCTACAAAGTCTTCGACTAGATAGAGCTCAAACTCCGTAAGCGTAGCATACAAAGTCCACTTCCTGGCCCCTCCCCACCTCTACGATACCTCTCCAATGCGTACACGCCGGGAGCATGTTTTAGGCCATACGCTAGCGGCTACGAGGTGATCGGTAGTCAAGAAACGAAACTATGACTTTAGCAAAGGAATGGGAGAAGTGATAAGCGATTTAAAAATATCATTTGGCTTTCGGATGCACACGATCATTTGGGAGAAAAGTCTATGTTGTCAACTGTATTTGGCTTACATTAGGGTTTATATGAGCTAATAGGACTCAAACACGGGGCGCCTGGGGGGCTCAGTCGGTTAAGCATCTGACTTTGGTTCAGGTCACGATCTCGTGTGGGTTTGAGCCCCGCATCAGGCTCTGTGCTGATGGCTCAGAGACTGGAGCCTGCTTTGGATTCTGTGTCTCCCTCTCTCTCTGCCCCTCCCCTGCTCATGCTCTGTCTCTCTGTCTCTCAAAAATAAATAAGAACGTTAAAAAATTTTTTAAAAAATTACTGCTTAAACACACATTGACAGAGTAGAAAGAATCACACTGGAAACATGAAGAGAATGAGGAACAGATGTTAGAAGAATTAAAGAGCTGTTGTGAGCACATTTAATTTTAATAATAAAAAATGACAAAGCTGTTTTGTTTGTAAAATGCTGTAACAAAGTTTTTTTATTACAAATAAAAAGAACAATGCCCAGGCAATATATCCTGCGTGCCCTGGTCACTCCCTCTTTCTCTCGCCTCGTTCGGCTTCCTGTTTTTAGACACAACAGCCACTAGGTGGTGTGCCCTTCTAGCCTGAAAATGTACTTACTGGTCTGTTTGATTTCTTTTTTTGGCGGGAGGGGGTTATTTATTTACACACTCTCTACACCCAACACGGGGCTCAAACTCCCAGCCCTGAGATCAAGAACCACTTGCTCTACCGAGTCCGGCAGGCACCCCATCCTTACTGGGTTTGACCAATTTCAACAAAAAACAAGAAGCCTTAGGAAATCAAAAACGATCAAGTTTGTGTGGGGTTTGGTCCTGATCGCCGCCTCCCCCCGTCCCTCACCCCTCCCTCCATCCCCATGCCCGCGGTGCAGTCTAATGCTGCAAACGGTCTCAACTAGGCCACGCTTCCGGGGTCGAACTTCTAATGTGCTGGCCAAAAGGAGCAAAATACTTCTCCTTCGATAGCCACTATTCTCTGGGCATGTATTTCCACCGGGAACTTTGAGGGGAACGGGTGGCTGACCAAGAAGAGAGCTTGGGCAGGTCATGATCTCGCGGTTTGTAGGTTCGAGTCCCGCCTCAGGCTCTGTGCTGACGGCTCAGAGCCTGGAGCCTGCTTCGGATTCTGTGTCTCCCTCTCTCTCTGCCCCTCCCCTGCTCGTGCTCTGTCTCTCTCAATCTCTCAAAAAAAAAAAAAAAATAGAACTTGGGTATTTCTGGGTCTCCCGGCTAACACATCATAATCTAACCCCACCTTTAAAATAATAACTACGAGAGCTTCAGAGCTGGAATTGGGCCCGCCTCGCCTCTGCCTGTGGCTGCCACTTCTACTTAATAGTTGAAACGCTCTAGTTTGGCCTTTTCTGGATTCTGGAGTAGTCGCACATAAGGTTCAGGTATGGTGTGACGTCAGCAGTGAGGAAGGCACGCTCGAGGCCGGTTCCGGCTCAGGCAAAGCAGCTCTCCACGAGGTCCGGCTCAGCTCGCCAGGGAGCCGTGGGACCCGGCGGTACTGAAGAGCGTCATCGCCTTGGCCTTGCCCCATGCATCTATTTCCCTCAGGAATCCTCTGGGGCAGACTGGGTGATCAAAGCATTCTGATCTTAATACCATCCTCATTTTAACAACTGGGTTCTTGGTTTTTAAGAACGAAATGTGACACATTCTCCCTTCATGTTTTTATCTTCAGGACATAAAATTCTAATAACGAAAAAAAAAACCCTCTTAGTTCTTTCTATACAATGGCCGGTTAGGACAAAGCAATAAAAGGTGACATGAAAAAGAAGATGGAAAGAAAAAGGAAAGTTTCTAAAAAAACAGTTGCATGTTTATGCCAGAGCACTCAGCCATAAAAATGGCAAAAAAAAAAAAAAATACACACACAAAGAGCACCAGATAAACACAGAAGACAGAGAGAGCCAGGGGAAAAGGAAAGAGGGAGACCTGTTATCTTTACGGAAATGTTCAGTATCATTATTATATTAAAGGGAGGGGTCGGCAAGCCCTTTTGTTGCCCTGTCGTCACCGCAAGACAGTAAATCTTCCAGGCTTCGCGAGCCACACGCACCCACTCTGTTCTGCTGCCGTTCTCCTCTACGTAAGGAGAGCGCTTAACATAAACACACACAGGGAAGCAAATGGGCAGGGCTGGGTTCCAATAAAAAAGGTGTTTGTTTTTTTTTAATAAAACTGTTGGTGGGATTTGCCCCACAGGCCACAGTTTGCCCGACCCGTTACGGGGAAAAGACAAACAGTCCATTGTTACTTTCTTATACAAAAGCAGTCTCACCATCTGCCGAACCCCTGAGAAGTACGATTCGAACTCAATTCAATAGGCGTGTTTTAAGAGTTTTCAAACAGAGCATACGAAAAGCAAAGAGCATATACAGCCAACAACATTTTTAAGTGTTTACATTTCTATAAAGGCTGAAAACATGTAAGTCCTTAAAACTTGGCCGAGCCTTATTAGAAGTAAAAAACCCCAAAACGATACGAAAATCCCGTGGACCTGTCCTATCTTATTTTGCAAGACGGCTGCGGCTGCCCACTGGGCGCCTGCCAGGTGGCAGCACAGCCTCGCTGCCGCCTCTAGAGGTCTCAGCTTCCCCACGCCGGGTGACCCTGCCCTATGCTGTCACCTGCGTCCTCTACCATCTCCAGGGTGGCTGGGGGGGGGTCCCGGCGGAGTAAGCACCAGCCGACAGCGCCTACCGAGAAGCACGGCGCATTTCCCGCAGCGACCTCTGGGGAACGAGGTGCCCACCCCCCCACTCCTCACCTCCTTATTCTGCTGTGTCTGCTGCCACCTCCAGCGCCGCTTCAGGGCCGCCTTCTCGGCGCCCTTCTCCATCAGGGCGTACAGAGCTTTCCGCAACATCAGGTCCCGGTCGTGGAAGCCCCACATGCCTGCGGCGAGAAGACGCGTCGGTGGCACATCTCACCTTGACCTCGCTCCGCCTGTTAACTCAGCCGCACACGCCCTCGCGGGGAGGAGCGCGGGCGGAAGGCCAGGTGCGAAGAAACCCCTGTGACTCAGGGGAGAGGTACTGAATCCTGAAAGGAAAGACGGTCCCACCCTGGAGGCTCAGCAACTTCGAGAACTTAAAAGTGGGGGGAGACGCCACGTCCTGCAAACTCCCGACAGAAAGTCCCTTGCTCCTGACGGAAGTCCGACAAACCACAACCCGGGGGAGCGGCAGAGATGGGTCTGCACATGGCAGTCGGCATCAGAGCTGGAGGGACGGTCGGACAAACGAAGACTTCTTAAAGATCTAAGGCAAAACACACTGAATTCTAAATAAGTTTAATAATTAAAGTAAGCAGATGTCACAAGAACTGATGAAAACACATCTTTTCCGCACACCAAAAGCATAAATATTAGGTAGAATGATATACACGCATAGCTCTATGCTGCTCGCGGCTTCTGGGGGGCAGCCCTCGGAGCGGGACCCAGGCTAACTCCTGGCTTCCTCGCATGTTCTCTGAACAAGACTGAAAATCCAGGGCAGGGCTCTCGTCCACCCCCTCCTGCACGCCCACGTGCACGCATCCACACACGCGCACGGGCATGCGCGCTGAATCCTTACTTCTGCCGAAGATCAAGCTTAGCTGGATCGAGTCCTGCACATGAGGTTGAATTCTATCGCTTTCTGAGGGCATGGAACACCATTTTCGAGACTCACCCAGAGAGGCTGCATGTAGGAGGCAGTTTCCATCCCCGGTAGTGGCCAGAGGAAGCAGCCTCTGGCAGGTAGGGTCCACACTCACCCACCAGTTCAGACGCCCTACGGAAACAGGAGGGAAAGGAGAGCAGATTATCCGTAAAGCCCTTCCCGCTTCCCTCGCTCTCAAACAGACTCCCAGCTTGCCTCCGCCCAAACCTGGCTAGGGAGCCTACCCAGAACAAAACCGTCTCTGTTTCTCCTTACATCTTCTCCACTAACACCCAGTCGATCAGAATCTGGAGAGCGTAAGCGGTTAGATCAGCAAGTCTTACATGGAGACCACTGCTCTAATCAACATCCAAGGGGACGTTTGGCGATATCTGGAAATATTTTTGGTTGTCACAATTGGCGGGGGGGGGGGGGTGGGTGCTACCGGCATCCAGTGGGTAGATGCAGGGAGACTGCTAAACATAATATAATGTACCAGGCAGCTCACACAACAAAGAATTATCTGGTCCTAAATGTCAAAAGGGCTGAGAGTGAACAGCTCTGGGCTAGACGATGAGGCCCAAGTCCCATGAAATCTGTGGCTGTTTCTGATTCCTTCACTCTGCTCAGGAGACCAGTGAAGACTGTGCCGATGAAGCTCAGCGCAAATCCATCATCAGGAAGAGAAAAACCACCAAAGCCTGTGCTCCCAGCGTCACGTATGTATCATCTGCATACATGACCGTCGGCGTGTCAGCCCGTATGCGGTACGACTTTAGAAACACGGGCGACAAGCAAAGCACACAAGACACCTAAGAAAATGAGTCTCGATTCCGTACAGTTGCCAAACCATTGTTCGCAGGAGGAAAATATTTTATGGATCATGCTTAAAAGGTTTCTTGAATTACTGAAAAGTCTACAGGAAGAAAAGCTGCCCATAACCCTCCTAAGCCAGATAACTTGCTACCTTTTTTGAAAAAAGTATAAATAGACGCACACAGTTACTACAGCAGGGTAGGAATGAAAACTGAAAGCTTCTTACCCACGCCCCCACCTCCCGGCCCCAGTCTTTCTTCCAAGGGAGTTTTTTAATACCTGACTAGCTTTTCCCGGAATTCCCAGCAGCCCGACCCCATCATATGACCTAATTTTAACAATAATTTAAGACCGACACAACTGTAAAGGTAAATAAATCTCTGGGGAAAAGGTTCATAGAAACAAATGGAACTTTTGGATTAATCACCCTGCACGTCACCGACAGTGTGGGTCTTTCTGGTCACAAGGGTGTTCCAGAGACAACTGTGATTCGTTTGTATTTTTTTCCCCACGCGTGGCTGTTCAGGCAGTGATTACTGGGCCTTTCAGGTGTCTGTCTGGTTCCCCTTCCCTCAAACAGGCAATTCCCAGAGGGAGGTGGCTACTCTGTGTCCCGAGAAGAAGCACTTAGCTCAGCGCACGTATCTGACTCCTGACTTTGCCCGCGGTCGCTCCCACGCGTGGACTGCAAGCGACCGGTCCAGGCCGCCCCTCCGCGTGGCTGCCCACGGGCGCGAGGCAGAGGGACGAGCCCGGGGACAGAAGCGCCCACCGACCTGCCTGCTCCAAGGCGACCAGCATGGACTGCTCGATGAGGTCTCTCTCTATGAAGCTGCGGAAGTCCTCGTTGTACACGGTGAGGTCTGGAAGCTGGAAGGCACACACGGGCATTTCCAGGGGGTGCTCGCTGCCGCCCCCGCCCCCGCCGTTGGAGACGTGGGACCGGGCCAGGGAGACGATGCTGGAGCTGGCGTGGGAGATGCCCCGAGACAGGCGTTTCTCTGCAACGAGAAACGGAGTTACCTTAGACCGCGCACGGCCCAGAGAACCTTCCGCTCGCGGGGCGAGGGTTACCTCTTACCAAGGGCTCCCTCTTCCAGTCGGGGGAGAACCGAACCTAACTGGCTGCCACAAGCCTCTTTCTCAAGCCAAATACAAATGGGGAGTAGAGAAAGCGGTACTTCTGCAAAAGCACTTACATTAGCACCAAAGAGACATTCCTCTCTCTACCCTTTCTAAGAGAATTTGCCTGAACTTCCCCCCACGACTCTCATCTTCTTGGGCTTCCATTTCCCGACATGATAGGCACTCGTGCGTTCGGCAGCTGGGTCACCGTTTGGTAGGAGAAAGAGGGAATGAGGGAAGCGGGGCTTTCATGCGCTCGACTGAATGAAATGATCGCTCCGATAATTCTCACTGTTTGGAGAATGTAGGAAAGAATTTCCATTGTAGAAAATTAACGGTAACCCTTACACATTCGGGGCCTTTCTTACCTACCATCGACATCATCCACTTACGCTATTTGCCACAACTGTTCTGGACGCTCTTTGTCGGCAACGTACAGGTACGGTCATGCGCACTGAACGTGCCCCAGGGGGAGACAGAAATACACGCAGAGCCCCGAATCCCCTCGTGTGTTTGGGTTACGTGGCGGTGACAATGCCCCAGCAGATACTCCGTGGTCCTAACCTGCTCGGTGTCAAATTACCATTCATTTGCATGGCTTCAGTGATATAAAGATTATCAAACGAGCTACAAGGTGTGTTGGCAAGTAGTTCTTCATACAACACTTGCCAGAGACGACGCACAAAGTCAGTCAAGAAAGTTATTTTAGAGTGATGTTCTTTTTTAAACTATTTTTTTCAGTATTTAAAAAGTACCATAAGCCCCCAGTAAAAAAATCAAACTACTATCAAGAGGTGTAGAGTATTAAGAAGAAATCCCCCTTGTATTCAAAATTTCTGATCCCTTCCCCCGAAGCAACCTTTTGGATCCTTCTGGAATTTTTTATGCACGCAGAAGCACATATAGTTTTTAAAATCATTTTAAAAAACAAACGAGAACGCAGTACATAAACTCCACCGCGCCTTACCTTTCTCGACAGATTTTAAAGACGTTTCAAAACAGCACGTCAAGTTCTACTTAATTCTTTCCAGCGGCTGCAGAGTAGTCCCCGGCACAGAAGACTTTAAATTATTTAACTGCTCCTCTACTAATGCACATTGACGGCTGTCTTCAAGTTTTAAGTGTCTTTTCCTTTTTTTTTAAGCTTTTTAACTTCCAAGCTTTATGCTAATATGTGTCTGTCTCTAAGTATGTATACATGTATGTGTTTACTTAAAGGACAGATATATACGCCCACGTGCACGTACACGTATATGATAAATTTCTAGAAGTCGAATTGTCGAGTCAGGGTGAACGTGCGTTTCTAAATGCTGACAGACACTGACAGACATTAACCAAGAGTGACAGTGATGCTTTGAGTTTTACCGTTAGGTCCCTCATCACAGCAACTAGATTGTTCTCCTTCCTCTAGTTCTCGCCCGCCACCTGCCAAAGGCCTTCGTCCAGAGTAACGCTCACCAAGTAGTGAGCCGGTGCGGTACTTGGCCCAGGGTAATCCCCGGGATGCCCCGAGGCGCACTGGGGCCACCCCTGGGGAGTCTGGCAGGGGACCGGGGAGGAACAGGATCACCTCCCAAGAAGTCTCCATTCAGCAGACCCCTCTCCTCCCCTCTACTCCAGCTACGGAAACAGCCCTCAGCCCCTCAGCGACCCCGGTACCTTGAACGACGTCATCCTGCCGCTGCAGGGCGGGCCGGGGAGGGCGGGCGGACTCTCGGTCGGAAAAGCCTTTCTCAGGGGCCCTGGAGCCGCCACTCCCTTCGCTAAAGGGAGGCAGGTTCCCAGCATGGACTTGACGTAGCTGTTCAAAGTCACTGAGGGCGGCGCTCACGTCCCAATTCTTTCCTGGCAGGAGACCAAGCAAACAGTGAACTGGGCGCTCAGAGCGCAGGGAAATGGAGGAAAGACACGGAACGCTCGCTCGATGGCTCGCTCACAGCACCCTCTCAAGGCCAGCAGGCACGGACTCACGAGCGCCCCCCTCGTTCTCCTGATCCTTACCCTGCTTTAACTTTCTTCGTGAACATTCCGGTGTGCGGTGCCACGATTTCTTTACTTACTCGCTATTTCCTGAGTCAGCTCTGTGAGCACCGACGCTTTGTCTCCGGACCGAAAGGGCCCGCACAGACCCGGTGACCTTAAGCCTAAAGAAAGAATGACTTGCCCAAATGCACAGCTGGTTGGCACCAGGGGCAAGTACGCCTAAAGCCCAGGTCTCAGTTCTGAGACGCGGAGGGTTCTTCGCCTAGATGTGTCCTAACCCACCTGAAACTGCACACGTAGGTACAGGTACGTGCGTCCTTCTAAGAAGGAGCTGACAGCTGTCACCGGGTTAGCGAAAGGGATTAACCGCCCCCAAATTCAAGAATCACTACTCTACTGAAGAGAAGGCCCTACATGGTAGATTTGTCATAATCGATTTTTCTGTTGCCTTCTCCAGTTATGTTACTTAATAAATCACATTATGGCATAACCATTCACACTTCTTCCTCTTCTATTCCGTCTGCTGCCCGCTGAATTCAATTCCTGTCGCCCAGCGTCCCGTCGACCCACTCTAAAGCATTCCATGAGATTCATCTTTTTAAAGTACAGTTCTTTTTGTTGTTGTTGAGAGAGAGAGGGCGCAAGTGAGCGAGGGAGACAGAGAGAAAGCGAGCGAGCGAGCCAGGAATCACCTGAAATGGGGCTCATGTGTTTTTTTTTTTACCCAAAGTGGGGCTCGTGTTCACCCGATGCAGGGCACGAGCTCACCCAATGTGGGATCCGAACTCATGAACTGTGAGATCATGACCTGAGCCAAAGTCGGATGCCCAACGACGGCGCCCCCCAGGTGCCCTAAAAGCACAGTTCTAATCATTTCAATTCCACAGTCGAAATCGCTAATTGCGTGCCACTGCCTACAGAATAAATTCTAGACTCCTGTGTCTGACAGTCAAGGCTTTCTATGACCTGGCCTAAATTTTTTTTTTTTTACACTTATTTATTTTTGAGAGAGTGAGACAGAGTGCGAGCGGGGGAGGGGCAGAGAGAGAAGGAGACACAGAATCCAAAGCAGGCTCCAGGCTCTGTCTGAGCAAGCTGTCAGCACAGAGCCCGATGCGGGGCTTGAATCCACAAACCCTGAGACCATGCCCGGAGCCAAAGTCGGACGCTCAACCGACTGAGTCACCCAGGCGCCCCTAGGACCTGGCCTACTTTTCCAGGCTTTTCTCTGTGCTTCGATTTCCCTGGCTCTGAAAATGGAGATGATTCCATGCAGGCTTGTTTTGAAGATAAATGAATTAAAAGCCCCAGTACATGGATAGCTTTATACACGTAGTTACTGCTGTTGCCATGATGTCTCGAGAGCCGAACTCTCCGGTTAAGTCGCATGAACCACTGACACCTAATGAACCGACTTCTGAACCATGACCTTCCCCATTTCTTCCGGCCCCTTTGCTCACCCTGCTTCAGTCACACCGGGCTCTTGGCCGTTCCTACAAACACGCCGAGACCGCTCCCACCTCCAGACTTCCCACCAAGTATCCCCACTGCCTGGAAGGCTCTTTCCTCAACTTATCTACACAGACAACCCCTCATCTCCTTCAGGTATCTGTTCAAATGTCACCCTCGTAATTCAGCCTGCCTGGACCACCCAAGTAACAATCACAACCCATCTCACCATTTCCACGGCCCTTCATACCTTCTGACCTACTGTATGACGACTTGGTTTTCAGGTTGATTGTTTACTGACTGTCTTTCCCGCTAGAATGCAAGGCCAGGGATCTTTGTTTGTTTTGTTTTATTCCAGCACCTAGAACGTGGTAGGTATTTCATACATATCTGTTGAAGAACGGAAGACTTTTCTCCTGACTAGACGAATGAGTGGATGAGGCCGACCACATCGCTGGAAACACAGGACACCGTCCCGAACGCTGGCTCTGCCTTTCCAGCCGTGGGGCCTTCTCCTTACAATCCGGCCCTCAGAACAATCGGCTGGTCCAAGACCGAACGCCCACCACCCTCCTTCCTAAGACTTGCCTCGTTGCCTTCTCTATTCCCCCAGTCGGTAATGGCATCGCAAGCCCTCCGGGCCCGAGACTTCCGTCACCTTCAGCTCCTCACCACTCGAGCCCGACTCCTTCTCTCCCTCACCGCCTAGTGACACCTCTCTCCAGTCTGTGCTTTCTCGTCCCCGCCCCCGTGCGGTCTCAGGACCATCCCCTGGTCTTTGGGAGGGGCTCGGCTAGTCTCTCTTCTGCTAACACCCCCCCTCCCAGATTGGTTCTCTACCCTACAACCGAAGCTAACTTTTAAAGAAAAAGCAAGAGAGAAAGACAGAGGCAGGGGGAAAGCGGGGACCAGGCCCTGTGACTTCCCTGCTGGCTTCTCTCTAAATCCGTCCACTCCCCCGCCGCCGCGGCACCACTGTACTCTCCCACCTCGACTGGGACAACGCCCTGGACCCGGGGACCACTTCTACCGCCACCTCCCGATCTGTCCCAATCCTCCGACCAAAGCTCAGACCCCATCATGTCACGCCCCTGACTACGACCCTTCAGCTTCCCCCGAACACAGAGTGAGACATCAATTCCTACCAGAGTCCACCAAGGCCGCCGCACTCCGCTTCCTGCCCCTCTACCCACTTCCGGCCACTCTCGCACCACTCCTCCTACCCCGGGCCGAACTCTCCTTCGCCTTGGGGTCCTTGCGGAAGCTTCTGTAGCAACACTCTCTTCTCCGTCCCTTTGGCCTGCTCTCCCCGCACTCTTCCCGGTCCAGCTCGGATGTCGCTCGCTCAGAAAGGCCTTTCTGCATCCTCTATCTACGTTAGGTTTCTTACACTCCCACAGTACCCCCTCCACTTCTCCTGCATAACAAAGAAGGGTGTGTGTGTGCGCGCGCGTGCACATGATTGCGAGAGAGAGCGAGCGCGAAGGGGCAGGAGAGAGAGAGATTACATAATCTTAATCGTAATTGTTAAGAGTCGGCCCCTGAAACCAGATTGCCTGAGTTCAAATCCGCCTCAACTTCTCTGAACCTCGGTGTTTAAAACCGTCAACGTGGGATAATAAAACCGGGAACACAGAGTGACCGTGAGAAGAAAACGATGTTCTCTCCAGCACCGCACGCGGATCGAATACGCGCAGCGCTCAGCACGCTCCGCGCGGAGGGGAGGCGTTCGAGCCGGATCCCGGAGGACGAGGAGACTGTGGGGAGAGTGACGGAGGAAGAGACACTGCGGACTTCCAAAACGACGTGACCAGGGAAAGGTGACAAGTCGGGCCGGCCTGGGACAAAAGAGGGCGGCAGGTGGTAAAAGTGACAACGGCAGTGAAGGGCAGAGTTACCCTGAACTGGCCGCTGGGGGTGAGATCCAGACCTGCCACTTCCTAACCCACAGGTAGAAGCAAATGTCAAACTGTCACGCCTCGCTGAGGGCTAACAATCCGAAACCTGAGACCCTGTGCTAAGAACCTGCCGGTCCCCACAGGCTTCCCCACCTCGTTCTGTTTCCATCGTCAGAGAACGTCTCTTAGTTATGACTCCAAACAAAGAATCCTACTGACACGGTTCCAAGCCTCGAGGACCTTAAAATCTAGAAAGTTCACACTGATGTGTAGATGCAGATACAAGTAAACAAAGGCAGCGGAATGAAAACGTTCCCTTAATTCGCTCCACAAAGAACCATCTGAACAAATTAGGGAAGGAAAGAAACCAAACCATGGATGATTCCAAACAGGAAAACCCAGAAGTCATTTTGATGAGGAGGAAGCCTTACGGCTCTAGAACGCGTTAGCGTAGCACGAACTGGCAGTGGAGAAAGCTACTCCAACAATGCAAGGTAAAAAGGGGACTTTGCAATTTAAAATGACGATGCGTCATGCACAAAGCGTCTTTCTGACCACTTTAAAATGTTCCAAGTCATCCTAACAGTAGCCTTTTATTTTTTATTTTTCTTAACGTTCATGTATTTTTGAGAGAGAGAGAGAGAAAGAGCGCACCGCGCACAAGTTGGGGAGGGGCAGAGAGAGAGGGAGACGCAGGATCGAAAGCAGGCTCCAGGCTCCGAGCTGTCAGCACAGAGACGCGGGGCTCGAACTCACGAACCACAAGATCGTGACCTGAGCCGAAGTCGGACGCCTAACTGACTGAGCCGCCCAGGTGCCCCAACTATATAGCCTTTCACTTTCTCTCTTCTCGTGCTCCCCCTCACGACTCCTTACCTTCCAGGAGATCTCGGGCCAGCCCAGGCTCTGCGCCTGTGGAACGGACAAAATCCGACAGGACAGCATCCATGTCCAGGGTCATGTGATCATTAAGTACCTTCAGGCAGCTGAGATAGGGTGGACATAGATCAAAACTCAGCCCTCCACCTGAGGAGGAAATAAACACATAAGGCTCAAATTACACGGGGACAGGAGGTCACAGCCCGATTTCGGCGGCTTCCCAAAACCCAACGGGGAAACCAGCCTGCCTCGTTCATTGCGGTGGAGTCTATTACAAAGAGCAACATTTACTCTCCCGGTTCCTCATTAATTTCTTAACTACGAAATTCATCATAAAACTTAATGTCGCTCTCAAGGCTTTTCTTCCACTTTTCTAGAATATTCCATTTCCCTCCGTTAGTTTGTTTACCCAAACTAACAGAAGGAAACCGCAGACTACCACCCTGAAGGACTCCCCACCTCGTTTATTTCCTTTCTGGCCTTTGCCATACTCTGAAATTATTTTGATTAGTTGCTGCCCAGTCTCCTCCTCTAATATTTAAGTTTCTTGACAGCTGAGTGCTTGGGCGTCTTTTTCACTGAAGTGGCCTCAGCCTGTGTCACCTGGCGCGGGTGCCTGGCACGCAGGCCCTCAGTAAATATTTGCTGGATGAATGGCGAAGTAACGAGTGAACACTAGACACCGAGTAACTTTAGAGCTGACTAGTGTTCTGAGCCTTCCTGAGGACACGGAGGGAGCACACCGACAGCTAAATTAACTACTTGGAACGAAACAATCAGCTATTACACAGAGCAGAGTGGAGGTCCCAAAGGTACACAAAACTTCATTTTTGTCCATTAACTCCATGAACCCAGGAAATACGCCTTTCTCCACCCAGGACGAGTGAACCAAGCAAGTTCACCTGAAAAAGATCTCCTCTTTCAGACTTGACTTTGGCAGAAATTCCGTCCCTGACCTGATAGCCTGGCCCCAACGCACATTCCTCTGAAGTTAGCAGTCCCAGCTGAGAAAGCAACAGCAAAGCAACGAACAATCTCCTACCAAATTCCGCCACATTCGACAGGTTCACAGTTCTCTGGAGAAGAGCGCTCGCTCCCAAGGAACCATGGCACGCCTGTCCTACCGGACGGACCAATCCCTTGCCTTTTTGGGGAAGGCCGAAAGTAGAATTCGCCAAGGCGAAAGGTGCCTCGGGTGACTCTCTTCAGAAGCATCTTCTCCTCAACAACCTCAAGTGTAAGGCTGACTCAGACACCTCCTCTCAGCCCAGGACACGGCTTGCTCAGTGGTATAATCAGATCCTGATTTTCTGCATTCCTTAGAAATACTAAGGCCAATAAGCAGCCATGATTTGTGGGTCAGAAAGCCTGGAGCTCACTAACTTGGGAACACTGCAGTTTTTGAGAGAGAGGGCAAAACACAAAGGGTTCTCCCTGGTCCGATTCCCGTGGCCCAGGGGACCCGTGAGTGCTGGGGCGTGTTTGGTTCACACTTGTAGCCCCACCACTCAGCACAGCACCCAATAAACGCCCGGTGAGTGAGTGAGTAAATGGCCCAGTGAGCCTCCACGCCGGCCGCCGCCAAACCCATCAATTTTCGGCGGACCTCGGCAGATGAGAAATTCCAGGGTCCTTCGTACTTCATACAACCCCCCTATTTCTAGATGGTCCCGATGCCTCTTCCCACGTTTCAGAAACTCTCCCTTCTGAAGAGACATCATCTGTACCGTCCCGACCTCCACCACCCTCGTGTCGTACGGTTTTCACCCGCACCTACAGCTAAAGCTGGGGGGCTTCGGTCAAATCACTTGGGTTTTCGGTCGCCTCTTGTATATCCTAGAATCGGATCTGATGACCTCTCAGACCCTCTCCGGGCTTAAAAAAATGACTTCAGTTCACTACGGCCTGACACGGTCCTGACATTCTCTTTCGGTCTACGTATCACCAACGTCTAACGGTCTTCCATTTCGGTACTGCGACTGTCAGAAACGGCTGCCAATACATAAGGAACTTTGGGCCCAACACACCTCAAATTCAAACTATTAAGTTATATGTTGGTTTCTTTTACGATTTATACTTCGGAGTTAAATTCCTCCAGAATTCATAGATGAACGAGTGGCTTCCCCCTCCCCTGACACAGATAAGAATTTCTGCTCCGCGCCCATTTAGTCCCTGTCTCAGAGGCCACAGGAGATGGCTGCAGCCCAAACAACTTCGAAGCATGACTAACGCTAAACCAAGAGCAGGGCTGCAGAATGAATTTCGATCTTCTCTCTTAAAAAAATAAATATGCAAAGGAACTTAGGAAAGGCACTTTAATAACTTTCTGCAAGAATGTGGGAGATATACAACAGGCAGACAAACAGCAGCCAGCAACCAGATGCTCGGCGGGAGGGAGGAGAGTTGACTAAGCCGCACCCAGGGAGGCAAGTGCCCAGCCAGACGCAGGCTCCTGTGACTAAGAAACCAATGAAAACCATCGAGGCCGTGGCATCGTAGAGCTCCTCGGCCAACACAGTAGGTCATGCAGAGAGCCAACATTATCTAGAATGACTCGCTGAAAAATTCAGATCACTAAACCAAACTTCTCGGCAGCCCATGCTCATGTTTGAGGCCTCCGGGTGCAGCCCCGGACGCCACCCTAGCCCCACCCACCGGGTGAGGACAGTAGCTTTTGTTACGTCACCACCCACACCAACACGGGGCCTGAGCTTCTCAAATTCCAGATGGGAAATACCCGCCACGCAGACGAAGACGCACGGTCCCTGGCCCTGTCTCGGCACGCAGGAAGGAAAACAAGAAAACACTGGCCTTTCAGACTTTCACGCAAAGCAGAGGCGGCCCTCAAACATTTGTTGACTGATTGGTGTTTAGACAAATCTCAATTGGGGTCAAAACCCTCCAACCCTCCAAGTGGACAAGACTTTAGTGATTACGTAACCCGGCGTCTGCCCCCCGTGCAGGACCACATCTGTGACGGAGAGGCCACCCCGTCTCCACGCGGACACAGGCTTTGGCGGGAGCGCCCTCCTCTGCCGCCACGTCCGTCTTGCTGTTGGGCGGCTCTAATGGTCAGAAAACGCTTTTCCGCACCAAATCACCAGCCCGCCTCCCTCTGCAACTTTCACATAACGGCCTCTCTTCTCTTCTCCGGAACAATAACATCTACTCCCAAGAATGATGGTATTTTCATAGAAAAGGATTAGAGAAAGCATTTCTTCACAGAAAAATGGGTTGTTTACAAATAAGGAACAAAATAAGGCTTGAAAAGTCAGGCGGTTGCCCAAAGTCTGAACCCAGAGATTTTGGGCACGCGCTCGCTCTACTGCGCCACGCTGCCTCCTAAGGCACTGTGGCATTACTGAACCCAAAACAAGGTCGATTCTTAGCCGCTGAATTCTTCCACCATAAGAAAGGGCTGGCCTATCTCTCGTATTTACTGAAGACCGAGACTCCTGTCTTACGCTGCCCTCGCTTCAAATCCTACCATTTTCCTCAGCAATGTCAACACCCACCTGCACAATTCACCCAACGTTTCTGCCGGAAGAGTTTCATAATCTCGGCAAACGCAAAGACCTTCGTCTCCACTCCGAGGCCTCAATCCTGGCCCCTGTCATCTACAATTACTCCAGCTCTGTATTTTCAACTTCCAACATCTTACTTTGGCTACAACCTCATCCTCCTTCTGGCCTTCCCTCTCTGCTACTAAACCTGCTCTCTTACGTCAAGATAGCCTCGCCTCAGACTGAGACATGCCACCGCTTAACCACCTTACTCACGAACGCGACAAAAGTCACGGCGTGCCTCCCGATACATCTTTATCCTCAGAGAGATTCCAGTCTGGAGAGAAAAGTAAACAACACGAATTTCACGGAAAATTCTACTAAAGAAATGCCAGGGAAACGGGTGTTACCTCCTACAGGGAGCCAGAAGAGGCTTTCCCAAGGAAGCGACGATGTACCTAAGGACCGAAGAACGAGTAGAAACTGGAGACAGACTGGGAAAGAAAGAGTGCTCCCAGCACAGGAAAGCTGGCTCGGCCTTCCTCGGCGGGAAGAAGCAGGAGGTGAGAAGGGCAGGAAATGAGGATGAGGAGGGGGCCTCTGACCTTGTTAAAGGCTGAGATTTCCTCCTAAGAATAACGAGGCGCCGCTGAGGGCCTGGAGTAGGCACAGGACAGGGCCCCGGGAGCTGGGAACATGGAAAGATCCCCCCGGCTGGAGCGAGGAGGAGGAGGAGGGAGGCGCACAGGGGCCGGAGGAGAACTGGCTGGGAGAGAATCGCGAGGACAGGATGGCGTGCCGGCGACTGAGAAAGGTGGCTAGATGCCACTCTGTCCCTTCTCGCCTCGCGAACACGAACCCAAAGACCGACCACCGACTGTCCTGGGAAAGCCTGGCTCCGCTCTCCTCTGGCCCGTCTGCCCGGTCCGGACGGATGGCGCCCACACGCAGCCTCTCTGCCGTCGGCGGCCGCGGGGCCAGAGCAGGCCCGGACGCGGGCGGACGGCCGGTGTCCCGTCTCTACCTCCAGCGAAGCGCCGCGGTCGTCCGCCTGCCCCGGGTGCGGGCCGCCCGATCCTCTCGGCTCCGGACCCTCCGAGCCCCCCCACCCGGACCCCCGCCCGGACCCCCAACTCGGGACCTCGCCTCCGAGCTCTCCTCCCCTGCCCCTGCCGGCCGGCCGCCCCCTCCTCCGCCCTGCGAAACCCCTTCAAACCACTACGCCCACCGAGGCAGCCTCCCGGCCTCGGCTCGGGGTCCCACACGCGCTTCCGCCGAGGGAGGCCGGCGCCGGCTTACGGGAAGGTCGCCGCAATCATCCTCGCTGCTCCTCCGAAGTGTCCTCTGGGGAGCACCTGACACCGGTCCCTCCTCCCGCCTCTCTGGCTCCGGGTCCGGGTCGCCGGCGAGGACTCCTCCTCCTGCGGCTGCACCCAGGGTTGGTGCACCCACGGCCCTAGCCCGGGCCTTCGTCTCATTCGATACCACCTCCACGAGCACATTCATGCCCGCCGAGCACTCCCGCGCTGAGCACTCCAAACGTCCTCACGCCCGAACTCTCCACCCGGCCTGGGACGCCCATGAGCGCTTGGAAGCCGGCGCGTAAAAACGGGGGCCTCTCTCTCGGCCCTGCCCTTCGCCCTGTCAAACCGCTCCTCTCCCGGTCCGCCTGTTCCAGCCTATGGACCCCCCCGCCATCATCCAGTCAGGAAAGCCGGAGCCGGCCCACGCTTCTCCCTTAGCGTCTCCTCAGTCACAGGCCACCGTGGACTTCTACTCGCTTTACCTCTCCAACTTCTCACACCCATCCCACGCTCCTCACAGGCTCCAACTCCTTCATCCTCTCCCAGATTTCCGTAACCTGGACTCCAGGAAATGGCCTCCGAATTTCTCCCTCCTCCTCTCTCTAGTCATCATCGGCTGCTTATGGGGGGGGGGGCGATCAATCTAAAACGAAGACGTGTATTAGATCTCACGGCCCTATCTTCTTCAAGCACTAAAGCTAAGATTCCTCCACAATCTGGCTCTCCCGAAGCCTCCCGCCTCACTCACCTGCCGCCGTTCCCCTTCCTGTCCCGGTACTTCCCCAAGGGCGCCACGTGCCCGCATTTCAGCCCCTTGGCCCATGGGGTCCCCTCTGCCTGGAATGACTTGCGGTCTAGCAGGTGAATTCTTCTCGCTTCTCTAAGACTGACTTGAGTACCACCTCATTTGCAAAACATTCTCTGGCCCCGGACTCCAGTTGCCCACTCCCTCCTTGTTGCTGCACCTGGTCCTCTGCCACTATCACGCTATTTGTCACACCAGAGTACTTGCGTTCACTGACACGCTGGTCTCCACACACACACACACACACACACACACGTGTGGATGATAATCAGATAATCAGTGTTGTAAGTAGGCAAGTCTAAAACAGCGGTCTTTGGGGGCGCCTGGGTGGCTCAGGCGGTTAAGCGACCGACTTCGGCTCAGGTCATGATCTCGAAGTTCGTGAGTTCGAGCCCCGCGTCGGGCTCTGTGCTGACGGCTCAGAGCCTGGAGCCTGCTTCGGATTCTGTGTCTCCCTCTCTCTCTGCCCCTCCCCTCCTTGTGCTCTGTCTCTATGTCTCTCAAAAATAAATAAATTAAATAAATAAATAAATAAATAAATAAAACAGCGGTCATTGTAAAGACCTGTGCTTGTTATAGGATCTTATATGCAACAAATTTCTCTTCCTAAATACTGTTTAACTCAGACTCATATTACATTCGGTCTGCATGCTCTGAGTGCCCAACTACTTACTAACAGAGAAAAATGACCCCAAATTAAATACCGATTCTAGATAGCAGACTTATGTTAAAATGCCTGAGAAACGACTGACCCTACGTTTTCCGCAAAGCGTCCACGTTCTCACGTCGTACCCTCTCCCGGGTCCCGTGATGCACTACAGCTGTGTCCAAGTCCCTTCCAACGCCTCCCCAAACTCACTGGGAAACCACAACATTCAAGACTGTCAAGAATTTTCAAAGGTCAGAGACTCCTCCATGTCTGTGACGTCAGTCCCAAGGAATCCAGACGGGGAGAAAGAGGAGGGACAAAAAAGCCTTAGAAATTTCACACGATTCTTGATTAGGCGGGGGTGGGGGGGGGGGATGAAACACGCCGTTGGCAGATTGTGTTTTAATTAATATGGATCTTCCCAAGTGAAAGAAACAAAATATAACCTTCTTGGAAAAAAAGAGAACATGACCCAATTCCGTACTAAAGAGACCTATGTCGACCTATGCTACGACCCTGAGATAATAATGAGATGGGTCTAAATGGGAGAAAAGAAGCGAGAGGAAGCGTGCGCTAAAGCTTCAGACACGACTTCGCTTTAACTTCTGAGCAACATTAAAGAGGTTCGTTTGGATCGCTAACCCCACCTTACGGATGAAGGTGCTAAAGCCCACGAAAGGGAATCCGCTCCAGATGACACGGGTAAGAAGCGGCAGAACCAGGATTCTCAGGAACCCGGCCCGTATGGCCCTGAGCCCAGACCCTGCGCTGCGGCACACCCCGTCCAGGGCTGGGGGGGGGGGGTCCTGCGAAAGCCCGGGGCTGTCCGCCCTCGTGCGTGTCCCCCTCCCCGTCTCCACCCTTCAACGCCACACTGAGAGAGAGAGACGGCTCTGGATTCTGCCGGATCTGGGTTCACATCCCAGTCTCCGACTGAGGGCTACGCCGTCACGGGTAAGTGGGGTCACCATGGCGCGCCTCCGTTCCTTCCCGTGTAAACACCTGCGTCTCGGACCTCTCGGCGGGATCAAATACCGGAAGACACGCTAGGGCGGTGCCTAACGCACACGGCGGGTCCTGGGCCAAGGCGGCTGCCTTCCTTCTGCCCAACTCCCCCCGCATCCGCATCCCCAGCCTCCCTCCACCGCGGCCCACGACGGCCCCGGGAGCTCTCCTCCGAAGGCTCGCGCTACTCCTCGCCGACAAACCCTCCAGGCCCACGGCCGTTTCCAAGGCACCGTCACCACGTGCGCACAGGACCCGGCCTCTCATTCCCATCCCGGGGTCTCTCAACTCCCTGAGCCCCAAAGAAACCATCACGAGGGGACTCCTTTGGGGGTCTCCTTCTACCAGATGGCCCCCCAAAAATAACAGCACAAGAAAACTATCCTCCCCGAGAGCTCATTCATTCCCAGATTTCCAGGAGCAGCAAATTCACACATATCTATGGAAATCCTAACGTCTTCATCTACCAGTCCTGCCTCCCCTCCTGCCCCCCTTACTACTCTATGCGTTCTAGATTCAAAGAGTTTAGAATATTCTCTTAATTTCATACATGTTGTCTATTTGGGGGGGGGGGGGAAGTGTTTACATCTCCTCCTACTCACGCTGCTCAATTATGGATTGTCCTCTCCCTCCACTACAGTGTATACCCAAGGGATAGCCGCTTTCTCTCCCTAAAGCAAACTTAAGAGAAAAGACGCAACCCGAGAAACTCTATGACGTGATTTACCATTCCCAATCGATGTGCTGGTTTACCGTGTGCTACGGTGCGTACCTCCCAGGACGGACTCAAGAACCGACCCTATGGCCTCATCACCGTCATGGTACGTGCCTGAGTCAGAACGAGATTGAACTATTTTTTGAAGAGTTTCTAGATTTCTGGGGGCGCCTGGGTGGCTCAGTCAGTTAAGTGTCAAACTCTTGATCTCAGCTCAGGTCTTGACCTCGGGGTCGTGAGTTCAAGCCCCGCATTGGGTTCTGGTCTGGGCATGAAGCCTACTTAAAAAAAAAAAAAAAAGTTTCTAGCTTTTTAAATCAGGCCCACAAAGAGCAAAAATGAATCAGAGACAAATCCATGAAGAGCCAAATGCTGATATAAAGATCAGGGAGAGGTTCACAGAGAACGCCTTATGAACTGGCATCTCTCTTCCTAGTGCTACTGCTAAAAGGCCCTTTGGATTACAGTTATTTGGGAAATTTAATAATTCGGAAGACTGGTACAATGGAAGTGACCTTTCAAAAAATAAGGGCAGAGAGAGTCAAAAACTTGGCATGACAACAGAAACTTGAATAGAAACAGAAATCAGGATAATGTTTATTTTCTTAGAGCCAGACGGCATTTCTGTTTACCGCACACAAAGAATTTTTTCTTTTCCCTTTCAGCGAGGGTCAAAGATAGTTCAAGGTTTGAGGCTCATAAAATTCAACTTTTAAAAGAACAGTCTATAAAAATAAAAGTTCTACTTAAGCCCTTAACGATTCTGATTACTAAACCTTGGACACGAGAGAAAAAAGCATTACTACATATCCACAGAGGCTGGCCTCACAGTAAAACACATTCTTTCTCTAGGATTGAGCCGCAAACGCTCTTCCCTCCCCTTCCTGATTCCTAACTCCTGGTCATTTCTCTGTCAATTACCCAACATCTATTCAAGGAGAGACACAGCAGAAGGAAAAAAATTCTAATTACTGAGTATCTATAATTAGTTACCCACAGGAAATGTATTCACTCTGTAAACTTCTGGTAAATGAACTTCCTTTAGCACATAACTACTAATTTTTTAAAAGCCCCAAACAATTAGAAAAAGAAATTTATCTTCTATACAAAATGATATAACTCCTTTGGAAAAAACGTACTGTTTATTACCATTATTATGTTTAAAATCCTCCAGGTGCAAGCTCCCACGGTTCCATCTGTCGCAGCCACACCTAGACCTCGCTTGGGCTCCCGAGGCCCAGTGTGCGCGACATTCCCTGGCACCCGCTGCTATCGAATACTGCCTTGTAATATTACTTCCTGGTGCCTCTTATCTCTCAATTTCACTGTCAGTCATTCGATCGGAAGTTACCAAGCTGGGTCGGCCACGTACCAGGCACTGCCCTAGGGCTTCTGGAGATAGAATGAAGAAGAGAAGCTTCGGTGTGCCTTCGGGGCACTCCAGTCCCTGGGAGAAGCTAAACATGCTATTCGTGCCCAGTGGCGCCGGAAGAGGTGTAAGAACAACTAGTTTAGCTGGATGGGTTAAGGAAGTTTCTCGAAACTGGGTCTTTAGGATGTGTAAGAGGTCACCGGGCTGGAAAACAAGGTACGTTCTAGATAGCATTAAGAGCCTTACAGTTGGCACCTTTCTTTCACACTTGAAGAAATTCTAGGGTGGCCCAGTTAAGCCTCCAACTCCGATGTCGGCTCAAGTTGGGATCCTGCGGCTGTAAGACGGAGCCCCCGCAGCGAGCTCCGCGCAGGGCAGAGCCTGCTTGGGATTCTCTCCCTCCCTCTTTCCCTGCCCGTCCCCCGTGCGTGCTCATGCGTTCTCTCTCTCAAAATGATAAGCTTTGAAAAAAAAAAAAAAATTCTAAACAGGCCTAAAACATTGCTTGGCACATAGTAGATGACCAACAAATATTTGTAGCTCTGAGTAAGTAATTCATGCTAGTCCGTGCGTATGGATGGCCGAGAACTAGTCTATGTCTAACACAGGCTCGTGGACTATTTACTGGTTCCAAACGTCATCGTACGCCCCACAGAGACGTACAACCAAGCTCTATACGAACAAACATATTACGGCTGTAACATAGCTTGCTGTATTTTTTGTTTTTAAAGCACTTTCACAAATACGGCCTCATTTAATAGAAATTTTAAATATTAAATAGTCGTTGAGATTTTCAATCCCCTCTTCTCTGATGCAAAATATATACACACAGAGAAGCTTACAAAGCCTAAATGATACCCGGATAGCAAGGAGCTTGCACCTAGGTATTCTGAATTTGAACACAGGGTTCATAGCAGTCCTACAGGGCTTTATGGCAAAATCAGACTAAAGAATTCTTTAGTATTTTGCTTTTAAAAATACTACCGAGGGCACCTGGGTGGCTCAGTCGGTTGAGCGTCTGACTAAGGCTCAGGTCATGATCTCATGGCTCGTGGGTTTGAGCCCCGCCGTTGGGCTCTGTGCTGACAGCTCAGAGCATGGAGCCTGCTTCAGATTCTGTGTCTCCCTCTCTCCCTTCCCCTCCCCTGTTTATGCTCTGTCTCTCTCTCTTTCAAAAATAAATAAGCATTAAAAAAATTTTTTTTAAATACTACCCGCATTCGTCCACACGACTAAACACCACCATCCTCCCCGCTCCCCACCAACTCTACCAATACACACATCTTTCTATTTCTAGGCTGGAATTGAGAAGCAGAAACTCCAGAGGTGCCTGGGTGGCTCAGTTGGTTAGGTGCCTGACTTCGGCTCAGGTTATGATATCACAGTCTGTGAGTTCGAGCCCCGTGTCGGGCTCTGTGCTGACAGCTCAGAGCCTGGAGCCTGCTTCGGATTCTGTGTCCCCTCTCTCTCTGCCCCTTCCCCACTTGTGCATGCACACTCTCCCTCTCTCTCAAAAGTAAATAAATAAACACTAAGAAGCAGACGCTCCAACCAAGGATACCCTGAGAATTACTATTTGGGTCTCTTTCCTTTGTATAGGTTGTGCCTTTTGTAGTAATAATTTTTCTTTTTGAAATTTTTTTTAATGTTTTATTTTTGAGAGAGAGACAGGGGCAAAGCACAAGCAGGAGACAGACAGAGAGGGAAACACAGAATCCGAAGCAGGCTCCAGGCTCCAAGCTGTCAGCACAGAGCCCGATGCGGGGCTCGAACTCATGGACCATGAGATCATGACCTGAGCTGAAGTCGGCCGCTTAACCGGCTGAGCCACCCAGGTGCCCCTTAATTTTTCTTTTAAAAGCAACCGAGCCTCTTATATTTAAGCACATAAAATTAGTTATGAGCATATAATGCAATCGGACAATTCTAGTCTACTTGGGAATATGGACCATCCGCTTCTATTTTTACATAATTTACACTTCGCTTTTGGGTCTCCTGTGGCATAAGCCTGGTGGGGAAGTGCAGAAGGCCAGTTTGTTTTCCCTGTTTGGCACTCTTTGGAATTACGGACTTTAAAACCAGGACACCAGAGATCACTTCCTTCCGAACCCTCGAATTACAGAGGCAGGGGTAAGCGGCAGGTGAGAGCTCCGTGGAGGAGAGAAATCCGCTGGCTCCCGTCCTAGTAGTGACCTCTGCCTGGCTTCGCAGGTCCCGATGACGTTCAGTTCCCCATGTGACCCTTCGTGGACTTATCTGTGAAAACTGCCTTTCCTCCTGCCACCCAGCTACATCTCTCACCTCCACACACGTGTCCCAAAGAGAAAGACGCATAATTGGGAAGTTGAATCACTTCCGCAAGCCATAGGAGGGCACTCATCTGGAGGAGACGACTAGGAAGGCGGGCTCAAATCGAATCCTCATTTTCGTTTTGCTCGTCAGCGCTACAGATATAAGCTGGACGTGAAAACATTCTTCCAGCGCTATATCCCTGCGGCCTGCAATTTCGCAGCAAGAAGGTAGGACAGAATTAAGTGTGACACACAGATAGATTTTTCTTTTTCTTTTCTATTGACAGTTTGAAGCTGTGTCGTGGTACTCATATCTGTTATGAAATGGCAGCAATAACTGGATTTTGAACAGAATAAAACATAAAATAAAAACCAAGAGAGAGATAAAGCATCAACTTTTAACACGTGACTTCTCCTGGTCCGAAAGAGTAAACTGCCTGCCGGCGTCAGAGCACTCCCTGTCCTCACGCTCACTCTGGTTCGGGGTGACATGTGGGAACGCTCCATTCCTTCCTCCTCTCGGGAAGGGCCACCCTCAGCACGACGGCCCCAGGTCACTGCGATTCTCCCGTAAGGAAACCCTTAACCTCCTGACTCAGTCACTCGATAAGCACTTAGCGAGGACGCACACTGGGCCAGGCAGGCTGCGAAGCGAAGGGGTGCCCAGACGTCCCTCTCACGCACTGGCTCCAGAGAAAACCCCACGACAGGGATCAGCTAACTTCCTTTATTCGACACAGATTTACTGAGTTCCAGGCACCAGAGACAGAAAAAGATGTAAATTTTTCAAATAAGAGTCTTTTCGAATTTATGAAACAACTCGCTCTTCTGAATTAAAATCACGTGTTCTTCTCCAAGAAAGGCAGTCGTCAGAAGTTGACCGTAAAGGCTTTTGATGGTAACATCCAGCCGGATAATTTGGTCAAAGGTACGGTTTCCTTACTCCTCCCACTTTGGGAGGCCACACCGTCCTGGGCGGAGACATTTCACCAGCAGAAGATCCATAACGGAATGCGGCTGATCTTACCAGCGGACTAGGAGGGGCTGTTCCCACGCAGACAGGTGCTTCCAGGGGAATGGACTATAAGCCTCTGAAGTCGAACCTGTGACAGACCCTCGTCACCCTTCTTGCCACAACAGAGTATGTCTAGTATAGGCAGCCCTTCACGATGACATGGCCGCAGGCCGAGTTTTCAGGGTGACAGGTCTCCCCTTTTCCTGCTCCCTTCCACAAGAAGTGCGAACGGCATGATTTGGTACATCAGTCATTCGGCAACTGTCCCCTCATCCTCTGAGCTTTCCTCCTTGAAATCAACCCTCGTTAGAACGAGTCCTATCCTATTAATATTTTTAGCGTTATTATTGGTGGTGGTGGTGACAGCAACTGCCAGCTTTGCTGTTCACAAAATACCTTCAAATATATTACTTCACTCACTGGGGAAAAAATGGGGAGAGAAGGGGGAAACATCACAGGCAACAATCTCAAATAGCAAAAATCAAACCCAGTGTAACGGGAATTGAAAAGCCAGCGGTTTCAACTCCACCACGGGATCAAGAAGCTATTTCTATCAAAAAAGCATACAATTGACTCTAGCAAAGCAAAATCACACATCTCCCCTTAAATTCTGCCCTGAAATGCGAGGCCGAATTGCTTCGATTTGTATATATTAAGACGGCAGTTTCGGCAAGAACCAGATAGAAATCTCCAATGCCCCAACCCCTTTCCCAAGGTTTTATCCACAGTTAAAGGATCGATAAATATTCTTCTAAAGAAGGAATACTGACTGATGAGAAGAAAGCCGCCCTAGAAAGACAAACGGATAACACTCACCATTCAAGTACCTTTAAAGATTTAACAAATATTCCCCGTGCACCGGTCACGGACCAGGCTCTAGGTCCGACACTTCCACGTAAATCCTCTCACTAACCGTATGTCCTGCCCAGATATTCCTAAACCCCAATACTTCACGGGCCGGGCCCCCAAAACGACTTCTCACACGAGGCACCTTGACCCTGTCTAATGAATCCCTGTCACTCAGCCGGAACGCTGCTTCTCGCTCTCACAGACCTGAGCGATTTTTAAAGCTCCCCACCTATTAGGTAACGCTTACCACAAAACCCGCGGGCCTGCTCTGAAGCTCCTAACTCCGGAACAAACGCCGTTTAGCCGAGGTATGGCCTCTGGTGGCACGGCCATGATCTAAAGCAGGTATTTCCCTTGGATCACGCTCGCTAAAGAATAAACCCAGAATGCTAACACAGCTGAACTTCAGCTGGGCAGAAGACACTGGATTTTAAGGGTCTTCCCACCCTCGAGACTACTGTCTAGTCCTCCAAATCCAGAAAGCCTTCTCTACCTGAAAGAACTGCAGAAGGCAAGTTGACCTGAGCGTCCCCACTCACGCACGCGACAGAGAGAACTGGGGGAAAAAGAAAAAAAACATATTCCAACTGGTACGACCACATTACAACATGAACGACCTATGACTCACCATCGCGTACAAGAAAGCACTTGCAAGCGGGCAGGGAGCCGCCAGGAAGCCAAGGAAACAGACAGAACTCTCCCGGCCTCGAAAACAAACACAGCCAAATGCCAAAGCAGGTGGCACTGTCCAGCTGACACCCAGGTATGAGCGGGTGGAGAGGGGGTAGGAAGAGGGGAGGGGGAGAGAGGAAAAGCATGACTGGGCAGGCGCGCTTGTCAGCACCAACACAGAGTTCTTTCTCGGATTCGTGGAGAACCTTTCTAAACAAACAAGTGTTAGAAGTCCTGCCTCTCTTTGTAACTTAAGTAATCACGGGGGACATGCGACATATGTAACTGGTGGCGGGTTCCGGTGACCGCACACGTTCCCTTTGGGACCCACCAGATCTATATGCAGATCCCAGCCCTGTCACTTCCTTGCTGTGTCACCTCGGGCGAGTTATTTAACTTCTCTGTGCCTCGGCAGGGACCTCATCTGACAGGACCTCATCTGACAGTCATCGTGCTATCCTCGGCACCTTAAACAGTACCTGAGTATCTTGGCCGAATTAATAAATGTTTTATTAACACAGTAATCAATATACAAATAAATATTTTAGATGAATGAATCTGTAAGTAGGTATAAAAATAGCTACCTTACGGAACTGTTACGAGAATTAAGTGAGGTGATATATGAAGTACTCAGTAGAACTCACAGTATTAAATAGCAAAGCCTTCTTGCCTTTACTTCCCGGCCAGGTCGGAAGTTATAACAGATGAGCCTGGCAAAGATTACAATAGGAGAAGAATCGGGGCGCCTGGGGGGCTCAGCTGGTTAAGCGTCCGACTCTTGATTTCAGCTCAGGTCGTGATCTTGCAGCTTGTGAGTTCAGGCCGCGTCCGGCTTCCCACTGGCCATGCAGAGCCTGCTTGGGATTCTCTCTGTCCCCCTCTCTCTGCCCCTCCCCCCAAAGTAAAAAGATAAGCTTAAAAATAAATAAGTAAATAAATAAGTGGGAGAAGAATTATCGAAGCCGAGCACTGGAAATGTTTATCACTGGGGCCCTAGTCACAGGATCCGGGAATATTTCATCTTGGCAGATGAAATTAAGTAATAGACCCTTGCGGGGCGCCCGGGTGGTTCAATTGGTTAAGCGTCGGCCTTCGGCTCAGGTCATGATCTCGCGGTTCGTGAGTTCAAGCCCCACACCGGGCTCTCTGCTGTGTGCACAGAGCCCCCTTCAGATCCTCTGTCCCCATCTCTCTCTGCCTCCCCCCACTTATGCACTCCCTCCCCCCTTTCAAAAATAAAAACTTAAAAAAAAAAACTTAAAAAAAATAATAAAAAATAATTAACAGGCCCTCGTAGTAGGTACATAATGAATGTTAGTTGATCCAGAAAATGCTATTGTGAGCCTTCAGGTATCTGTTACCAGACAGCCTGGCAGGACAGGGAAAGGGAAGGAAGTCACGTCTAAAATACACCAGACTGGATATTTAAAAATCAAATATAAAGGCTTTTTGAGAAGGCTATTCGGTTCTCTAAAACCTTCCTATTAGCGGCGCCACTCTATCGATTCCCGGTATTTGCTGGCCTTTTTAGGTAAGAAGACCTGTGTAAGGAAGTTGTTCTTAACTGCTGACAGGGTGAATCCGCGTAGAAGATTTGGGTCCGAAACCCTCGCCCTCCCCCTACTCCACAAAGACCGGCGACGGGGCCTCTGAGGCCGCCCCGCCTGCGGCCACCGCCGCAGCACCCTGGCCACACGCGAAGGACGAGAGTCCATCCTCAGAACGGGGAGGCAGAGCGCGCACGCGACTGAATCCGGAATCTGAAGGCATCTTTTTCCCTGGCTGCGAAGAACCAAAGCCAGAAGGGAGCTCGAGGAGTGCGGCCGCCGCCGCCGGGAGCCCCACGGGACGCACGCCCGCCCGGCGTCTGAGGAGAAGGAAAACCTACGCGGACCCGAGCGGGCTTGTGGTTCAACCTCATCACAATGTGGTCTCCGACTTCCCGTTTCCCTCCCCAGGCGTCTCCTCTGGGTTCTGAACCACCTGACCCGGCTCTTCGTAAGCAGGAGGATGGAGCCGAGAGAGCGCCGAGCAGTCCCGAGAACGGGCTCCGAGCCAAGTTCTACTCACTCAGGAAGTGCAACCTTAACCGGTCACCTAAACTATGTATTCAGCCCTGACTGAGAATGCTGGGCTAGACTCAGCCCTGACTGAGAATGCTGGGCCAGACTCAGCCCTGACTGAGAATGCTGGGCCAGACTCAGCCCTGACTGAGAATACTGGGCCAGACTCAGCCCTGACTGAGAATACTGGGCCAGACTCAGCCCTGACTGAGAATACTGGGCTAGACTCAGTACTGACTGAGAATATTGGGCTAGACTCAGGACTGACTGAGAATACTGGGCTAGACTCAGTCCTCTGGGAAGGCTTCTACCCAGGTATCCCTTTGGAGAGCAGACGTATCAGAAACCAACGAAACCCAGCTCGCTCCTGCTAGAACCCAGACTGAGAACTCACGCACCATTATCTGCCCTTCCTATGAAAGCACTTACCAAACTCTATATTTTTTCTTCAAACCACTCGCATCTCTTCCCTGTCTCCAGTACCGTCCCCCCTGTGGAGACTCCTTTCCCTGGGACGATGACAACAGCCTCTGCCTGGCCTCTCTTCTATTTGACACTGCGGAACCAAAATCTAGTTTCCTAAAATAGTCGTTTACACATACAATTCTGTGCTTGGGGATTTTTCACTATGAGTGCCAACCAAATTCCCCCGCCTGAGCTCCAAGGCCCTCCCCAGTTTACCTAACTCTCCAATTTCACTTATCTCGTTGCTCATCCACTCGCTCTGTCCTCAAGACAAGGCGCTCCGTGCCCTCAGTGCCTTCTGAAGGCGCCCTGCTCTCCTGCCTTCCCCTCTAAATCACCCTTTTCTCTCTTCCCTGACGTCCAGATCATCCTAGGTGTAAAATTTCCCCCCACCTACTCCCTCTAAACTTCTATATAATTCCGGGGGGCGCCTGGCTAGCTCGGTCGGTAGACCATGCGACTCTTGATCTGGGGTTGTGAGTTCAAGCCCCAGGTTGGGCACAGAGCTTCCTTTAAAGAAACAAAACAAAAACTTCTATATAATTCTGCACAACAGTACTCCTCACTGGACACTTTGCACCCAGGATTTTGTGTTACTATTTACCTTTTTCTGCAAATATTCAGTTTTCACAGCTAATTATTGTTCTGGAAGGACTTGAACTCTCTTTCTGTACCGAGGCCTAACTTCTCAGAGGGCCAGCACTCAATCAAATGTTTGCTGTCAATGGTATCTACGACCTTGGACAAGTCAAAGTTTCCGGGCCTCACCTTCCCTACCTAGAAAATGAGGACAACGCGGACATGTCCTTTAAGTTCTAAGTGCCCTAGGGTGGGACAGATGCCGCCCCGCAGTTGGGTTTGTCTCTCGCGTTTTTTTTCCTACATGTGTATTTATGTATATATAACTAGTTCCCATTTAACACGGAACATACATTTCCCGAGGGGCTGATTCTCCTACTATTTGTTTACTGACTGGGTAACACTCCCTTGGCGTCTCCTCAGGCCACGCGGCCCCAGTCCCAGGGCCCAGCGGGGAGCCAGGAGAAAGGAACTGGTAGTCTCGCCCTGGCAGCCGACATCAAGAGAAATTTGTGTAGCTGGCTGTTTTTCATCTTAATTTCCGTAATGAACTGGCGGACACCAAAAAACTGCAAAGATGATGGCAGGGAGAAGGAATTTAACGTTAAAATGAGAGGTCGCCTTGTGCCGAACAGCCAGGAACTTCTTTCAGGCGACCTGAGAAACCGGGGCGCAGCAGACATGAAGTCCAACTTTCGAATTCTGCGTTCAGAATTCTGAGGAGTACGGGACGTCTCTATCCCCAGTCAGTGAACACGACCAAGTAGTCTTCCTGTCAGATAATTCTGTCCTTAGCACTGACGGAGAATCTCAGAAAATGGCTGGACGGCCTAACACTCGGCCGGGTGAGCTCTTAATTCAAAGAAGATAGAAGCAAATACTCACAGAGGAATTCAAGAGAGCCGGCCAGTTTTTACAACGGATGAGACCTTGCCGCCTAAAGTATTTTCGTTAGCTGCATGATATCTTACCGGCGTCCTTCTCAGTTCCTCACATGAGACTGTCTTCACGTGAAGACCAAGACTTCCTAGTACTAAAGGCTCAGAGGAATTTTCTTTTCCTTGGATGTCACTTATTAATGATTCAAGAGACAAGAGTAGGCCAGCTCATTCAAAGGACCCTGACTTCCCAAAGAACCATTTTGGAACACAAATCCAGTACTTTCGAAGCTGGATTCTATGTGTGATGCTTTCCAGGGAGGAACGTGGCCTGGATACAATTTTGATATGGTATAAGGGCTTCTAACACAGGGTTTTGAAGGATAAGAGGAAACAGAGGCTCTTTCCCCTCTCCTTAGTTTTCCACTCCTGTCCCTGAATCCCAGTCCACACTGCTAACTCCCACTCTCTCTCTGTGTCTTTCCTCTCCACGCCCCTTCCTGAGCCCTCCCCCACCCCCGGCACCCCCTTCACCTGAGAACTGTTTGGAGTTTACAAAGTAAGAGGCTGGGGCTAGTTGCTAGGGCTCACACCCTCTCCCCTGTTAAGTCTCCAAGTAAAATCAAGGGCCGCAGGTAATTTTCTCTTCCACGGCTTTCCCTGCCTCCGGCTCTCCCTTATCAAGACTAGAGAGGGGACACGGGGGCAGCAGGAAGTGCGGGGATGGGTCATTTATTCAAAGAAACTGTATGCTCATTAAAGCCAACCCAGTCAATTCTCTGTAACTATGGAGAGCAGAAGTTTCCATCTCACCCTTATTTCCCACAGTGACTCTGGCCTACGACCCTCACGCGTTTACCCACGACCTTCCCAAATACGCGAAATGGGTGCTGAAAAACACAAACATTTTATTAAACACTGGAGCTTAAGGGACGCCTAGGTGGCTCAGTCAGTTAAGCATCGGACTCAATTTCGGCTCAGGTCATGAGCTCAAGGTTGGTGGTATCAACCCCGGTTAGGCTCAGTGCCGAGCCTGCTTGGGATTCTCTCTCTCTCTCTCTCTCTCTCTCTCTCTCTCTCAGTCCCCCAACTCTCAAAATGAATAAGCTTAAAAAAATAAATGTTAAAAAATTTGAGCTTAACACAACTACAAAAGAAAAACTGGTTGCAAGTTCAAGTTCGGAAATGCATTTTGGAATGATAAATGGACTTGGGACCATCCACTTCCAACAGGCCCACGACACCGTTCTGCAGAACACCTCGAGAAAACCCGACTGGACGCAAAAGGTCTGACCCTACAAAATTGCCCAGATTGGACTGCTTTTACCTAAACATTGCCATTTCACGTAGTTCCACTTAATATTTCATGTCTCCTTGGCGGGGGAAGGAAGAGCTTCTCTGAGGCCAAGGCGATGTTATATTGGGATTATCCTTTCCAGAATTAAAAGCTTCAAAATATTCTGAGATACAATCTGGTTTCAATACAAAAAAAAGGGAAGTGTTCGCAGTGCATGTACGAATGGGTACAGGAGGGCTTTCTTCTCTGGAGGCCCGAGGAGGCCCGGGTCTCGGCCGTGTTTATTAAGTGAACAGAGAGGCTGCTCTCTGCGGTGAGGGCGCCGAGCCCCTGATGACGGCAGCAGAATTGGATAGCCCGCGAAAGGAGCCCGGCCGCGGGAGCGCCCCGCCCCGCAAGCAAGGGCCATCAGGATCAATTCCCCGGAGTTTCCTCCTTGGACGACAGCACGGATCAATGCCCCTTTCACTTCTCGGGGAAAGTCGGCTCTCGTCTCCTGCAGGAAGTCGGTCTCGACTACTCTCGCCAATTATGTGCATCTGAGATCGTTTTCGGGGCCGAGGGTTTCTTTACGAGCTCTATTTCTCATGGGGGCCACTCTCGCGATGAACGAACAGTTCATCGACGTCAAGGACCGTCTTTAGTTTTTTACTCCTCAGTTGACCGTTTAGCCACTCACAGTCACTAAATGCCTCCCGTGGGTCAGTTACTGGGGCAAACCCCAGGAAAAAACACAGAGAGGAAAGACATTTCTCTGCTGTCAAGGCGCTCACGGTGTAGCCGAAGTGGCGTGCCAAGGGCACAAATAAGCAAAACCACAAAAACACACGACTGCTACCAGACAAGTCTGGATAAAACGACAGGAGAAGCCAGAAGTGGGGATTCTCCTGTGGGAGAAAGAAAAAAAATCAGGGAAGTGTTCACTGGAAGATCTGGTTTAAACTGGGACTTTGATGGGTAGGATAGTTTTTAACAGGACAAGCGAAAAGGGCAGTGGAGGAAAGAGGCTCAAAGATTAGGTGATTAAATGAGTCAGATCTCCACGTAGATCTAAAAACCATGTTGAGAGAAAAAGCTGCAAAGAGATACGCACGGTGCAATTCTATTTACATAAGATTTCAAAACAAAACTCTATGTTGTCTGTGCATATGTAATACAGAAAAAAAAGCATCAAACATGAAATTGAATGGTAAATAGCAAATCAGGCCAGTAATCCTTTCCCAAGAAGGGAAAAAGGGGAAAAGATGCAGAGTTAGCTATATCTAACATCGTATCTCCACGAGAGTAAGAGATCGGAGACAAATATGACAAAATGTTAACATCCATTAAATTTGGGCTATGGGCTCAAAAATGGGTTGGGCTTTCTCCCCTGGACTTTTCTAAATATTCAAAATATCTCATCATTCAAACTTTTTACATTTAAGAAAGGGCCAGGCGACACGAAGAATACGGGAGTCAGTAACCCGAAAGTAACAGTCAGGAGAGCAAGATGGTTTCCCTAAACGTTCAGGGGACACGCGATCAGGGCAGCTCCCAACTGAAGAGGATCCTTAAGATCCCCCGGTGTGCACGAAAGGCACTCCGAACAGGGCGGGGCGAAGGCTGACAGATAGGGACGAGGAAGCTTTTACGGCCCTCCTTAATCAGGTATCTGGGGGAAGTGACAACCACGCTCCCACACAGCATAAATGCCAGTGGAACCAAGTCATCGCCCCCAAAACAAAGCCAAGGAAACTTCCAGTTAGCCAGGAATTCAGATAAAGACTCGCTGTGAGTAGTTTTTCTGTGCCTCCTCTCCCCCAAACACTCACAAACAGAAACAGAATGTACCCTTGCCCACTTGAGAAAGAATTAAGAATTGGCAGCTCCGCTGAAGTGGACAGCTTCCAGACCAAGACCCGTCTCCGTCTGCAGACAGAACCCACGGAAAAGAGTGAAGAAATCACAACTCAGTTAAGTTTTGAGGAAGGCTTATCAATGGGAGGGTGCCCATCCTTCCTACCCCCTTGTGTCCCAACTTCCCCAAGAGGATCTAAGCGCAGGCCACGATACCCTTCTCTCCTGTTCTGTTCTGCTCCAGCAAAAATGACTACACTACAAAACCCAAACTCTCGCTCAGCACTTTAAACCGAAACCGTTTCCTTTCACAAAAACCCAATGAAGGGGCACCTGGCTAGCTCAGTCGGTAGACTGTGCGACTCTTGATCTGGGGGTCGTGAGTTCGATCCCCACGCTCGGCCTAGAGCCTACTTAAAAAAAAAAAAAAAAAAAGAAAATTATAAAAACCCCAATGAAATTAAAAACACAGGAAAGGAAGATTTAGAATACAAGGATAATGTCAAATCTTGTTGTTGTCGTTTTTCGATACATATAGTTTTCGTGGGTAATCAATTTCTTAGCGCCCATTTCTTTTCCCAAAGTTTCACCGGCACAATTTAAAATTGAGTTGAAAAGAAAACAACTTGAAGAGAACTTAGCAGGAGAGATCATTGCGTCTGCACACTCAGGAAAACAAATACCATGACATTCTTCAACATCTGAATCATTACAGATGAATAATCCTGACATCCAATTCACGCCACTCCAGGGCACCCCACTGCCCCAGGTCAAGAGTCCGTATTCTCCCAGGTTCTCTCCGGGCAGACTGCCTCAGTCAGACCTGCGAGAACACCACTGTTCACTCTGGACCGAGAAAAAAACGACAGTGGACTAGAACGTCTTCTAGCCCAATGCCAGGTGGCAGGGCGGAACGAACACCGGCATGGGACGCGGGGGGGGGGGGGGGGGGGGCGGTCAGAGAGGTGCAGTGGCATTTATCAATCACCTGCCACGTTATAGCCACTGAAGAATGAATTCCAGGACGAGCTGTCACAAGACTACCTCTGCGACCCTGAGCGTATCTCAGGCATTCCCTTCGAAAACGAACGAGAAACAGTCCCTGGAGTTCTCGGATTCTGAGTCTGCAAACAGGATCCAACAGTAACAAATGCATAATAAAGGTATTTAAAAAGCCTTTTGCTTTGCTCCTCTCCACTGCCCCCCCCCTGCACCACTGACAAAACGATCTTTCTAGAACGTGAAACTCTATCACCCGATGCGTAAAAACCCTGAAAGGCTCATCATTTGCTGCAGCGCGAGCGAAAGCTGCTGGAAGTTACCTGAAGGGGTCTGGCTGTTTCGTTCCTTCGAGCTTCTGTTCATGCTGCTTGCTCGGCCTGGAGCGTTCTTCTCCCCGTCCTCTGGAGGGTACACCCTTAACTCATCTTTCAAGACTCGGCTCAAATGTCATCTCCTCCTGGAAGCATTTTCCAACCTCTGCAGGCCCCGGGCGGGACGCAGCCCCCAGCGTGCCCCCTGCCTACTCCGACCTCGGCGACTACCGCGCTGCCTTCCATCCAAGTATTTATGCACCTGTCTCCTCCCCCTGGGCCCATAAACTCCTTGTAGGTAGAGACCTGGTCTGACTCATCTGTAAGCCTAAGACAGTGCTCACAAGGTAAGAGACAGCCAAGGGACGTTTGTCGGAGTCGGGACGAGGCAAAGGACAAGGGAGAAGTCCGTTGAAACAGCCGAGAGGCTACGGATGGTGAATCATCACCACCATCTCTGGCCTTTTGCTCTCCCCCAAACTCTAGTCTTCAGAGAGCTTGTTCATCCTCCTGGCCGCAGCCGCCACATCCGGGCTGATGACCCGCAGGACTTCCAAAGGTATTGACCTTGGCCGCCACTCTCCGCCGGCTTCGGGCTGGTCTCTAGGCACCGGAGCGGCTTTCGCTTGGCCGTTCCACTCCCACCTTACATCCGATGCCTCTCCAGCTGGACTCCGCGGCTCCCCTAAAAACTAAGGAAACCTTCCTACCGTCCTGGTCTCTGCAGCTCAGAACCCAGGCTTAAAAATGTCACGGTCATACTCGATGGGTCCCTCTCCTTCACCGGCCACGTCCGGTCCTCGCGGACTTCCATTCTTCCTTCACGATCTCTTTTTCCCCCTTTTCTCGCCTGATCCCACCCCCCGCGACTCTCGCTCAGGTCTCATCGCCGCGCACAGCCCGGGTGCCACCCTCCCTTCCCTCCCAGCCCAGCCGCTTCCTATTAGCATCGTACTAATATCCTCCTCCAGCATTCACAGTGCCTCCCTATTTTCTGTCCTTTAGAAGCTCAACTTACAAGCCTGCCTTCTAAGACCCCTGTGAAACATAGCTCCAAACCAACCTGGGCGCCTCAGTTCGCGCCCGCTCCCTGCCCCCCTCAGGTCAGCCTCCTCACCGCCCCAAGAACACCCGAGCCGGGTCCAGGCTTTGGCTTGACCCCTCTCAGCTCCCAAATGAAGTGGGTTTGTCGTCGTCGTCGTTGTTTGCTTCGCCTTCGCTCCTCGTAACCGATGCAATTTTATCTTGTTTAAGAGCTGGAATCAGTTACAATTCAATTACAATCGCAATTCCTCTGCGAGATTCCTAACTACCCGAGCGCCCTTCTCCCCAAATACATTCTGTGGCACGAGGTCTGTACGATGCACTCGACCCTGTAAGTTCACAATTTCTTCGTTTTACGTGCCTGGTGTCATAGAGGCCCCACAGGCATTCACTCTTCTCATACCCCTCACTCCCAACTCGACCGCACACTCTCCAAAAATGACAAAATCGTCATTTTTCCTAATCCTCTGCAGGGCCTACCGTGAAGACTACACTCAAAGCAGGTCACTAAAAGTAACAGCTTAGGAACTGTCCCTTTCCAAAACCATTTCTTAGAAGAAATCAAAAGAGGAGACCTAATCCTCAAAAACACAATTGAGAATGATCCTGAGCTAAACCGTGGAAGTTAAGATGCCTGACTTCCGCCTCTGACTTCCACTCAGAAATACTACAGTCTCCTGACTCAAGAGGCAAATAATAGTCCTGTGCTCGTGACATCATAAGCACATAGTTGGGTAATGACTATGAGAAGGCAGGGGGGAGGCGGGGGGGGGGGGAGGCAGGGGGGAAGGAGAGCCAGTCAACTGAAGGAACAGGTTGCAAGGCCAGCCGTGCGATTTTTTGTTTGTTTATTAAATGTGGATCTTTTTTTTTTTTTTTTCTAATTGGCCAGACTTTCAAACAAGGTTACTTCAGGAGGAAAAAGCCGACGGGTCGCCCGCACCACTGGCGTCTGGAAGAGCTTCTGGAGAGCCCGAGTCCTTTGCAAAAGCTACTGCCTTCCTCCACCTTCGGGGGTGCAACAGAACGGAGTCCCGCAGACACCGTGAGTGAAGACCCATTCTGGCTTCCACACGGGCATCTCGAGAAGATTCTATAAATCGCCCCGGGGCATAAGGGAGACGGCCTAGGTGGCCACACTGGACTTGGACAGACTTTGAAAAGAAATTAGTCTTCATTCACATACTCGGTCCAGTCTTCATTATCCACGAACGGATTATGCATTTTGAAGGATTTCTGAGGAAAATCTCTAAACCAAGGTGGGCGGTTCTTGGCCATCAGTGGCCCCTCCTCACCGTCGGGTAACATGGGCTTACAGATGCAAATTCACGGTCAACATCAGGACGAGCCTCAAAAACATTAAAATAAATCCGGTTTATGGGGCGCCTGGGGACTGAGTCGGGTAAGCACCCAGCCCTTGATTTCGGCTCAGGTCACCATCTCGCGGTTCCTGAGATCCGGCCCCGCGCTGGGCTCCACGCTGACAGCACGGAGCCTGCTTGGGACTCCCTCTCTCCCTCTCTCTCTGCCCCTCCCCAGCTCTTGCACACTCTCTCTCCCAAAATACACACACTTCAAAAAATAAATAAATAAAACTAAATCTGGTATAAAAAATAATGTGTTTCGAACCCAGAAGTTTCCATCTGAAGTTCCGAATTACATACACTAGTGCGCCCTACAACAGCGGCGATAACTGGCAGTTCAGCGCACCTCGAACATGACACCGGCCTTACCATAAGCTCTCGGGGAGAGTCCGGCCACCACACAGAAGCCACTACAACAGGAGGCGGGCACAGCAGAGCGGCAGAGCGAGTCAGGGGCGTGGACGCAAAAACCTTCTCCGAGGAATCCTATGTCCCCTGGATGGCCCCTCTAGACCAAGACGGTCCAGGAGAGAAATCGAAGAGTCCCAGGGTACCGGCGGCCGCCTGACTCCTTGTCCCTGAGTTCCTGGACTAGAAGGCTCGATACTTCTCACTAAAGCCATTCTTTGTTCAAGGACCTACAATGACTCCATTGACCCCGCCATCAACGCCCCACAGAGTCTGGCCTCTGAGTCCCCTCCGCCCTCTCGCCTGCTCTACCCATGGCTCGGCCACCCACGTTCTCTCCATTTATTCCCCGACAAACACAGCTTAGTCACTCGCATCATCCCTGCACACTGTACATTCTATGCCTTCCGCCTGGAAGATCTTTTCTTTTCTGTTCCTCCTAACACAGAATAGCTATCTCACTGACTTGAATGCTCACACGTATCTCGTAGACAAGGACGGACAATTGTCCAAGATCGCACAGCCCAGATCTGAACCAAGTTCCATCTAACTCTACTGGCCACGCCTCTCTAGGACTCGAATCCACAGCCTCCAAGTCCGTTCCCAATTTTGCTGATTCAGGGGTCACCTGGGTGGGTCAGTCGGTTAAGCGTCCAAATTCAGCTCAGGTCACCATCGCGTGGTTTGTTGAGTTCGAGCCCCGCGGCAGGCTCTGTGCTGACAGCTCAGAGCCTGGAGCCTGTTTCGGTTTCTGTGTCTCCCTCTCTGCCCCTCCCCTGATCACACTCTGTCTCTCTTCCCCCCCTCTCTCTCAGAAATAAACAAACATTAAAAAAAAAATGTTTACTTTTGCTGATTCAGAAATCTTCCCTGAGCTCACAGACTCTTACTCTGTTACTTCAAGTTTTCTATGCTCCACATACTCCATTTATAGCATATTAAACTCACTTTTTTTTTAAATTTTTTTTAAATGTTTGTTTATTTTTGAGAGACAGAGAGACAGAGTATGAGCAGGGGAGGGGCAGAGAGAGAGGCAGACACAGACTCTGAAGCAGGCTCCAGGCTCTGAGCCATCAGCACAGAGCCCGACGCGAGGCTCAAATTCAGACCGTGAGATCATGACCTGAGCTGAAGTCGGCCGCTTAACTGACCGAGCCACCCAGGCGCCCCTAAACTTACTTTTGTTTATATGTTGTGTCCTAAATGTTAAAGCTTACAACAGAGTGCCTTCCTTTTCTACGTACCCGCCATAACCCCACCCCTGCCCCAAGGGCAAGGACACCTGTCTTTGGATCCTGTCTATATTCCCAAAGCCTGTCGCTAGAGTTTGGAGGCAGCTTTATCCACAAGAGTGCTCACCCATTATTCAGCAAGTATTTCTTACTTAAATAAAACCAAACAAACAAACAAAAATACAACTTTCCTCTATCATATTAAAAAAAAACAACTGAATTCAGGCATTCATAAAACTGCTCTGCGTGTATATTCCAGTTACACAGATTTTAATTATCTGAACTTATCGGGGGCTGTTGAGAAGATTTCACAGCTCCTAAGTTCCCACGGGGAAGACACTGCTGAAGCCACACTTCGAAGCACTGTCTCAGGCCTTTCCCTGGATGGGACGAGTGTCTGGGGTAAGAAGGGGAGGTGCCCCGAAGCCTTACAAGGATCTGCCAGGGTCCGCAGCATACTTAAGCACGGCTGAGAAGCTCTAGAACTTTCACAAGGGGCACTTACTGCCCCCATAACAACCTGAAAACTTATTTTTTTTTTTAATTTTTAACGTTTATTCATTTTTGAGAGAGAGAGAGAGAGAGACAGAATGTGAACAGGGGAGGGGCAGAGAGAGGGGGACACAGAATCCGAAGCAGGCTCCAGGCTCTGAGCTGTCAGCACAGAGCCCGATGCAGGGCTCGAACCCACAGACTGTGAGATCGTGACCTGAGCTGAAGTCGGCCGCTTAACCAACTGAGTCACCCAGGTGCCCCTGAAAACTTATTTTTAATCCTGTTATTTCATCATAATTCACTTAGTTCCATACATTGAATCTCAAAAACCCAAACGATGCCTTCTGCGAAATGGGAACAGTGGTCGGCTAGGCGGCCGCCCTATGCTTACTCCCCAGCCCCAGCCCCTCTCCCCAGCCACGGAATAATAAGTGGAGAAGTTGATATGAGTAGATATAAACATTCTGCCTGGAAGCCCCTTTCTCTTTGTACCCTTCTCATAAAGAATAACGATTTCATTGGCCTGAATGCTCATACGTACTTTATAAATAAAGATAGAGAAGTAAATTGTCCAAGGTCACAGAGTAAAAACCATCATCAAAATCTGAACCAAGTTCTCTCTAACTCCATAGGTCAGGCCTCTTTAGGACTCTAACCCATAGCCTCCAATTCCATTTCAAATTCTGCTGATTCAGAAATCTTCCCTAATTTATCTTATTGATATAAATAGAATTTCCCAGACGTCGCTAATGCTGGCACCAACCGACTCACAAATTAAAACAATTATTAGCAGTCGGCAGACTCTAAGAGGGTGTGTGTGGCCTTTAAAAACGCGATTTTGCCCTCCAAGTTAAATCTTTTTTCACAAGGGGTCCCAAAAGAATGAGATTAAGGAAATAAAGCTTCAGGAATACTTCCAAGTTGTCGGTGACATAACTCTACCAAGTCCAACTAACAATTACCATTCACTACTGTTCGGCCTGCCTGAACGGCCCTTTCTTTGGCGAAGGTTTACTTTTTTTTCCATAAGGGAGTCTTTGGCATTAAATGAAAGGGATAAGTCAAGCGAGGCAACAACAACAAAAAAATTAGTAATAGTTCGGGAACTCTCTTCCTTCCATCTTTCCTTCCTGGCTGAATGCTTAATGCCCAAAGCGGGTATCTCTGTTCGGTCCTAAATTATTCATGTTAATGGATAATTAGCGGCAGAAAGGTGCTGATAATCCAAAATGGAAGAAAATCGAAAAATAATCTATTTCCGCTTCGGAAGATCTTTTCAGCATATTGACTTTCTCAATTATTCCTAGCAGGAGCTAATATTTGTGTTCATTTGTGATTGCTAAGTACATAGTAACTAGCCGCTTACTCACGGAGGTACTCCGAGACAAGCCGGGCAGCTAAGTGGAAAATAGAACAAGACTTGTATTCAGACTCCAGATAAACAAACAGCAATTTCATTTATTTTACAGTTCTGGTCAGCCTTCGAAATATCAACGGACTGGGGCAGCAGGTTGGTTACTTACACGTTAAGAGAACTGTTCAGAAAAACAATGAGGACAAAGAGTATAATGCGTTCATTTGTAAATTACGCATGGCAAATGTTTAATTACAAGTCTGATTCTCCCAAGTCAGCCGGCTAAGTCCCTGCTGTCTTCTTACCCCACGAGGAAGGCAATCTCACTCACTAGGAAGGACATTTTCTAGATGGTTTCTTTTTTTTAATGTAGGATTTGCTATCTTTTTTGGACTAGCCTTATCATCACTACCTCTTCTGGTCCTTTCCCACCTCAGAAATAGATTCTGAAAGACGAAAGGATCCAGCCTCCTCCAAGACCTCCTAAATCCACTGCACGACCAGCCAAAGACTGAAAACTCCTCAGCATCTGATTTTTCTAAAAAGCATTTACGCACAGTTATCAAACTAGAACGGAAAGAAAAGTCGAAAGTCCTGCTAATTCTTGCCTTTTGCATTTATGAAAAGGAAACCCCCAGAAGAGCGCGGGGAGCCTCTCTCACATGTAATTTCACCAGTTCGCTTCTCTCAACTTAATTTCTAGATCTGTACCGTGCCCAGAGGAGCCACCTCGGTTAGACAGACTACCTAGACAGAGAGGGAGGGAGGGAAAGAGACTCCGAGAGGCTCAGAGCTCTGGTCCTTGTGAGCCGACAGGCTAAAAATACGCCGGCCCAGTAAACAAATCCCATTCCATCCCGACCGGAGCCACACCGTTAACCTAGTAATTATGAGAAGAGGAGTGAGATCACGCAGCCCACGGCTTACTCATCGTCAGCTTCTAAAGTTTCCATCGGCTCATGGCAACTTTTCTGTTTTCTGAAGTTCAGAAGCCTGCCCTAGAATCAATCAACCCATCCTTCTCTCTCTCCCTCGCCCTCGCTCTCGCCCTCGCACACTTTTCGCTCCCTTCCTCCATTACTGGACGCACCTCAGTTGGCTCTCTCTACGGGGAAGAACGAGCTTGTTTTCTTTTCGTTGTACTTTTACACTGAGACTTTTACAATGAACTTCAGCCTCCTGTGCGGGTCGGACAGAGGGTAGCCTGCGCTCTAGCCACCTTAAAACTCCACCATCCCTTCCCGAAAAGTCTCGCTGACAAGGGAGGACCGTCCACACTGCCCAGCACAGCTTAGGGAGGGACGCCGGGAACGCGGCTGGGGGCGAGGAACGCGGGACGCAGGTGAAAGGGAGGAGGAACGGGGGCGGGGAGGGGGGGAGGTTGGGACGGAGCAAGGAACAGTCAGGGCGAGGAGGGGGTGCCCGGGAGGCGGTGGCTCCGGGTGAAATATCATCAGAGAGGAGAAGGGGGGACAGTGGAGATCGGAGGGTCAGAGTTTGGGAGTCCTGAAGAGGCGGGAGGGGCGGGGGCAGACGGGGGAAGGTGACAGGGCAGGGGGCTCCGTTACCCTCGCGGCTCCCGGGGCAAGGCCCTAGGCCGGGGCGGAGCGCGGGGCCCGGCCGCCTCTCCTCATTCCTCGGCTGTGACCCCGGGGTCCGGCTGGCCCCTCCCCCGACGACGCTGGAGGCGGAGGCGGCGGCGGAGACTGCGACCGCGGCTGTCGCTCCGCACAGGATCGGGAGCCGGAGCCAGACGGCACTGATCGGGACCGGCCTCCCCCAGTGGCCTTTTGCCTGCTCCACACCCTGTCGCCGCTACGGCTCTCCGGCAGCCGGTTCGGGATCGGCGGCTCTCGGCCGTCCGGCCGGAAACTAGCGCCAGTTTCCGGCCGGAGCGGGTTGGCGGTGACACCCAAGCCGCCCCCAGGCCTCCTCCCGCCCCGCCCCGCCCCGCCCCGCCGCCGCCCCGCCCTCAGCGCCGCTCCCCCGGCGGTGGCCAGTTTGGCGCCTGCCCCGCGCGTGACCCCGTGTTTTCCTGGCCCGCGTTCTTCAGGCCTCGGGTCTGGAGAGTTCTTTAGCGGGAGCTGGAGGGGCACGGGGCGGGCTCTTGAGACTCCGAGGGAGCGAGAGTCCGTGGGCCCCGGCCCTTTGGGACGACGCGGAAAGAGGCGGGGAGTTCTGGAAAGGTGAGAGGGGTGCGCAGACCGAAGTTCTACTTACTGGGACGTTCTGGGGACCGGGCGCAGTCACTGTGGACTGGCCCGGGGAAAGTTAGCCGCGCTTCTTCCGGACCAGCCTCCACCCAGTTCTGCCGCCTCCTGAAGTCCCTCGCGAAGCGGACATACCTTTCCCCGTGGACGTGTCTGCCGCAGACTGTTAGCCCGACGGGAAGAAGTCAATATCGCTGTTCGCGGCCACGCCTTTTAACGGCATTCCCGCTTGATTCAATTCAACAGATACTTACTGAGCCCCTACTCCGGGCGAGATACTGTGCTCGTTGATACTGGGGACGCAAAAATGAATCAGAAGACATAATTCCGGGGACGCCTGGGTGGCTCCGGCGGTTAGGCCTGGCGTCCGACTTGGGCTCAGGCCGTGATCTCACCGTTTGTTGGTTTGAGCCCCGCGTGGGGCTCTGTGCTGCCAGCTCAGAGCCTGGAGCCTGCTTTGAAATCTGTGTGGGTGTGTCCCTCTCCGTGCCTTCCCTGCGCGCGCGCTCTCTCTCTCTCTCAAAAAATAAATATTTTATGAAATAAGACATAATTCCAGGCATCAAGGATCTTACACATTAGTAACATACATGCAACTTTATTATATTACATAAAACAGAACTCACGTGTGGGCCATGTGAGTTACAATGGGCTCACGGCTATGAGAACATAAGCTTTGTTCTTCAAAATATGGAAGCCGACCTTCCATATCTGTCGAAGGAATAAATAAATATTAGGAGAGCGGAGAGCGGAGCCATTGAATCAACACCGCTTTGTGACAAACACAAAATGAGGCCAGCCCCCGCTATAATCTGACCAAAGAAATCCTGAATTTTAATTCAGATTCCTAACCTTGGGGCACCTCATCTGCATGAGGTTTATTGTCTAAACCGCGCCCATCAGGCCTACTTAAAAACAAATACTGTATTACACTCCACTTTTCCCCTCAGTACTTCCTGAAGTCCTCAGTTTCTAAGTGGGTGGGGCGGCGCGTAGACACATTGGAATGATCCAGCTCAAGACTAGAGAATGGACATTGGAAACAGGAAACCGCCCAGACAGGCAGCTCTATCTCCTGGGGACACCCAGGGTTGAGAGTCAATTTAGGGCTGGGCCTGAGGCCATACCCCGGCCAAGCAGGTCGGAGTGCCTCGAGGGAGGCACACCCAGGACCTGCAGTCCCAGTTGGCCAAGCAGGTCGGAGTGCGTCGAGGGAGGCACACCCAGGACCCGCAGTCCCAGTTGGCAAGCGGAGCCATCTGGCCGGGGCTCGGAGCCTGCAGGGAGTACGCATTTTGGCCACTGTTCAGTGGCAAATTTGAGGAGGAGGGCGGAATGAGACTTGGTCATCTACGCGGATTCTAAGTGAACGCCACTGATCACAGCCGCCCCTTGCTAGCTAAATCCGAGGTAGAACAGAGTCTCAGCGGAGCAGCCTCCGAATTCTGAAGCCGTCTTGTTTCACCAAAGCCCTCCCCGGGCGAGGTTATGCTCATCTGTTAACTATTTCTTTCCAGTCTTAATCCCGCTACCACTGCCTGATTGGAACCAGGTACGGAGTTCAAAGGCGCTCTCCGCCCTCATTACAAGGCGGGCTTTTACTTTTGGCAGCGACCACAAAAAGTTTCCAAATTGGGAAGCTGGGCCAAACTCAATTAAGTAACCACGCTTTTTACAGGCTTGCCTGGAAATCGAGGGGCCAGGAAGTGATGGGGTGGCCGTCGCTTTGTGCCTGTTTCTTGCTCTGACCATCCATCGCTCATTGTTGTTTGTGCGCTTGCTCAATGGGCCGCTTGTCTGGGGTCAGCCCAGGCTGTGTGGGTGGCGGTGTGGTCAGTCAGGCCGGGAGCCAAGCCACCTGGGTTTTGGTCCCAGCTCGGCCAGCCCCTAAGCCATTAAGTGACTCCCTTCCTAGTCCCATGGGTCAGGTTCTCTGCCTAGAAACCAGGGACCTCTTCTAGAGTGACATGCAGCCATTCGGGCTGTCACTGCTGAATGAATATTCAGAAGCAACTCTCTGATGTCAGTGTCAGCTGCCAGAACACGGCTGATTATTTTTTGCCACCGGGCGAGAGAAGAGTCAAACGATGAAAGCAAAAGCGGCAGAGAAAAATCCCACCAGTGTGCCGGCCACACACCCTCGTTTGCCGGTTAGTGAGTTCCAAGTTCTCGTCCGTCCTAAGGGCCTGTTTTTATTTCCTCGGCTCAGCAATTCACTCGCAGGGCTGCTCCAAGGAGTTCCCCCAGCTCTCACTTCCCTGTAAAGCAAGGACTGAGAAACTAGAGCTTTGCCTTTCGCCGGAGAAACAAAAAGGAGAGACTATTTCGACCGCACTGTGGCTGATGGACAGAGTGGGGGGCGACGTTCAGAAAAAGCTATTTTGCCGCTAACCAGGAAAAAAAAAAAAACACCCAGCGATTGTTTGCATTTATATTCCTTTGTGGTGGAACAGAAAACCAAACCAAAATAACTTGCCTTCCACTCCCACCCCCGTCATTTAGACCAGTGGTTCCGTGGAGTTTCAAAACAACACACTCTATAGGCCCAGGAACCTCAGACGGACTAATTCAGAATTTGGGGGACTGAAAACCATGAAATGCAATACTTTTAACATATCCACAGTTGTTGTTTTCTTTTAGATATCATTGTCATACGACATTATACCAGCTTCGCTTGTCCGATATAATGAATCAATATTTGTGTGTGTTATACAGTCACCACGCTATACAGCTGGCCACAGTCCACATCAACACACATAGTTCCGTTTTTTTCCTTGTGATGAGAACTTTTAAGGTTTACTCTCTTAGCAACCTTCACATGTGCAATACGGTATTATTAACTGTGGCTGCCATGCTTTAAGTTCATCCCCGGGACTTATTTTTTTAACTGAAAGTTTGTACCTTTCAGCCTCCTTCATTCATGTCGCCCACCCCAACACCCCTCGCCTCTGGCCGCCACCAAGAGAGTCTCTGTATCTATGAGCCCCACTTTTTTCTTTCTTCGTTTTATCTGTTTGTCTTGCGGGGTTTTTGGTTTGTTTGTTTGTTTGTTTTGGGTCCGCATATGGTATTTGTCTTGTCTTTGTCTGACTTCTTTCACTTAGCATAATGCCCTCGAGGTCCTTCTATGTTGTCACAGATGGAAAGATTCCATTTTTTTATGGCTGAGTGATGTTCCAATATATATAACAGATTTGCGTATATATACATGTATGTATGTATGCCACAGGCTTTTTGGTTTTATTTTTTAAATGTTTCTCTATTTTTGAGAGAGAGAGAGAGCACACAAGCAGGGGACGGACAGAGAGAGAGGAGGACAGAGGTTCTGAAGCGGGCTCCACGCTGACAGCAGAGAGCCCAATGCGGGACTCGAACTTGCAAACCTAAACAGCATGCCCTGAGCCGAAGTCAGATGCTTAACCGACTGAGTTACCCGGGCATCCCGTATACCGTAATTTCTTGATCCCTTCAGCTATCACTGGTCAGTTAGGTCGTTGCCATGTCTGGGCTATTGTAAATAAGGCTGCAGTGAACCTAAGGTGCATAGATCTTTTCGAATTAGTGTTTTCAGCCGCCGGGCGGGTGGCGCGCCGTGGTCGTATAGAGCTTAGTACTCTGTGTTGTGGGAATTAGTGTTTTCATTTTCTTCAGCTAAATCCTGAGAAGTGGAATTGCCGGACGTGGCAGTTCTCTTTGTAAGGTTTTGAGGCATCTCCCTACTGTTTTCCATACTGGCTCCACGAATTCCAATCCCCAGCAGCCCACAAGGCTTCTCCTCTCTCCACATCCTCGCCAACACTGGTTATTTGTTCTTTTGGGTGGTAACCATTCTAACAGGTGTGAGTGGATAGCCGATTGCGGTTTTGACTGGCGTTTCCTTGGAGATTATCGAGCATTTATCCCTGTGTCTGTTGGCCATCTGTATTTCTTCTGCGGAACAATGTCTGCAAATCCTCTGCCCATTTCCTCATCAGATCGGGGTGGGTTTTTGCTGTTTAGTTGTAGGAGTTCTTCCTATGTTTTGGACATTAATTCCTTCTTGGATAGGTGATTTGGAGATCTTTTCTCCCACTTAGTCGGTTGCCTTTTCATTTTGATTTCCCTTTGCCATGCAGAAGTTTTTTAGTTTGATGTAGTCAAACACATTGTTTATTTTTTCTGCTGGAGTCAGACCCAGAAAACCATTAAGAGCGAGGTCAAGGAGCGTATCATGTTTTCTTGTAGGAGTTTTATGGTTTCGGGTCTTAAATTCTAGTCTTGAATTCATTTTGAGTTTATTTTGGGGAATGGTATAGAATAGCAATCCAGTTTCATCCTTTGCATGTGGCTGTCCCGTTTTCCTGACTTTTTTTTTTTTTTTGAGAGAGAGAGACAGAGAGACACACAAGTGGGGAAGAGGAGCAGAGAGAGAGAGGGAGAGAATCTTAAGCAGGCTCCACACTCAACACGGAGCCTGGCGTGGGGCTTGATCCGACAATCCCAAGGTCTGGACCTCAGACGGTCAACTGAGCCACCAAGGTGCCCCTCCCAGCGTTTACCGAAGAGATCGTCCTTGCCCCCATTGCGTGTTCTTGCCTCCTTTGTCACGTATTAATCGACCATGGATGTGTGGTTGTCTTTCTGGGCCCTCTATTCTGTTCCGTTGATCCAGGTGTCTCTTTTTATGCCAACACCTTACTGTTTTGATTACAACAGTCTCGCAATATAGTTTGAAGTCAGCGAGTGTGAACCTTCTAGCATTGTTCTCCTTTCTCAAGATTGCGTTAGCTCTTCAGGGTCTTTTGTGGTTCCACAGAAATATTAGGATTGTTTTCCTATTCCTGTGAAAAATGCCATTGGAGTTTTGACAGGGATTGCATTGAATCTGTATGGATTGCTTTGGGTCGTATAGACGTTTTAGCCATATTAATTCTTCTACCCCGTGAGCATGGAATATGTTTGTGTCTCCTTCGGTTTCTCTCCTCAATGTCTTAGAGTTTTCAGTGTACAGGTGTTTCACCTCCTTGATTGAATTCATGCCTAGTATTGTATTCTTTTTGATGCGATTGTAAATGGGAGTGTTTTCTTAATTCCTCTTTCTGATAGTTCACTGTTAGTGTATAGAAATACAACAGATTTTTGTGTATTGATTTTGTATCTTGCAAATTTACTGAATTCCTTTTCTTAGTTCTAACACACACGGTTCTTATAAACACCTTTCTACCCTATTACCCAGCAATTCTACTTGGTATTTGCCCAATGGGAATTAAACCATATATCCCCCGAAAGCTTATACATGAATACTCAAAAACACTTTATTCATCACGGACCCAAACTAGAAACATCTCAAATGTCTACCAACAGAAAAATAAGCAAATCAATTGATCGAACAATGGAACACAAGTTTTAAAAAAAATGAACTCCCTTTAAACACAACAACATAGCTAAGTCTCAAAGTCATTTGTTGACCAAAAGAAGCCATTTATACAAAACTCGAGAATAGGCAAAAGCAATAGATAATAATACCATAATAATAGAAATAATGGAAATCAAACCAGGGTCGCCTTTGTGGGGTGCGGGGATTGAAGAGAAAGAGGGCACCGAAGAAACTTCTTGGATGATGGAAACGTTCTGTATCTTGATGGGGTCGTTGTTACCCACGTACATCAGATCGTATACTTAAAATTGGGGACTTTTCTCCCAATTTTAAAAAGAGAAAACAAATATCCTAGCTAACCTTTTATTTTATATTTTAGCTAACCCTTCGTAACACTTAACCAAGTTATAAATTTACATTTACTTGTGGATTATTTTGTTGATACCTGCTTCCTCCATTCGATTGTGAAACTCCGTAAGTTCACCATTTTCTCTTAGTATGTAGCACAGTGCTTGCCCTGTGGTAGCCATTCATTCAATATTGAGGGAATGAACGAACGAATGAATGGGCAGTTGAGAACCACTGCTTCAGCAGGACATATCAGACTCTGTTAATAGAGTCACATCCAGACTCGTAATAGTATAACCGGGTCTCTGTATTCCTAGGCCCTCTAACTGTGCACCATTGCTAGATCATGCTTCCTAACATAGTTCATTGATACTTTCCATCCCCCCTTTTTCCTCCTTACATGTAGAACCATGATTATGTGCAAGTAGCCACCCTTCCGTACGTAACCGTGGGCTTCGAGGGGAGATTGGCTGCAATGGAGGGCTAGAGGGAAGGAGATGGGGAAACACTGGCGATCGAAGCCAATTTGAGGGTCCATTCCCCTTGTCAGTGCTTGGTTTCGGCGTGTGATAAAGTTCTGTCCGACGTGAGATTCGAGAAAATGCGCCTGACCGTCTCGATCTTAAAAACAGACTCCGAGAAAGAAAAAAAGATTGCCCTTTGCTGCCGAGTGTTGTCGGATCTGGAATGGCTCTTCTGGTTAAGGGACAAGCTGACATACTAAGGATGACTGAGCAAAAAGAGGAAAAGAATTTGGGTCGTGGGCGAACTGCTGATTTAGCCAATCATGAGCGGTCCTCCTTGAAATTCTTATTACACAAGATAATAGATCATCCTTGTTGTTCAAGCCATTTTGAATTTCGTCTTCCTATCACTTGTAACCAAAAGCATCTCGACTAAGAAAAACCCGTCTACATCTCCTCGATATCTATAGGCAAAAGTCCAAATTCTCAAGAATATGGCTTGCTAATTTCCAGCTCTCCATTCGGGTTCTGCGTCCTTTAGCACCAGTGGTGTGCTGGTAATAACTAACAACTAGCTTCTCAGGAGGAAAAAATCTTGAGTTAGAACATTTACCAATTTCCGTGGTGTAAATATTCCTACCCCTGACAGTTTCAGGCTCTTAAGGGGATGTCGCTGAGCACAGGATTGGAAAAGAGACAAGTGCCAACCAGTAAGAGCACACGACCGTGTTACCGTTCAATTTTCTCTCTTTGTCCATAAATGTTCTCCCTAGAGTTCAAGGCCCAACCTGGATCGTCTCCTTTTAAAGGCTTCCTATAAAATCCCAAGCTACGAATGTCTCTACCAGTTGGAATCTGAGAGTTGCGTTGCATTGCTAGTTTTCGCCAGTAAGTCAACTATTTCATCGATTCGTGAAAAAACCTAGGAAGAATCAAATAGCCAGAGAGAGGAGTTCGGTGACACTGTTTTTAAAGGGTTCCTAGCCTCAGGCACCAGGGGAACTCTCTGGCACAAAGTCCCTGCCGCCAGGCCCTGTGAACACCGAGGATCCCTGGAGGTACTTTGTTATAAATAGGACTTAGGGCTCTCAATTATCGCAAGTGCTGGTTCCCAGGAGAGCCGTGTGAGGACACTATCTAAAGGGCTCTTGGCAAGATTGGGTGCGTTCCTATTCCGGGCCTGACAGATCCCCTGAGGCTGTAAGAATAGGACACAGGTGGCCATCAGAGGCCTACCAATAGGTAGGGAAGGAAGAGAAGCCAGTTCCGGAGGCTTTGAAGAGAGCAAGTACAACCTTACCTGATTGGAACGCCAGCCAGGTGGGTCGGCTCCGTCTCCACGTCACAGGGGACACACCCTCGGGCTTGGAGGGAAAGCGAGTAGCTAGGCTGCCGCAACACTGGCGGAGGCAACGAGGAGAGGCCGGGGGAGGGAGTGACTAAGTCGCTGTGTCCCCTGACTAGGTCAGCACTGGGAGGCAGGCCAAATTCAGGCTACTGGAAACTGACAGAGCATTCAGGGGCCAGAATACGTGAAACTGCACCAAACTGCCCCTTTTTATGTGACCGACTGTGCGCACCGAGCTCTTTGGGTACCGCACGCTACAACTTTTTTCCTAAATTGCAAATAGACGCTTTTATCCCTGCACTAGAGAGCTGTGGGGTTGAATGACCGTGTCTAACCGGCATCTACTGGAATCTTTCTCGGGGGTGTGCCCTCTCTCGCTCTCCGGGCATTAATTCCCAGGTTCCTGATGGTCTAGGAACGAGCCTGCGAATCACGGCGACGCCCCGTAGAGAAGTAAGCAGATGGTAGTTTTTTCGGCTGGAAAAAAGTCTGGAATTGCAAACTGTCGCCACTACTTAGGTTGCCTCGGGTTACACTGACCCGCGTGTGTTAGGGAACCTTCCCGGTGGAGGAAGCGGTGAAACCCTCAAGTCAGAGAAAGTGGGTAGAACAAGACCAAGAACCAGGAAGGCATCTAGAAATGGGTAAAATACTATAGGGGCACCCATGAGAAAAGCGTAAGACCCGAGGGACCGCTAGAAAGAAACCATTGGCTGTCGGAGGAGAGAGGCGAACTGAAGGGCCGGATCACGAGACCCAGTTAGACCAAGGTCACAAGCCCTAATCAGGGATGCTGGCCCTGCCCCAATTTCTAAGTGGCCTGGCTCCCCCCAGGCGGTGCCCTTCTGCCCCTCCCCCGGGCCACAGATCACACACGGGGGCTCCGCTCTGACTTGCCAGTAAATGATACTCGATACGGCACCAGACGGCTGGCCTCCTCGTCCAGACCCTCCACGGGAGCGACAAAAGCTCAACAAAATGGGAGTTAATACAATCCCGCGAACTCTGTCAATGTTTTTAAGTGCCCGCCATGGGTAAGGCATACAGAGATACAGTCCCCGGCCCTCAGGGAGCTCTCCTGAGCTAGACCAGGCGTTAGTAATCCAGACCCTTCTCCGCTGGACACGCGTCTTTTACCTTATACAGGAAGAAAGATGGACGGTGACGTGGACTCTAAAAAGTAGATGTCACCTTCGACTACAGGCATTCGGTCCCGAAAGAAGCTGAAAGGGCCACTTGTTACTGCCCATACGGTACACTTCGTCATTGATTTCCTGCTTCCCACGAGACGTTCCTTTCGATCTTTGGTTTCCTCCTGCCTTCCTTCACTCGATGAATAGTATTTACAGGCCCTTATGCAGCAAGTAGCTCCTAACGCTCGAAAGGTATGATGGTTACTTAACACAGAAGCACAGCCCAGTGGGTTGGCGTGGCGCTGGCCTGTTCCGGCGGGCACCGTAACCACTGGACAAATAGCAAAACTACGGTGAGGTTACCACGCAGACTTAGCTCGCTACTAGTGTCTCTGCTTGAACCGAGGCTACGTGAAGGGGCGCCTGGGGGGCTCAGTCACTTAAACGTCTGACTTCAGCTCAGGTCATGATCTCACGTCTGTGAGACCCAGCCCTGCGTCGGGTTCTGTGCTGATGCCTCGGAGCCTGGAGCCTGCTTCGGATTCTGTGTCTCCCTCTCTCTCTGTCCCCACCCCCTCCCCCACTGGTGCTCTGTCTCCCTCTCTCAAAAATAAATAAACATTTAAAAAAAAAACCTAGCCTAGGTTTTTTGTTTTTTTTTTAATGTCTGAATCCACTTGTCAATACCTCTATGTTGAGTCTTTACATCTGTTCTCCACAACCACAGTCTTAGCTCATTTCCTCCGACCGAAAGTGTGGAAAAGTAACTCCACAACTGGTCTCTTGCCTTTAATCTCTTTCTTCTCTTACCACCCTTCGGGCCCCGCCTAGAACTAAGGTCTCGTCCATCATTCCCTTGCTCGGAAGCCTTCAACTGTCCTTGGAGAAAAATTTATCTACGGCCAAGAATAATAATTATTGTAATAATTATTGCTATTGTAAGTTCCTGATAAAATAAAATCTTGTATAATTATAATTATACTTATGTGTTGTAATGTTTATGGTAATAAGTATTATTATTATTATTATTTTAGATGTTTAGAGGTACTAAACACCTCTGCTGGACTAAAAGAATTTAGAGAGGTTATAGATTCCTTTGGGGCCATCGTGTTAACTGAGAAAGAAAATATTGTCATTTAAAACCCAAACTGGGGCACCTGGGTGGCTCAGTCGGTTGAGCGTCCGACTTCGGCTCAGGTCATGATCTCGCGGTCTGTGGGTTCAAGCCCCGCGTCAGGCTCTGTGCTGACGGCTCAGAGCCTGGAGCCTGCTTCACATTCTGTGTCTCCCTCTCTCTCTGCCCCTCCCCCGCTCATGCTCTGTCTCTCTCTGTCTCAAAACTAAACAAACATTAAAAAAAAAAAAAAAGGTTAAGCCCAAACCGACTGTAGATGTTGCCTTTCAAAGGAGATGATGTAATTCATATGGCAAAGGAAACACTCATGCTGCCTCCTTCCCCCGCAGAGTGGGAAGAAGAGAGTGGTCTGTCGGTGCTTCTGAGCCTCAGGATGGGAACTGAAATAGTTGATCCATAATTCAGAAGGACGCGTCAGTGAGTCCTTGGCTATAGTACAATATGGAAAATCAAATTATAAAAGGGAAGCCCCATGGACGGGAAAATGAGGAGTGTTTCACGGAAGAGAAAGGACCAAGCGATGCAGCAATATAAAACTTCCCCGGACAGGTGGGTACCTCGGTCCGTTAAGCGTGTGATTCTTGATATCAGCTCAGGTCAGGATCCCACAGTTCATGAGATCGAGCCCTGCACGGGGCTCTGTGCAGAGCTTGCTTGGGATTCTCTCTCTTCTCTCTCTGCCCCTCCCCTGTTCACACACACACACATTCTCTCTCTCTCTCTCTCTCTCTCTCTCTCAAAATAAACATTTAAAACTTCTGCATTGCCTCCAAGTCTTCAGCATGAGTGGGCGGGGGGGAGCGGAGTTGGGGGGGGAGAGAGAGAGAGAGAGAGAGGATCCCAAGCAGGCTCTGGTCAGCGCAGAGCCTAATGCAGGGCTCGAACCCACGAAGCCATCAGATCATGACCTGAGCAGAAACCCAGAGTCAGAGGCCCAACCAACTCATTTTCCTTTCATTTTAAAGTGGTCTGCTCATGGGTGCCGGCGGGGTGGGGGGGCTCAGCCACTTAAGCACCCTTCTCTCGATTTCAGCTCAGGTCATGATCTCAGGGTTCATGAGGTCAAGCCCCCGGTTGGGCTGTATGCTGATGGCACAGAGCCCACCTGGGATTCTCTCTCTCCCTGTCTCTCTCTGACCGCCCCCCCCCCCCCGCCTCAAAAGAAATAAATGACTTTTAAAAATAAAATAAAATGGTCTGCTCCGAAGTCCGGTCCGTCTCCCGGTCCTCCAGCTGCGACCAGCCAGCAGGGTTCTCCTCTCCCTGCGTGAAGGCTGCTGGGGTCGCTGCCCCCCTACCCCACGGGGGGAAAATCTGCCACAAACCCTGAGAACATTCCAAAGGCCTTCTCCGCAGTAGAAAGCAACCGCCACGTCTCTGCCCAAGACTCCTTGCCACGCACGCTCTTTCTTCCGTGACAGGCCTCCCGCGGGGAAACTGCTAATGAGAAAGGTCCCAGGTAATTAGTAGAGGGAATTGGAATCGAACAGAAAAATAACGGAAGACACCATCCTTGCGTCCTATTTTGTAAAACTAGCATCCGAGCGGAAGAATAGGTAACTTCCGTGCGTTCCCAGGGGAGACAGTGGAGACAGTGGGCAAGAAAAGAGGGAAGAGACAAGGACAGTGTGTTAGTAACGGAGTAGAAAGTCGAAGGGGTGATTCCCAGGTGACGAATCCTTGAACTCCAAGGCCTGAACTTGAAAAGGCCTCATTCTGACCTTCCCGCCGCCATCCCTCTTCCAATAGGTTCAGAAAAGTCTGTAGAATCTGGAGACCGGCACACCTGGAGGCCAGGAACCCTTTCTGGATTAGCACCCTCTGGGCGCCTGGGAGTCTGGAATTCTCTGTCCAGATATTCCAAGCCAGCTTCCAGAGCCTGCGTAGGCCTCCTCCCTGGGTCCAGATTCCCGAGGGTGAGTATTTTCACCGATGGGCCGGCTCACCTCACACTGCCATATTCCTGGCCATGATCCCGGGGCACCTGGGTGGCTCAGTCAGTCAAATTCGTGAATCACTTAATAAAACCAATTCAACTTTCAAATTAAAAAAATAAAATGGGGGCACCCGGGTGGCTCAGTAGGGTAAGGATCTGACTTTGGCTCAGGTCACGGTCTCATGACTCGTGAGTTCGAGCCCCGTATCCGCTCTATGCCGATGGCTCAGAGCCTGGAGCCTGCTTTGGCTTCTGTGTCTCCCCCTGTCTCTGCCCTACCCCACTCGCACTCTGTCTCTCTCGGTCTCTCAAAAATGAATAAATGTTAAAAAAAAATTTTTTTTTAAACGATAAAGGCAGCTGGCTGGTTCAGTCGGTCAAGCGTCTGACCCTTGGTTTCGGCTTAGGTCATGATCTCTCATGGTCGTGAGATCGAGTCCCATGTCAGGCTCTGCCCTGACCACACAAAGCCTGCTTGGGATTCCCTCTCTCCGCTTCTCCCGCGTGCTCCTCCTTCGCTCTCAAAATAAATAAAGAAATCTACCGACTTACCTAGAAAATTTTCTCTAGAACCAAGACCCCTGTCAAGTAATGATCCGTATCTAAACATCACGCGTTTCCTTAAAAAGGCTCAGTAGAGCGGAACAGTTGTTGGCGCTGGTGGATTTCCTGGTTTCCAAACAAGGGTGTGGAGGCCGGCCTCTGGCTGGCCTTGTCTAGCGAAGTTCAGGTCTCTGCTGGGGCTCTCTCTCTCCAGTTCTCTGCCCCTCAGCTTGGCCTCCATCCCCCTCCTCCCATTCCATTAGCCAGCCTTCTAGTAAGGCGAAAGAAACATCGTTTTTAAGTACATCGTTTAAAAGATGTCTTATTCAACAGCAAATGAATTGACTCTTATATTCCTTTCTCTCGAAAGGAAAAAAAAAAACCCTAATCAGTTTTTTTTTAATTTTTTTTTTTAATGTTTATTTACTTTTGTGACAGAGAGAGACAGAGCATGAGTGGGGGAGGGGCAGAGAGAGTAGGAGACACAGAATCCGAAGCAGGCTCCACGCTCTGAGCCGTCAGCACAGGGCCCGACGCGGGGCTCGAACTCACAGACCGCGAGATGATGACCTGAGCCGAAGTCGGCCGCTCAACCGACTGAGCCACCCAGGCGCCCCCCTAATCAGTTTTTTTAAGTGACTCAGATTTTTTCCCCCTTTTGGGTCACATACTTTAATAGGAAATATGTTCCGTTTTGCTACGTCGAATAGTGTATGGTTAAGGTTTTTAATGTCTGGTTTTTTTTCCCCCCAGTGGGGGTGAGGAGGAAGGCAGGCCGGGCTCAGGCAGGGTCCTAGGGGCAGGGAGGACCTGAATAAGGTATATCGCACGGTGGCTGGCAGGGGATGGAGCCAGAGGGTGAGTGCAAAACTCTATTTGGGGGGGGGGGGTGTGTGGCGGGGGTTAAATATTAACCTAGAGAAGCAAAATCTTGTCATCCAGTCCAAGGGTCGAATTCAGAGCCAAAAATAGAAGTGACATCAGAGGCCGGGAACTCAGGCTATTTCATTCCGCAGCACTGGGCGCTTTCACCTCCTACCTGCCTTAATCATCGCCCCGGAGTCGGCGGAGTCCCCGAGGCCCTTTTAGGGGGTGAGCAAACATGGGCGAAGCCCACTAACCTTTCCGGTTTCGTGAAAGCACACGGCACCGGCACCGGCCTGGTGGAATTCAGACTCTGGTGCTCAACAAATCCTTTTCAGCTGATGGAATCAATCTATTAATTAGTCGACAATATTCATGGAAACCATGTAAGGTTTATTAGAAGGTGCGTATTGCCAGCAAGCTCGGCTTTCCTCAAGAGAGGCCGAGGGAAAGACGTTTAAGATCGAATTTAAATGTGGACATTTGGGTGGTTTTTTTTTTTTATTTTTTTAAATGTCTATTTTTTTATTTAAAAAAAAATTTTTTTAATGTTTATTTATTTTTGAGACACAGAGAGGCAGAACATGAGTGGGGGAGGGGCAGAGAGAGAGGGAGACACAGAATCCGAAGCAGGCTCCAGGCTCTGAGCTGTCAGCACAGAGCCCGACGCGGGGCTCGAACTCTGGAACGGTGAGATCATGACCTGAGCATGGGCATGAAGAGACACCACGGGCCATACGACGCCATCTCATCACCAGCGTTCTAGAACGGACTCGGCACACCCCTGACGACGGATGGGAGTCTGTCCGCTGGGCAAGTCGGGAGTCCCTCTCCGTCTGCCCTCAGTTTTAGTCGCTCTCCGAGATGTCTCTAGATGAGCTCATGTCCAGTGGTACGTGTTTTGAAGAACCCGAAAGAAAAAAAGAGCCATCTCAAGGTGGTCTATGACTAAAGAGTCTGAGGAGTCTCTTGTCTGAAAGACCAGAACGTTCCCATCAGTAGCAGCGGCAGCGAACTGCAGGCGGCGCGGCTGGGAACACGGGCGTCTGGTAAGATTTCATCGCGGCCATCGTCGTGGCACAGGCTCGTCCCAGTTAGGTGAGAGCTGGCGGCGGGGACCTGGAAAAGACAGACAGACTCCGCTTCCCGGTCCTCGCTCTGAAAGCGGCAGTGGGAGCACTGACTTTAAACACCAGCTGGTGCAGGAGCCCTGACCCCGTGACCTCGACATTGCCACGCCCTCCTCCTCGGTAGCTCCCTCCTCGCCCCGGCCGGCCGTGACCGTGACCGCTCAGGGCCTGGGACGCGGAAGGCACTCAGTTCTCAGTTCTCGGGGTGGGGTGGGGGGGCACCGCCAGGTAACAGATTAACAAAAGCACTTAAAAAAAATTTTTTTATGTTTTATTTTATGTTTGAGAGAGAGACAGAGTGCGAGCAGGGGAAGGGCAGAGAAAGAGAGAGAGAGAGACAGACAGGATCCAAAGAAGGCTCCAGGCTCTGAGCTGTCAGCACAGAGCCCAAAGCCGGGCTCGAACTCACAAACGGCAAGATCATGACCTGAGCCGAAGTTGGACGCTTAATCGACGGAGCCCCCCAGGCGCCCCCCGAAAGCACTTTTTGAGCCATGGGATAAATATTCCGTTCGACAAGTTAAATCTAGTCCCTGCTTAGCTTTTCTAAGAACTCGCGCCCCTTCGATTAGAGCCATTTTCGTTTTTGTCGTTCAGGATGGGGCCAGGGCACGTGGGCGGCTCAGGTCAGGATCTCGCGGGTCGTGAGTTCGAGTCCCCGCGGAGGGTCTGTGCGGACAGCTCGGAGCCCGGAGCCTGCTTCGGATTCTGTGTGTGTGTCTCTCTCTCCGCCCCTCCCCTGCCCACGATAGGTCTCTCTCAAAAATAAACATTAAAAAAAAAAAAAAAAAGGGAAAAAGAAAAGGAGGCGACCAGGGCAAATCATAACGCCTGAGGTAACGGTGGTTCTGGCAGGAGCTGTCCCTGCCTGTTGCCCCTGCACTTCCGGGAGTGAAGGCTCTCACAGGCTTATGAGGGGACACGAGCTTAACTAGGAAGAGAACCGTTAAGAGGATGAGGGATTTGAGAGCAAGGTGATCAAGCCCAGGAACAGATGGCTCGATGAAGAACACTAACGAAGCTTAAAGACACTGATCTATGAGCTGTTTTCCGTGGTCTTCACGAAAGCTAGGAAGATCATTCTCCATCTTTCAGGCGTTTAGCTTGAATGCCATCCTATGTCAAGAATCGTAAAAACATAAATAGAGATATTCGAGAACAAATTTCTGTAATAGAGGGATACAAATCTGTACCCATGAGTGACCTCAGGACGAAGGGACTGACTGAAACCGAGGTCCGAAATGTTTCCAGAATTCTCCCAGACTTCGTCATGACTTCTTTCGAGCCTTATTCTCACACAAGGCAGACTGGCTTCCTTCACACGAGAGGTAATAACTCCAGAGCCTCGAGTCTCACCACGTTCTCCCCCCCCACCCCCCCAGAATCCCTGAGGCCAGCTTTCCGCGTCCAAGTTCAAAAGCTGGAGGAAGGGCTCTGATTGGACCACATTGGGTCAGGTGACCGTCACCGGCCCAGTGAATTCTGTCCCGTGTGGGGGGCGGTGAAAGATTATTTGTGGGTCAGATGGCCACGCCTAGACCAGCCGCTGGTGGGGAAGTTGAGTTACGGAAGAACATGGACGCCTCCGTGAAGATTACACGGTTGGAGAAGATGTGTCAAGGGCTTGTGTACACACTCGGGACAAAACAGCAGAAGGGAAGAGTCTAGTTTTAGGTCCGCAGAGGGATCTGGAGAGTTCGGAAGCACGCGCGGCCTGGAGCGAGGCCTGGAGTAAGAGCCTTCCAGTGTTCTTAAAAGGGAAAAGAAGTTATGAAGAAGTACGTGTTCCTTCCTTTCAGAACATTCCCCTGAAGCGGGGCACAACGTCTCCATTTGTCATCTTTGGCCAGGACTTGGTCCCGCGACTACAGCCGGCTGCAAAGCAAGCAAGCTTATAAATGTATTATTTCTTCTGGGTGGCCGTTTGCCAAGTTAAAATGAGAGATTATTTTACCAAGGAAGGCAGGCCGAGCAAATTGTAGAAGACAACTGGAAATCTCTGCCATAGGCCTTGCGATGAATATTCAGTGTTTTGTCGGACGGTCACGGTCCTTGTTGACTTTGGGGAAATTTCTCTTTCCTGCTGCAACCTTGTGATTTGGGGGGACTCGCCGATAGCAGTGTTCCACTTCCGAAATCAGAGATGAGCTCCTGACCCAGGTGGTTCCATGCATAATATCTCCTCCCCCTCGACCTCAGCGATCAGCGCGAAAATGACACATTTCCCAAATGTCACCTACCGGAGCCCCCTGCTGGGATTTCTAACTGGATTTTTCTCAGGTTATGAGGTCCTGAGGATATTAGCTCAGAGCTACTTAAGGCCATGGGTGAAATATGTTCATAGCCACTTAGAGGATTAAAGCCAACGCAGGGAGAAGCAGAGGTGAGAAGCGAAGAGAAAGAAATGATACCAAAGTCCTTGGAGCCGGGGGTCTGTGAGAACAACCCTACTGCTGCCCTTTCCGTAGTTTGGCGATATAAACCAATACATCTCCCTTTTTGCTTAAATTCATCCCATTGGGATTTCCGTAACTTTTTTTTTAAGCTTATTTATTTATTTTGAGACAGCGAGAGCAGGGGAGGGGCAGAAAAGAGAGAGAGAGAGAATCCCCAGCAGGCTCTGCGCTGTCAGCAGCGAGCCCCGTGCAGGGCTCGTGCTCATGAACCGTGAGACCGTGACCTGAGCCGAAACTAAGAGCCGGATGCTTCACCAGCTGAGTCACCCGGCGCCCCTGGATTTCGGTAATTTGTAATCGAAAGTATATTTGTACTTGCGATTTTTTTTTATTTAAGATATTAAAATTCTTTAATTTGTAAATTATATGATTATCTCAAAGCTGGACTATATGCATAACCAATGTATGTCTTTCATCACGTCGTGTGCTCCTGCCTAAATAATCTTTGACTTTCAGGCTTCGGATAACATAAATCAAATGTATTGTATTGTATCATATTGAGAGCTTTTTATATGTGATAGGCACCCTGTTCGCTAGGTTCTAGGGGTCCAAGATTAAGTCATTATTGATGAGGAAGCTTAACGCAGGCCGAGGGCGGAGCACCGCTGCCCACCCCTCTCCCAGGCGGGACGTGTGTGACAGTCCTCAGGCACTCCTGGCTGCCCAAAAACAAAGGAAAGGAAAGAAAACAAATGGTTACCTGATAGAGCTCACAGGCAGGACACGAGTCTCCATCAGTTTGTAAATATCTTAGGAAATGGCAAGAAAAAGGCAATCTTATCAGTAGCCTAATCTCCAGAAACCTATGGACTCAGTTTCCTAGGGCGCCAACATCACCCTCCCCTCCGTAGTCATGTGGGGAACAGAGGCCAGAAGGAAATGGCTGGGAAAATTAAACTTTTCTATAACCTGCAGTGCACTGACAGATACCGGAGGCAGGCCGTTTAGACATTTCTCCAGGAACTCCCTACTGTCTTCACGCTAACGCTCTGCCAGAGGGAAGAACAACCTTAGCTTGACCAGAGCTAGGCCTCCGGGATCCTGGGACTCTTCTTCAGCATATGCAAACCTCTGTGGAAACTTCCGGTTTGCCTTGACTTCCCCAACTGCATGGCATAGAACCGGTCACTCTTCACGACCCCGGTGCGGCTCTTCCTGCCCCCGGGTCCTGTCCCCGTGCTTTCAGAAAATCATCTTATTGCGCCGAATTCTTTCAAGAATTCTTTCTTGGCCGTCAGCTCCAAACCCTGCCATCACCACAGAGCCTCATCAATCAGCCCTAACTTGAAGGGGAGGCGGAGAGGAGACAAATAATTACAATACCACAGAGATATGCAACAGGCAAGCCATGGCACAAATACAGGGCGATCAGCTCAACATTACCAGCGCCACGTACCACAGAAGTTTCCTTACAATCATCGGCTCCTCGGCTAGGATTCTTGAGTGCTAAAAGACGAATACGTGCCAAGAAAAAGGGCATTTCCTTCAGATCCCAAACTGGAAACATGTCGTTTCTTCATTACGTCCCTATGAGATATAGAAATTCTGTTCTCTTCTATCATGGGAGATTTCAAGCAAAAAAGTAAAGGAACTTCTTCAACTAATTTGGTGAGTTCAAATTATTCAGATGATTAGCCAGCTAAGACTGAAAGAATCTCTCAGTCACATTTCCATACAATTTCCTGTATGGAAAGAAAATACTAGGGGAAAAAAGCTTTCCGAGGCAGCCAAAGTGATAGCTCGAGACCCAAATCACAAAACCCTAACTCGACATTGAATTCCTTTAGATAGAAAAATCTATTAATTTATTAGAGATTCGGTAGTATTCAATAGCATTCGCCTTTTCACTAAATCCACTATACATAACCATTCTGCCCCCAAAAGTTAATTGCTTTAAGTCAAACAGGTTTGGCAAGGTTCCGGTTGTCAATGGTATCCTTAAGACAATACACACCATTAAAGAAAAAACCTGGTAACTATACTAACCACTGGATTAAATTCTACCAAGATTATTTGGCCCAACACCAGGTTTGGGGATTCCCAGGAGAACCTGGGCAAAGCCAGATTAGGAGAAAATACTAAGCAAAAGAAAAATTGAGGACTGTACTGTTTTTATGAATTAAAATTATGTATTAATAATCTCAAGTATCAGGTTTATTCAGTAAATATACCGAATAATTAATGATGAGTTAGGAAACCCAGCTTTCTTCCCAAGTCTCATCGAGATATGAGGGAATGTATTCATGTACACAGACGATCAAATCATCCTTTTTATCAAAATTGTAACAAGTTCAACAAGACGCTTTCATTCAAAATAAATTCGATGGCACATTGAGAAGGGTGACCAACCACTCATAAACTGTCCGTTGATTGATTAAACAAACCCATTGCCCCGAGTTCTGACACTGGCAGGCTCTGGAAGGCTCTAACTATGTCCACGCTTGCGTTGCGACTCGAGTGAGGTTATTCTCAAACCTCTAAAGACTTATTTCCAGCGGGTAAGTAAATGCAACAAATGGCTGCAGACGTGAGCCTGTAACTCAAGGTTGCTTTAGATAAGCACTACCAATAGCTCAAGAATGAACTCACTGAAGATTCCAGAAGTCTCGGGAAGTTTAACCCACAGCAAATCTAAGCGCATATTCATTTGCAGCTGCCTACAGCAAAGGTTGTTCATTCTTTCCGGCTGCAGAGTCTCCGGGGATGAGGACGAGCGATTGGGTCGTAGGGTTCTCCTGCCTTCCCATTTTTCATATAAAGAAACAGAGGCTCAGAGAGATTTAAGTACCTTCTCCTAAACCATATAGCAGGGAAACTGCAGTGGGGCCTCCAAAGCCTGTGCTCAACGTGGTGTACCACGCTGTCGTCTCTGAAGTCTTAAAGTCTAGTAATCCACGGCCCGCAGCCGTCTCTCACCCCTCCAGCCGTCCCAGCCCACACCCTCCACACCTGCCCTTTGCCACCAGAACCATCTCCCGTTCTACACGTCTTCACCTCCTCCGAGTCCAGCCACACTTTCTTCCCAGGGAGCCTGGGTCGCGTAATGGAACCGTTGGTGCCCTGGCTCCCTCTTATCCTTATTTTATACGTAATCCCTAAGAGCTCGTCTCTCTGCTACTGAATGGGAGGAAATTACACCTGTGCGGGGCACCTGGGAGGCTCCGTCCGTTGAGCATCCGACTTCAGCCCAGGTCGTGATCTCACGGTTCGTGAGTTCGAGCCCCACATCGGGCTCTCTGCCGTCAGCACAGAGCCCATTTCGGATCCTCCGCCCCCCTCTCTCTCTACTCCTCCCCCGCTTGTGCACGCTCGCTTGCGTGCGCTCTCTCTCAAAAATAAATAAGCATTAAAAAAGAAAGAAAGAAAATTACACCTGTAGACCATAGAAAGATTTAAGGATCCACTTAAAATTTAGAACTGTTTTCTGATTCCCTCGGTCGCTATGCCCAACACTCACCACCATCTTCCCTTTATAACCATGACCTTGCTCCTTCTCAGAAGACGACCGACCTGCCCACTTCACAGAGATAACTAACTGAGGCCTTGGTGTGGGTGGAAGGCTTTTCCTCACCTCCAGACCCTGCGCTCACAAACCAATGTACAGCCGGATACATCCTCGTCTCGGACAAGTTTCCGGTTAAAAGCCTTTCCCTCTGGGCTTAAAGGAAATGCCCCTTCTATTCAAGGTTAATCCCCCCTAATCCCCACCCCCGTTGTGTACAGAGCCCCATCCCCCTGCTGCCTCCTCAGGGAACATTTATGATTAGAGTTGCATTTCTCTCCTTTCTTCCATATTTTTCATTACTCTGTCTCTCCTGGATCCTTCCATTCAGCCCGTGTCACCCTCATTTCAAAGCAAACAAAACCAAAGCCAGCCCCATAAAACATCCACTGGACCCTGCCTCTCCCTCGCCCAAATGACGAAGCCACCCAGGCGCCCCTCTGTGGGTTTTTTTTTTTTTTTTAGTGAACATAGTGGTTACTGCTCACTTAATTAATTTTTTTTAAGCTTATTTATTTGGCGAGAGAAAGAGCACAAGCAGGGGAGGGGCAGAGAGAGAGGGAGACACAGAATCTGAAGCAGGTTCCAGGCTCTGAGCTATCAGCACAGAGCCCGACGCGGGGCTCGAACTCACAGACCATGAGATCATGACCTGAGTCGAAGTCAGCCGCTTAACCGACTGAGCCACCCAGGCGCCCCGAGAAACATTATTTTTGTACACGGATCTTGTCGGCCTGCTCCGATTGGTTTCAATAGTTTCCATTGATTCTCTTTTCTATGTCGATCAACATGTCATCTTCAAATAAAGACATTTTCTTTTTCCAGTCTGTATACCTCTTACTGTGCTCACGGTACTGCATTGGTTTGATTTCTAATAAATGTTGAATAGTGATGATGAATTTCCTTGTTTGGAAATTCTTCTAAAGTTGCACCACTAAGTATAATGTCTGGGTATACATTACGAACTCATATCAAGTTAAGAAATTTTCTATTTCTGGGGCGCCCGGGTGGCTCAGTTGGTTAAGTGTCTGACTTCGGCTCCGGTCACGATCTCACGGTTTATGAGTTCGAGCCCCACGTCAGGCTCTGTGCTGACAGCTCAGAGCCTAAAGCCTGCTTCAGATTCTGTCTCTCCCTCTCTCTCTCTCTCTCTCTCAAAAATAAATAAACATTAAAAAAGTGTTAAGAAATTTCCTATTTCTTTTTTGCTAAAAATTTTTATTATTTATTCAAGAATGGCATTGCATTTTATCAAATCTTTTTTTAACCATCTCTTCAAATGATCTTTCTCTCTTTAGTATATTAATCTACTGAATTCTCTGTATAGACTTCCTAATATTGAAACATTCTATAAACTTGGAATAGGTCCTGTCTGGTCTTTTTTTTTTTTTTTTTTTAACATTTATTCATTTTCAAGAGACATAGAGACAGAGCATGAGCAGAGGAAGGGCAGAGAGAGAGGGAGACACAGAATCCAAAGTAGGCTCCAGGCTCTGAGCCATCAGCACAGAGCCCAATGCGGGGCTCGAACTCACAGACTGTGAGATCATGACCTGAGCTGAAGTCGGCTGCTTAACCGACTGAGCCACCCAGGCGCCCCCGTCTGGTCTTTTAATACACTGGTTTTCTTTGCTAATATTTCATATTTTTGCACATGTGTTCGTAAGTTAAGAATGCCCTAGAATGTTCTTTACTGGTGCTAATTAGCATGGTTTTTGGTAGCCTGGCTTTGCCAGGTTATAATCCGAACTGGAGCATTCTCTTTCTTTTTCTGTGCCTCTACGTGAGGCCGCGTTACAATTTCTTCTCTGTCTTCAATGTCGGAATGTGATCTAATCCACAGTGACTATAGTCAACAATAGTGAATTATACAGTGGAAAGCTGTGAAGGGAGTAGATCTTAAATATTCTCACCACACACGCATACAAATGGTAATTATGTAAGGTGACATCAATGTTAATTAACCCTACGGTGGGAAACATTGTGCAACATACGCGCGTATCAAATCATCACCCGGTACACGTTACATTCACACGATGCCGTATCTCAATTCTATCTTGATAAAGCTGGAAAAAATCACGAAGCTCTCCCCACCTTACCGGTGACGTTCGCATTCTAGTACTCCCTTAGTGCCCTTACTAAGTTACAGGTTCCTGGTAGGATTTTTCATCATTGCACGGTTGTTCGTACCTCGCAAGGAGGGATCTAATGAATATTTATTAAGTAAGTCAACGAAAATGTTAAGTGACATGAAAGTGATACATTAAATAATATTACCATCTTTTAAATGCGGTACGGGGCCAGGTGCAAACAAAACTTACCTGCGGTGACAGCCATCGCATGGCACTCATTAGCCCGGTCTGGCTGTTTCCAGCCCAGTGCCCTTCCGATGTTCCCCAGAGCCCATCACTGTCGTGATCTTCCTTCCGCCTCCATAAAATGCATCTGTCCTATTTTTTTTATTTCCTCAGGGCCTAAGGTTTCAGCTAGCCAATCAGACACGCTGATTTTCGTTAATAGAGAACAGTAACTGGAGAGGCCGAAGGGAACACGAGCCTAGGCAGTAAATGCACCCTTTTGATAAAACATGGTGCTTTTTCAGATTAGACAATACATGGTTATCATAGAAAAAATTTAACCACCGAAAAAAACATAAGGAAAATAAAAACTACACCAAATAAACAAACAAACAAACAAAAAGCCACCTCGAACAAGTCAAAACCTTTTGGTTTTAACATAGCATAGTAGTTAAGAGCTCAGGCTCTACTGCCTCAGTCGGAATCCCGCCTCTACTACTTTCGAGCTGTGTGACCTTGGGCAAACTACTTAACCTCTCTGTGCCTCAGCTGTAGCATCTGAAAAATGGGAGTAGTGATAGTATCTATTATTGCTCTGAGGATTAAATGAGTTAACACATGTAAGGTGCTTAAAACAATCCCTGGCCATGTCGTAAGGTCTATGTAAGTGTTTGCTATTATTTCGACAAATATGCTTCCAGATAGATAAGACAGGCCAACCAGCAGACGGGAAAGGGATATGTCTATAAACCCACACACTTTAAAAAAAAATCGAAATCATCCTTTACCTGCCCTTGTCTTATTTGCTTTTGTCACTTAGAAGCATACCACGTATATTTTCGCACATTTTAATATTCCCCACTGGTAAGTCTGTGGGCAGAATTCAGACTTTGCCTTTTGTCGACCAGAACAGCGTTGTTTTAGAATTTGAATTTTAATGCCTTCAGGTGGAGCGAGAACTCTCCAGTTAAACACAGACCACTCACCAGTGGCCTTCCACTCGGATGCATTGCACCTTTAGCTTGCTGGCTAAGCACCTGAAGACATCTGAGTTTTTTCACCTTTTAGTAGTTGCCTATTCTTTCATTCTATAACGAGGCTGTATTTCACTTAAGCAATTTCTATTATTACACATGCAACTTGCTGTTTCTATCTCACGATTGTAAATAATACTGTGGAGAACAACCGTAAACGTAATTTTGCGTTTTCTCATTTCCTTAAACAGTTACTGATACTGGCACACCGTTACGTTAGCCTCAGGTGTACAACGGTGATTCGACACGTCCATATGGGGGGCACCCGGGCGGCTCAGTCGGTTACATGTCCAACTCTTGATTTCGGCTCAGGTCATGCACTGGGCATGAAGCCTGCTTAAGATCCTCTCTCCCTCTCCATCTATCACCTTTTAAACCTTTGCCCAGGAAAAGTCTACTGATCAATAATACCCATATTTTAAATAGGCCCGTTTTGAGGACAAACTATCTTTTCCTCCAGCCATCAAACCTCATTCTTTTCCCTACCGTCCAGACAAGCAAGTGAAATAGTTGGGGCAAGATAAGAATCCTAGCTATGTCCTCAAATGATACTCAGTGTTACCCAAGTGACTCTCTGCCTCAAAGAACTTGCTCGTCTAAGTAACAGGGCAGGATATGAGATACCTTTAGTCTCTGCTCACCCCTATCATTAAGGTATAAAATCAACATTAGTGTAATTATTATTGTAGCCGTTGAGAACAGAAAACTTTATTATGGTTAGGCACACTTATTATATAATAACAACTTTATATCATGAATCCTCACAGTAGCCCATGAGATAAATAGTATTATGTATATTCTAATGGACAACCCTGAGGGTCACCAGGCTAAAGACACTGGTCTCAAGTTACACGATCCTCAGTGGCCAAGCCAGAATTTAAGCTTTGACCAGTCCTACTCCAAAACCACAATACCAAAATGTCTCTAGGCCTATTATTATTAACAATAAATCTTCATTTAACACTTTTCGTTTCTCAAAAGGTTTTCGTATACGCGGTTTGGCGCCGTGTATGATGAAGAGCATTCTGACCAGGGGCGCCTGGGTGGCTCAGCCGGTTAAACATCTGACTTCAGCTCAGGTCATGATCTCATTGTTCGTGAGTTCGAGCCCCATGTCGGGCTCTGTGCTGACGGCTCAGAGCCTGGAGCCTGCTTCTGATTGTGTGTCTCCCTCTCTCTCTGCCCTTCCCCTGCTCATGCTCTGTCTCTCTCTTTCAAAAATAAACATTAGGGGCGCCTGGGTGGCTCAGTCGGTTGAGCGTCCGACTTCGGCTCAGGTCATGATCTCGTGGTCTGTGAGTTCCAGCCCCGCGTCGGGCTCTGTGCTGACAGCTCAGAGCCTGGAGCCTGCTTCGGATTCTGTCATCCCTCTCTCTCTGTCTCAAAAATAAATAAACATTTAAAAAAATTTTTTTTAAAAAAAGAGTGTTATGACCAGTTCCTAGATTAGGTAACCGAAGCCGCCTGTTGAAGTACAGTAATAAACAAAGTCATACATTGCCTCTGCTATCCATGAAGGTCATCACCCACACCGTACTTGCAGTTGGAACTTAACAATTACGCCCATAAGCACTCCCAGTTCGCCACGGGTGACAGTCCTATAGCTCTCCTGCACACGCTGGCTTCTCCAAGCTGCCTCAGAAATGCCACGCGCAGAATGAAGACAAGAATCCTGGCCTGCTCCGACCCCTCCTCGCTCAGCGACTTTGTCCTTCTTCTGTCCTCCGGCTGACGGAGCTACTTTCAAAAAAGAAATATTTCCGCCGACAGTTGAAGTGGCTCATCCCTCTGGCTTGTAGCGTAATTGGATTCTTGTCAGAACAATCGAGAAATCCATTTTCCAACGCTCGAATGCAACTTCTTGAGCTTTTTGTACGTTTTGTGGGGTTGTTATTGGGCCTTAGATCGGGCCCAAAATATAAATACAGGTGTCCACTTTGACTTGTCTGAAATAGTGTCTTTTGAATACTGCAGTTTCATCATTTTATAGTTACTTAACTGCCTTTAAAAAATGCCGACATGATTTAAAGTACTAATAATGTTCAGTACATAATTAATTTTGGCAACTTGCATCCTAAGATCGACTCGAAGGGGCGCCTGGGTCGCTCCAGTCAGCTGAGCGTCTGCCTCCTGATTTTGGCTCAGGTCGTCGTGATCTCAGGGTTCGTGAGTTCGAGCCCTGCATTGGGACCCGTGATGACGGTGGGGAGCCCGCTTGGGATTCTCTCTCCCTCTTTTTCTCTCTGCCCCTCTCCTGCCGGCTTTCTTTCTGCAAGTGCCTGGCAGTGAAAAATACAATGACCACTCCACGGGACAGTTCGGTGCCTCTGCTTAATCTGTGCTAAGGGACTGGAGGTGTTGCCTACCCTTGCGTTTGCACCATCAGTGTAATATCAACAGATGGGGAAAAAAGGCATATCGCGTCTGAAAGTTTTTCGGTGTTTTTTTACTTTTCGTTTTATTCTAGTTAACTAATATATAGGGTAATCCTGTTTTCAGGAGAAGAAATTAGTGATTCATCACTTACATATAATACCCAGTGCTCAACGCAAGGGCCCTCCTTAATACCCATCGCCCGTTTAATCCATCCCCCACCCACCTTAAAATTTTTTTGAAAATAATTTTTAACCTCGCAACGCCCCTTAAAGAGTCTGAAGGACTGTTGCCCTATTTCCTGCTTAGTTCAAAAGGATTTTGCTTAAGAAATGACATACTAACTTTTGGGTTGCCATCAGAACTATTTTGGCAGAATCAGTCATTGCTAAAATCTTTTCTAATAATGGGAATATTTTCCTTAAGAAGCCACTTTTTGGGGCGCCTGGGTGGCTCAGTCGGTTAAGCGGCCGACTTCAGCTCAGGTCATGATCTCACGGTCTGTGAGTTCGAGCCCCGAGTCGGGCTCTGTGCTGACGGCTCAGAGCCTGGAGCCTGCTTCAGGTTCTGTGTCTCCCTCTCTCTCTGCCCTTCCCTTGCTCACGCTCTGTCTCTATGTCTCTCAAAAATAAAATAAAAACACTAAAAAAAAGTTTTTAAAAAAAGCCACTTTTTAAAACATAAGAGTATTGTTTTCAGCAACCCTCTGACCCTGCTTCCATTGTCAAGTTTCTCTCTCACCCTCTCTGCTATCTCTTTTATCCACTTTTAAGGACCCTTGTGATTACGTGGGGCCCCCCCAGAGAGTCTTCTCGCTCTCTTTTTTTAACTACAAAAATTTTAGTTTTCCTTTTTCCAATTTTATTGATACAGTTGACAGACAATATTTGTATGAGTTTGAGGTGTCCAAAATAATGATTTGACATATACATATTATAAAGTGATTACCACGATATAAGTCGACCGATAAGTTTCGTTAACGTCCATCACCTCGTCTAGTTACATTTTTTTCTTGTAATAAGAACTTTTAAGAGCTACTACTTAGCAACTTTCAAATATATAATACAGTATTGTTAGCTATAGTCACCGATACTCTTTTCTATTTGAAGTTCAGCTGACGAGCAACCTTAATTCCTTCTGCGATCGTAATTCTCCTTTGCCGTCTAACACAATATAGTCACAGTTTCCAAGGATCCTAATCCTAACGTGGACGTCTTTTGGGAGGGGGGCATTATTCTGCTTATCCCAGGGAGCTGTGCCCTTGAGTTCCTATGTCAAAATTAATTCCCAAGGTCACTCCTATAAGACCTTCATGCGTTTTGTAATTTGCCTGTTTTGGTAACTCCCCATAGTGGTTTATAATAATACTCTCTTTTTTTACATTTTTTTCAGGTTTATTTATTTTTGAGAGAGACAGAGACAGAGACAGAATGCAAGTGGGGGAGGGCCAGAGAGAGAGAGGGAGATACAGAATCCGAAACAGGCTCCAGGCTGTCAGCTCAGAGCCCGACGCGGGGCTCGAACTCACAGACTGTGAGATCGTGACCTGAGCTGAAGTCAGACGCTTAACCGCTTCACCGACTGAGCCACCCAGGCGCCCCTATAATAACTCTTAAGGGCGCCTGGGTGGCTCAGTGGTTAAGCATCTGACTTGGACTCAGGTCATGATCTCACGGTTCATGAGTTCGAGTCCCACATTGGGTGAGCTCAAGCCCTGTATCAAGTGAGTTCAAGCCCTGCGATGGGTGAGCCTCGCTTCTCTGTCTCTCCCTCTCTTTCTCTCTCTCTGTCCCCCCGCTCACTTGCACCCTCTCCCTCTAAAAAAAAAAATCTTAAAATGAAAAAGGCCTGAGAGGAATGAGCAATCCAGGATCCAGTATTCCAGTCCAAAGCTAGCCTTGGGAGAGATTGAGCCCAAAGGTGCAGCCTCTGGGGAGAAAAAGGCAACCTGCTCTCTGAGGCCCAAGCCTCGGAGAAAAGAACGCAGCGTGCACGTGTGAAGGACATGGGCACCCTCACTTACAAAAGACGGTGACGTTTAGTAGAATATCTAATATCCTCTAACACGGAACTGTCAGCCGACAGGGCTCCAGTTTCTAGAAAAGAGAAAAACCATAGGCCAACTATCCCCTTAGCACTGGGGCTACCCTGTGTGTGTTTTTCTACTGTCTTCCTTTAAGCTTTAAGTCCGCTTTGTGGTTGCAATATTGGGAGGCGCTCCGTTAACGTGCCTTGCGTGCCCAGGACCGTGCTAGGTAGAGGTTTAATTCGCATCTTCTCGGCAAACTTGCGGCGTAGCTAACAATATACCCACTGGACAGATGGGGACCCTGAAGTCTCGGAAGTCAAGCCACAGGATTGGTGCAAGGGTAAAACTGAGATGGAGACCTTGGTCGCTTCGGGTTCAAAGTTAGCGTCTCTTCATGACATCGCGCTGCCTCCTCCATGAAATGTCTTGGCCTGATAACTTGCTCATCGGTCGTTCTCTCGCGAGACTTCGCCACGTTTCTAGGTTCCTCATCACTGTGACTTTCGAGGCTGTTCAATGTGCTAAGGCACGAAGCCATCATCACGTGATCGATCATTCTGTATTGCTGAAATTTTTATGATCCTCAAAAAAGCCGTGGCGAATATAAGAAAAATTGTTTCAATGGAATGATTCACGAAGGAGTGAATCCAGAAAGAAAAATCACGGAATTAAGGTAGGCGCGAAGTGAGTTTCGTCTTGATTAAAATCATTAACTCATCGTACTTAACCAATATTTGTCCCACAACAATTGAACGATAGCCACAAAACTGAAGAATTTGAGCGACTAGGTCTTTAATTCCTTCCTAGAATTGAATTATTCATTAGGTAAGATTTAAAGGGAAGCAACATAAGCACTGCTGTCCAGGCCTTTAAAAAGAATAGTGAACTGGGGCGCCTGGGGGGCTCAGCTGGTTCAGCGTCTCCGGCTCAGGTCGTGATCTCGCGGTTCGTGGGTTCGAGCCCCGCCACCGGCTCTGTGCTGACCGCTCGGAGCCTAGAGCCTGCTCTGGATTCTGTGTTTCCCTCTCTCTCTGCCCTTCCCCGCTCACCCTCTGTCTCTCTCTCTCTCTCTCCCAAAAGTAAATAAACATGAAAAAAAAATTTGTTTTAATAATAGTGAACTACTTTTCTACTGCTCATATCCATCCTATAGACACAAAATACAATAGTTACTTTGAAATAAGAAATAAGATAATTTCTTTATTTATGGCTGTTTTCAAGCATATGTGGGAAAATCAGGGCTAGCAAAATTAGATCCCACGTGACCCAGTCAGCTCGACACGTTAATTAATGAAAATAATACCGCGGACCGATTCCTAAGAGAGTGTGCTAGCCGTCCTGGCTAGAATAGCTCTCAAAAGAAGCAAGAAGGAGCACCAAATGCCAGCCCCCCCCTTTTTTTCTTTTTTTACTAAAAGCTGTTTCTCTTCCTGCTCATTCCTTAATCTGAAGAAAAGGACCGTTTGTAGATGGCGTATCGAGCACAAGGGTTCAGCTTGCGTCAACTCCACTGACGCGGCAATAACGGCGTCTGCCTCCACGAACAAACAGGGCAGGAGAGGAGAACGGCGACGAAATTTGAAAGCTGGGTAACCGGGGTGCCTGGGGGGGCGGGGCTCAGTCAGTTAAGTATCCGACTCTCGATTTCTGCTTAGGTCGCGATCTCCCGGTTCGTGAGATTGAGCCCCACCTTGGACTCTGTGCCGACGGTGGAGCCTACTTGGGATTCTCTCTCTCGCTCTTTCTCTCTCTGCTCCTCCTCCCACTCCCGCGCAATCACACACTTTCTCAAAATAAACATTTTTTAAAAATCTAATAAGCGAAGATGTTTTTAAGCACATTGTATAATATAAATATAATGTAAAAATAATACGTTTTTAAACATATACGTTTCATTCGTGTCTTTGGACTTTTGTGATCACTGATGTATTTGGGTTATTTTCACCACCTTGTGCTTTTGCTCTTTAGACTTTTCCCACACCATTGTCCCCTCACTGCCCGCTCTCTTCTATGTTGACTGGGTTTTCTTTTCTTTTTTTTTTTTTAAGTTTATTTATTTTTGAGAGAGAGATAGAGAGTAAGCAGGAAAGGGGCCGAGAGAGAGGGAGACAGAATCCCAAGCAGAGCTCAGACTTACGAACTGTGACATCAGGACCTGAACCGAAATCCATCGACTGAGCCCCCCAGGCTCCCCTCGACTGGGTTTTCTTTATTCCTTCTTTCTCCTGATTTAGTTTCTAAGTTACACGTTCTATTGCCGTTTCTTAAAATTGCTCATTTTTAATTAATTAGTTAATTAATTATATCAAATTTAATATAATAAATTAAATGTTAAATTAGCTAAAATTTTAAAAGTCTGAAATTATGGTGCTTTATGGTTTTTGATTTTTAAGTTTTGCCTAGGGATGCTATTATCAGTACAAGAATAAAAATATTCTTTGTGGGGCGCCTGGGTGGCTCAGTCGGTTAGGCGGCTGACTTCGGCTCAGGTCATGATCTCACGGTCTCTGAGTTCGAGCCCCACATCAGGCTCTGCGCTGATGGCTCGGAGCCTGGAGCCTGCTTCAGATTCTGTCTCTGCGTCTCCTCCATTAATTCTCTCCCTTTCTCTCTCTCAAGAATAAATAAACATTAAAAAAAATTTAATAAAAATAATAAAATATAACCTTTATCATAGAGTACTTTTCCATCTAAACATGGGTCTGTTTCTGCGCATTCTACTCTATTCCAATCTATTCGTCTTTCCTTTGGCATTCCCAAACTATCTTAATTACTCTTGACAGCCTGATATTTGACACAGCAAGTCCTGGTAACTTCAGCTGCTACCCATTGCTCTCTTAAAATAATTTTTTCTTAATAATCTATTCCTGTCTATATTCTCTCTTCATATGTCAAATCCTTACCCCCCCCCCCAATTCCCGAGGTTTTGATTGAGTTACATTGAATACAGAGATGACATCACTATAATTGAATTTTCCCATCCAAGATGATATCATCCCTTTATTTATTCAAAACGTCTTCAGTTTTCTTTCGGAAAATATTTACAATATTTTTCATACAAGTCCTGTATTTCTTGTTGGGTTTATACTCTTGCTATTCTTCTAAATGGGATTTTTGCCGCGTTACATTTTTTCATTAGTTATTGCCGGCCTACAGGAAGGGGTTGATTTGTTTATCTTATATGCAGCCACTTTATTGCACTCTTATTAATTCTAATTAGTGTGTCATTAGCTGCCTTAGATTATCTAAATGGGCAATCATACTGCCTGCGTATAATAATTTTTGTCTCCCCCTTCCTAAAACTTATTCTTTTATTTTTTTATATTGGCTAAGACTTCTAGATCACCGTCGAACAGCAGCAGAGATGACAGCCATTCTCGTCATATTCACGAAAGGCTTCTAATGTTTCACAATAAAGTGCGACGTTTAATTAAGCTTTTTAACAGATGGCCCTGACTAAGGCAATTTCCTTCTCCTAGCTTAGAACCGCTTTTATCAGGAATGGGAGATGAGACTTATCAAAAGAATTTTCAGCATCTTACGAGATTCTCTTTTTATTCTTTACTTCTTGCGGTAGAACGAACATATTCCCTGATGTCAACCACACCTTCCACATTGGATTCCTGAAATCAAACCTATTTGGTTAATTCAGTTCGTTCAGTTCAACAAAAATGTATGTAGCTAACACAGGCCAAGCCCTTGGCCTGTAAGAGGGACCCGGCAATGATTCCTCATGGAGCTTGTGGCCTACGAGAGGTCTATGATCTCTTTTCCTCTTAACCCGCTGCTGAATTTCAATTGTTTATGTTTGATGTAGAATTTTTAATTTTATATTTACAAGTGAGATCGACCTGAGTTTTTCTTTTTTGTGCTGTCCTTTTTCCTTTCCTTGTCTTGGTTAGGTTAACCTAAGAAATATATCGCAAATATTTCATTTTCTTCCATGCTATAGGAATGTAGAAGTACCCAATGAATCTGTCTTTCTTAAAGGTTTTCTACAACTTGCGCATAAAATCGCCAAGCCCTAAGGTCTTTTCTTCTCCTTAAAAATTTTTTTTGCAATTGCGGTAAAAAATATATAAATAAAATTTACCATCTCGACCATCCTTAAGTGTACGATGAATTTATTGCGCTCTCTTTCTTTTAAATACACTCCTTTACTATTCCTATTTAAAAACATTATTTTACTATTCCTTTTCCTATTACTGTTTTAAATACATTCCTTTTACTTCCTAACTGCTTCTATGGTTACTGGGCTATTAGATTCTCTATTTCTTTGGGGTTACTTTTGGCTCGTATGTCCCTAGAAATTCCTCTGTTCCATTTCGATTTTCTATGTTTAGCTCCAAAGTAGTGCACAGTCCATTCTTACACTTTTTGAGTCTTCACTCTTTCCACGATTACATCCCCCTTTCATCCCTAACATGGTTTTTTTTGGTATTTTCTCTTCTTCTCCATCGTTTCTTCTCTTTTCATCAGACTTGCCCGAGGTTTGTCTATTTTGTTGGTCTTTCCAAGAATCAGTTTTGGATATGCTCATCGAGTAGACTTTGGATCGTTTTCAACTTCGTTTTCTCTTTTCATTCCATCACTCTGTTTTTTTAGCTTCGTCGTTGAGGTTCCTTGTCTAGCTTATTGAGATCAACGTTTGGTTCGCGGATTAACGTCAAAATCTCATGTTTTCTAAGTGCATTTCTAACACCGTATGTTTTCTTTTCAGTACTACCTTCTGTGTGCGGTAGGCTTTGCTGTGTAACGTTCTCAGGGTTGTCTTTAATTTCGCTTTTTATTGTCTTTCCACCCCAAAGTTATTTACGAGAGTTCTGTTTACTTATAAGCAGATAGTTTTTTTTTGGGGGGGGGTAGCTCCTTTTTGGCAAGTCAGAATCTCCATTTTTTTTTAAGTAAACATTTTTATTTTTCTTTCTGAATTTTTTTGAACGTTTATTTAGTTTTGAGAGACAGGGTATGAGCAGGGGAGGGGCAGGGAGAGAGGGAGACACAGACTCCGAAACAGGCTCCAGGCTCTGAGCTGTCCGCACAGAGCCTGACGTGGGGCTCGAACTCACAAACCGTGAGATCATGACCTGAGCCAAAGTTGGACGCTCAACTGACAGAGCCACCCAGGCACCCCAGAATCTCCATTTTTAACAAGCATCCCAAGTGAATCTATTCTAGCACCCTGAAATTTAACAACTTTTGCCGGACATGATGCCCCGGTAAGCTTCTGTAAGTTCAGAGGATGTCAGCTGGGTAGGAAGGCCTTAAGAACGATGTCATATAAAGAATATTGAACAAACCTGGGATGTTTAAAGCTAGAAAAAAATACCGGGTGGTGAGAACACAGAAGGTGCCATGCCACCGATACGGAAGAAGCTTAAAATTTATTTCCTATAGCTTTCATCATTTTTTTAAGTTTATTTATTTACTTTGAGAGAGAGGGAGAGGGAGAGAATCTCAAGCAGGTTCCACACTGTCAACACAGAGCCTGATGCGGGGCTCCGTCTCACCCACCATGAGATCATGACCTGAGCCAAAACCAAGAGTCGATGCTTAACCGACTGAGCCCCCCAGGCGCCCCGATTTCAGTAGTTTTTAAAGGTCCGGGGCAAACAGTAAAGATTAGACAGAGATAGATTTTAGCTCTAATATAAGGAATCGATTTTTGGCAATTTGGACTCTTCAAAAATGGAATCGCCTTCTTATAAATTAGTGAGTTCACTCCTATTTGGACATATCTAAGCAAATAATGACGACATCGGGCCAGAGATGAAGAGAGCCTTTTACATCAGACCACATGATCCCTACTTTCCCTTCCGACTCTTAGGACTCTTAAGATTCTCTAATTTTATGAGCTCAATAAGAGTTATAACCATTAGAACATTTCCAGATGATACCAGAAGCCCATTTCTTCATAGTGAAGGATCCGGATACATTTGGCGACTTCATATGATGTGTACAAAAATTGGTCCGAAGAACTGAAATCTCACACAATTATATTTTTTCAGATTTGAGAGTCGTTAAAGGTTTAGTTAGATCCTATTTCTGCACATAGATGTGATGGCTAACCCATTCCAAGAGTAAAAAACACAAAACTTCTCAAAATCATGCGTGCGGTGACCAAGCAAACTCATTCATTGCTTACATGAAAGTCAAGGATATGAGGGGCGCCTGGGTGGCTCAGTTGGTTGAGCATCCAACTTCGGCTCAGGTCATGATCTCACAGTTCCTGAGTTCAAGCCCCGCATCGGGCTCTGCGCTGACAGCTCAGAGTCTGGAGCCTGCTTCGGATTCTGTGTCTCCCTCTCTCTGCCCCTACCCTGTTCATGCTCTGTCTCTCAAAAATAAATAAAAATGTTTAAAAAAAAATTAAAAAAAAAAAGAAAGTCAAGGAAATGAGACAAAGAAAATTATTACTAACAACCCAACATTGCAGTGCCTATAAAATCATTCATCTACTCCTTCCATCTTCATAAAGGTGAAAAAATGGAAGTATGAAATTTGAAGGAGAGACTAGATGTATTAACCTGTGAAAAGGGTTCTTCAGTTGTGTGCCTTTAAATTGATAAAGAAAAAAAGAAGAAACTCAGCATGAAAATAGATAAATTATATGTCACTGTATTTATGTAGTGTTTTTGTAGCCAAGATCCTTAAACAGAAAATTGTCTCATAGTGCCACGGGAGCAGTAATAATATTAAGGATTTTTAGATTCAGATTTCAAATTCTCATTGAAAAAAGATAACACTTTATTTGTTTTTATTTTAGAGAAAGAGAGAGCACAAGAGGGGGGGAGAGGGGCAGAGGGAGAGAGAGAATCTCAAGCAGGCTCCACACAGAGCCCGATGCAGGGCTCGAGCCCACAACCCTGGAATCATGACCTGAGCCAAAGTCAAGAGCTGGACACTCAACCAACAGACTGAGCCACCCAGGCGCCCTGCAGTTTGTTTCTAAACTCTTAAAATTCGAAATACGATTTGACAGACACATACCAAGGTTGAGGGAGATTTTTGGAAACGGAGGAAAAAAAGGCATTGTGAATTTTATAGAGAATTCTGCCAATATTAGAATCAAATGTTTTTGTCAGATAGCGATTTACTCGTTTTCTTCTTGTACTTTCTATCTTTCCCAGCTTGTGGTGTTACAGTCCTGCATGTTAAATCGCAGCAACAAACAAATTATACAGCTTGCATAATCAGTAATGTTACAACGTTAAGATCAGACTAATAATACAAATCCACTCCACTGCCAAGTTTTAAGCTTCCTGCACTCCTAACAAGTCCTGGAATGTAAAATGTGAACGAAATAGTCCCAAGAATATAAAAATGTGAACGAAAAGGCTTTAAATTTCTCTTATGGAAGGTAGAGATGTCAATTAAGGAGAGATAGAAGGTAATATAATTAACATGATTACAAGATTTCTAATAAAGCAGAGGAAATCATTATACTGTTTGTAGTTGTATTCTGAATTTCTCGAACCGTTAGAAACAACTTCCGGGGCGCCTGGCTGGCTCGGTCCGTTGAGCATCCGACTCTTGGCTTTGGCTCGGGTCACGATCTCACGGTTGGGGAGTAGAAGCCCGCAGAGCCCGCCTGGGAGTCCCTCTCCCTCTCTCTCTGCCCCTCCCCCGCTTGCGCGCGCGCTCTCTCTCTCTCTCTCTCTCTCTCTCTCTCTCTCCAAATAAGTAAATACATAAATAAACTTTAAAAAACAACATCAGAAACAATCAAATACAAAGGCGAATCCCTATTGGAGAAATGCAATGAATGCCAAGGATGTTTAAGTCTTGAAGGTGGAACTAGCCTTCGCTTTTCCCCAGTCCGGACACCCTGCTCTCAATTCCTAGAGCGCACGGGGTGGATGGGACAAGGAAGAGGCTAGAAGTTGGCTGTCGCGGCATTTCAGGCGTGCGGCACACGCCTGGTGTAGGAACAGCGGAACCGGAAGTGGTAAAGCCTGCCTTTGCTCAGTGACCCGCAGTTTCGTCCTACCGGTTGCTCCACTGGGACTCCCCTGTTATCCGCACTCTCAGCCGCTGCTGTCACAGCCTCCAGAATCCCCCCCTCACCTTGGCCATCTGCCTGGATTAACGTAAATACTCCCAGCGAGGCTCCCTGCTTTTGACCTTTGCCCTCTGCGGTTTGTTCTCAACCCAGCAGCCCCATCCATCCTCCTCGAAGCTCTCCAGTGACTTCCAGCTCGTTCAAAATAAAAGTCAGTGCCCTCCCGAGAGGGTCCTGCACGCTACTGGGGAGATAACGACTGCTCCCCCCACCCCCACCCCTGTACCTACTTTGCCCCTCGCAGCCCCGCCTCCAGCTACAATGGCCCCCTCGCACTTTGATCAACAGGCCACTCCCACCTGGGGGTGGGGTTTGCAACTGCTCTTCCTTTGATTTGGAAGGTTCTTCATTTAGATGCCACCGAGGTTACTTTTCTGGCCGCCTTCGGGTTTTTGCTCAAAGTCTCCTTTTCAGTCAATGATTCCCGGACCATCCTGTTTCTAACTGCAAGCCTTACACCAGCCTATACCCGCCCCCCATCTGTTTTTTAAAAAGGTTATCATCTGGATAAACCTGTTTTGTTTTCCTCTATAGAACTGATCGTCTAATTACCACGAATTTCACTTATTTTCTTGGTCCGATGGTCCTGAGATTGTAAACTTGGTGAGATTAGGGATTTCGTCTGTTTCGTTCAATGCTGTATTTCCATAGCTAGCACATAGTAGGTGTCCAATAAGTACGGGTTGAAAGGATGAGTACCCTCCACAAATCCTCTAGGAACCAGTGCTGAGAACGAAATGCCTCCTTAGAGGCCTTACACCGTGGGGGGCTGGTGGGGGGACATACCAGAGCTAAGTCAGATGCGAGGCGTTAGTAGATTTATAGGAATATACTGCTCCCAGAGATAGAACCAGACATACACAGTGTGCAGATATACAACAAAGAAGATGATTTCCATATTAAAATCTAAAACTCATAGACTTATGAATGGAGGTTTTCTAGCCCATTCCCTTCATTTGAAAGACAGAGGTCTCATGAGCTAAAACCATTTTTTTTTAACGTTTATTCAATTTTGAGAGACAGAGTGCAAGCAGGGGAGGGGCAGAGAGAGAGGGAGACACAGATCCGAAGCACGCTCCAGGCCCCAACCTGTCAGCACAGAGCCGGATGCGGGGCTCAAACCCACCAACCGTGAGATCATGACCTGAGCCAAAGTCGGAGGCTTAACCGACTGAGCCACCCAGGCGCCCCTAAAATAATTTCTGAAGCTCACCCAGATATTAGCAGGAAACTATACTATAAATCAGATTACCTGGCTCTCAACTCAGCGTTCTTTTCATTCCATCCTGGGAAACGTGAGTGTTCCTCTGACCAGGAATTGAATCGGTCTATAGCATCTGAATTTAAATTACTATATCGCCAAGAAATGAAGAGTCCGATTTCCCAAAATTATTCCTAAATTAAACCATGGTGAGTCTGGATGTCGCTGTCTTCTTTCAATAATTCCTGGAAATTAAAGGGAAAACAACCAATTTCACCATTAGTTGTATATTTTGTGCCACCAATAGAGGAAACTGTCGTTTACGATAGAGTATTCTGGCTAGACGTGTGGCAGCTGGTGTTTGCCTCCAGGTTCAAATTCTCGTCTTGTCACTTATTAGTGGAAATCTTCTTAACCCCTCTTGGCTTCAATTTTCTCATCTCTCTCTTTTTTTTTTTAAAGATTTATTTATTTTTGAGAGACATAGACTGAGCAGGGGAAGGTCAGAGAGAGAGGGAGACACAGAATCCGAAGCAGGCTCCAGGCTCTGAGCCATCAGCACAGAGCCCGACGTGGGGCTCGAACTCACAGACCGCGAGATCCCGACCTGAGTGGAAGTCGGCCGCTGAACCAACTGAGCCACCCAGGCGCCCGAATTTTCTCATTTCTAAAAAGAGGGTAACGGCACTACTTACATCATCGAGTTGTTGTGAGAACAACGCCCAGAAAGTGGGTTCATATGGAAAGTTCTACTGGCGATTGCAATCAGGCATGAATAGAGGTTATAACCACGTTTCCACCCTTCAAATTGAGGTGTGACTTCATATTTATTAAACAAACCTCTCAAAAATGGAATGCTTGTTGATTTGAACCATATAGCAATTACTTTTGTCTAGTCCTTAAGAAATGAAAAAATTGGAAAGCGGTAAATTTTTGCAAATCTTTCAATACCAGATGAGACTCGATATCAAAGCATTTTGTAAGCTATTTTGGCCCAAACAATATATTTTCCCTCAATCACAAAACCATTACTTGGCGGCCCGTCATCCAATGTTAAACGGCCTCTTGGTTCTTGATACCTTCTTGTTGGTCCAAGGGCGCCCTCTGTCTGAGTACTGAAAAAAGTCAAAGCTAAATTAATCAGCTTAACGATAACCCACAACTCTCGGACCAACTTGTCAAAGCTAAATTAAATACTTTTTGAAAACTGATGCTTTCTCAAGTAAATAACTTAATCAACAATTTTATGAAATTAATTGCCTTTAATCACGGCTCACAGCTAGAAAAAAACAAAATTCAGGTCATTTGTGACGAGAGTGCCAGAACGGGTAAGTCTACGTTCCTGTAATTTACCTGGGAATTTGGAAAGAAAACCCACGATATTCTTCCCAGAACTTATTTCGTATCCTTCAATAAAATTATTGGCATAAATCATCTAGGTAAGTATTTTGAACTCTTCGTTTGTCCTGTGCACATAAAACTCTATATTTAACATGCCACTGTAGAAGTTAGTCCAGTAATGAGTATCGCCAACATTAAATATTTATTGGGTAACTTCTGTGTACAGGACTGCACTAGGTGAAAAGGATGGGGAAAAAACAACCGCTCGAAGAAACGACAATCCACTTTCTAAAGGAGGTCCAGAAAGGACATGTACAAAGAAACATGGTAAAATGCCCGCAGAAAAAAATATGCTCCTTTCAATTTGCTGCTGTGTCACCTTAGAAAAGTTATTTAACTTCTCTGAACCTCAGTTTATCTGTAATATCTAGACAATACCTCAAAGGAAAGTGGCAAAAATTAACTGAGATATTTGTAAAGAGCTCAGCACATAGTAAAAGTTCCGTTAAAGGTGGTTCTTTTTATTTATTAATATTATTAAGAGAAATCTTGGGGCGCCTGGGTGGCTCAGTCAACTAAGCATCCGACTTCGACTCAGGTCATGATCTCACCGTTCCAGAGTTTGAGCCCCGCGTCGGGCTCTGTGCTGACAGCTCAGAGCCTGGAGCCTGCTTCGGATTCTGTGTCTCCCTCTCTCTCTGCCCCTCCTCCAGGAACACTCTGTGTGTGTCTTTCTTTCTCTCAAAAATAAATAAAGGTTAAAAATGATAAATTTTTAGCAAACTCCTACCTTAAATTTCATCTGTTTCTAATAGAAAGATGAGCACACGAAACATTTTTTATCTTACTTTTTTCAACAGCAAATATTCTTTCTAGCGAAGAAAAACAAGTAACCCTAATCAAATACTTGGCCAAGTCAATAATGAGCCATCTCTAAAGGAATCGTCTCAATATAACAAATATAATTAAAATCTCTTTACCACTAATGAAATTTAAGGATTTATAAGAATGTGCACTTTCTGGCACTTACGTCACATGGCTTGCCTGTCGTCTTGAAATATCTAAAATGTTAAAAATAATTTGGGGCACCTTAACTCAGTCGGTTAAGTAGCTGACTTTGGCTTGAGTCATGATCTCGCAGTTCATGGGTTCGAGCCCCGCATCGGGCTCTGTGCTGACAGCTCGGAACCTGGAGCCTGCTTCGGATTCTGTGTCTCCCTCCCTCTCTGCCCCTCCCCGCTCACGCTCTGTCTCTCAAAAATGAATACACGTTAAAGAAATATTTTTTATTAATAATTTCATCACCTTCCATGGTCATTTACATTTCTAACCGGTGTGACCCAAGAGTAAGAATGTATTTATTTGTTTCTTGCTATTTTACCTTCATTTCTCCCTTCTCTGATGGTCTTCCTTTTTTTTTAATTGAAGCATCGTTAACACTCGGTACGTCAGTCCCAGGTACACAACACAGTGATTCAACAAGTCGTGTTGAACACTCGTGTGCTCACCACAGTCATGGCTGCCGCTTGTGTTGTGTCAAGGGCTGTCTGTGTCTGTGTGTGTCAAGTATTTTCATATTCCGTTTGTAGGCGGGGACACTTAAAAACAGTAAACACATTCAAAATATCTGCTAAGGAAAAGTAACTAAAGCTAACAACCGCACATATCACCTCCCTTCACGCTCACCCCAGCCTGAGGTAGATATTATCGTCTCCCATCTACGAACGAGGAAACTGAGGCACGGAGTGGTTATGTAACTTGCCAGAGTCCTGTAACTAGTGTTCAGCCGAATCAAGTCCAGGTTGCCCGTTCCGAAGCCTGCACTCTCAAATTCTATATATGCTGCTTATTACTTAAAAGTAATTTTCTTAAATATCCATGAGTCTGACATAAATAAATGGGGGGGGGATTTTTTTTACAGAATTCCAAACAGTAACTGAAGAAGAAACGAGGAAAATAGGGGTGCCTGGGCGGCTCAGTCGGTTGACCGTGTAGACTCTTGGTTTCGGCTTAGGTGATGATCTCACAATTTGTGAGTTCGAGCCCCACATCGGGCTCCATGCTGACAGGGCAGAGCCTGCTTGGGATTCTTTCTCCCTCTCTCTCTCTCTCTCTCTGCCCCTTCCCCACTCACTCTGTCTCTTTCACAAAATAAATAAACTTTAAAAAGTTCAAAAGAAAGAAAAAGAAATGAGGAAAATAATTACCATCGGGTAAACACCAATGTTTGAGGCAAGGACTACCGCTGGACCCCAGTTAAAATGAGCAGGTATGACAAGTATGAGAAGTGGGACACTCGCGACACATCGTGGCATCTCTCCCGAGGATATTTTTACATCTTTACTTTTGCTTTAAGTATAGATGTTTTTTAAAGACTTTATTTTGAATTTGAATTTCTAGGAAGTCCGCTTAAACCCTCAGGTATTTATTTATTTATTTATTCATTTATATTTATCTTTGAGAGAGCGCGCGAGCAGGGGAGGGGCAGAGAGAGAAGGAGACGATCTGAAGCAGGCTCTGTGCTGAGAGCGAGAGCCGGATGGGGGGCTCGATCTCACGAGCTGCGAGAGAGCGCGTGACCTGAGCCGAAGTTGGACACTTAACTGATTCAGCCACGCAGGCGCCCCTAGATTTTTGTAACTGAAGCATAATTGACATATGATGTTATGTTAGTTTCAGGTGTATGACATTGATCCGACGACTCTCTGCATTACTCGCTGTGTCATCACCATCTGTCAGCATACGCTATTGCGATGCTACGAACTATATCCTTTATGCCGTATTTTTCATCTCCATGATTTGTTCATTTTACCACTGGAAGTTTTTACTCCTTAATCCCCTTTATCTATTTCCGCATAGTTATGAACTACAAGGAGAAAAATAATTTTACGGTGGAGAAACCCAGCAGACCCCACCCAACCGAGGGATCAAAGTTACCGTCACCGTCGGGAAGGTGAAACCACCCAAACCACTGAGGGTGCAGACAGGACTCTCCGCGCGCGCGAAATCATTGTTACTTAATAATTCAAAGCAATTCAGTGTTTTTGCTGCCATCGAGTTCAGTACTAAACCACCAACCGTGACGAAAACTTAACAAATTCTGTTTGGTTTGAGGTGGGGTGATCACTGACTAACTTGGAGCCTATTTTTCCTAAGTTTCATCTCTGTGAAAATTGTATGGTTTACAAATTATGTATTCTCTCTTAATTTTTTTAATGTTATTTATTTTTGAGAGAGAGACAGACAGACAGAGCACAAGCAGGGGAGGAGCAGAGAGAGAGGAAGACACAGGATCCCAAGCAGGCTCCAGGCTCTGAGCTGTCAGCACAGAGCCGGATGCGGGGCTTGAACTCACAAACTGTGAGATCATGACCTGAGCTGAAGTCGGACGCTTAACCGACTGAACCACCCAGGCGCCCCGGTTTACAAATTATGAAAGAGCAGCCCGGTTCTTCCCATCAACACTTCTATTATTGTATGGTAATATAAGATAAACTTATTATGGAAATTACATTTGGAAGCTGTAGTTTACAAATCCCAAAATTGATTACATTAAAAATTTTCTTGTCACAGGGGAATAAAATACGTCTTACGTAAAAAAAATAAGCTCAAAGGTATGTGTTCCTTTTGATTTTAAATAATTACAGCTGATGCTTACTGAGCGTTTAGCATGTGCCAGACGCTTGTTTTCTGCATGCCATTTCACTTAATTCTCACCATTTCCTAAAGTAAATCATTACCATTTACCAGCTGAGAAAATGGTTACGGGTTAAGAACATCGCACAAGAATTAGGTGTCTGACACTAGCAACACTGTCATTCTTTCTCCAACTATTTTTTCAACTGCGAAGAAGTAGGAAGTCTAATTAACCTGAATCTCAGTAAATTTCAACTTTATTTCCCTCCTGTCCAGGACTTGCTGGGGAAATGTTCACACACAGCAACAGAGAACAATAGTCGCTAATTAACAATCTAAGACAACTAAGAGTGAGCCATACAGTTATAATTATACTTAAGCTTATGTACATATCCTTTGTTTTATATCAAGCTTTGAGTTTGGAGGAAAAACATAATTTTAATTAAATATCAAATGGGTAGTTAAACCCCTATATTATCTTACTTTATTATTACATTACGCTTTGTAGAAAGTTGGAGCACAAGTAGTTATTCAGGTAATCGTTCCTGTTTATTTCATTTACACACATAATTACAAGTCTAAACAAAATGTACAAATACTGTATTTTTTAACTTCCGGGTTTCTCTCCTTAAAGCGTTGATTTCTTGGACCTAGCAAAGTAAACTTTTTAAGTAATTGCACTAGAAACTTTTTAAAAAAATTTTTTTAACGTTTATTTATTTTTGAGAGACATAGAGACAGAGTATGAGCAGGGGAAGGAAGGGCAGAGAGAGAGAGACACAGAATCTGAAGCAGGCTCCAGGCTCTGAGCTGTCAGCACAGAGCCCGATGCAGGGCTCGAACTCACAGACCGTGAGATCATGACCTGAGCTGAAGTCAGTCGGTTAAGCGGCTGAGCCACCCAGGCGCTCCCACTAGAAACTTTCATAATTGATGTAATCAATCATAAGTGAAGAATGTCGTGGGATTGTTTTTAATTAGAAGCCTTTATCATTGAAAATATTTGTTATTGCAGTTTATTTACACTCTAAATTTAAACAAAGAAACAAGTAAGGCTCTTCATATTGGCTTCCGAATTTGCTGTGTCTTACCTACAACAAAACAAGTCTGGGTTTATCCTGGATGAACCTCAAAGCAAGAGTTTGGACTTTATCATTGGTTTCAGTCCTAATTTAATTTTTTTAAGAAAAACACTCTCTGTGTGTGTCAGCACAGAGTCCGATGCGGGGCTCGAACCCACAAACCGGAGATGATGACCTGAGCCGAAGCTGGACGCTAAACCAACTAGGCCACCCAGGTGCCCCTATTTCAGTCCTAATTTTAGAGATATAGACATACAAAAATTCTTAATCTGGAGAACATTTAAAATGGCTTTTGTAGTTTTCTCCAGAAAGGGAATAAATAGGCTGGCAAATTTTACAACTATCACAGTATCCTTTAAATATATCATAATCATTTTGTACAAAATGTTTACATTCCGTATCTTATCAAGGTACAAGATACCAGTGCTGCTAACATCACTGGAACTTCACCAGCAATGGAATGAATTACGAAGCCTTGTCAAAATACGTATTTTCCCTCTCCTTTAAAAGGTTAGAATTGCCCAACTATAAATAAAAGAATGCAGTTTCTTGCCATGTATTACTTACAGATTAACTATTGCCTAATAAAGCACAAATTTCATAGACAAGACTTTCTCTCCTTGTTCTAAAAAAATGCATAAAATGGAAAACAATAACCTAAATTATAGGTAAGAAAAAACAAACACCAAGTGACACAGAAGAGTGGCGAATTTCAAATACTGGTAACTTACAAGATTTGCAGGTGTTTCACTGGTTCGCTGTTTTCCAGATTTTAAATTCTAATGTATTTTAAAAATAATAATGTATTTTAAATTTTATGTAATATTGTAAATTAACAATTCTCACAAAAGTCGGATTTTTCTCATTTGTATCCCTTTAAAGTTCACATTTTTATTTTACTATAACTTCTCTTTCATTTTTTAAAATTTTTAATACTTACTCATTTTTGAGAGAGAGCACGAATGCTCGCATGAGTCGGGGAGGGGCAGAGAGAGAGGGAGACACAGAATCCTCAGCAGGCTCCAGGCTCTGAGCTGTCAGCGCAGAGCACAACATGGGGCTCGAACCCATGAACTGTGAGATCATGACCTGAGCCGAAGTTGGATGCTTTACGACTGAGCCACCCAGGCGCCCCTATAACTTCTCTTTCAAAACGTAACTTAAAACTGGATAAAAAGCCCAACAGGAAGTTGTATTTACACAGTAGAAAAATCGAAAAGCGACACATTCTTCACAATTTCAGAAGTGACAAAAATCTAGGCTATTTCAAGCGGCTTCCGATCTCCCTGAAAGGATTTGATACTCAGATATAAAGTTTTATAAAGTCACCTTAATAGCCACATTAATGTTAACGTGCTCTGCGTCTAGTTTTGATTGTATACACTTCTTAAAACATAATGAAACAATGACGGATTTGGTAATGTTGAAACTATTGATTAAAGCGACCCCCACAAACAATGGTCATTATTTTAGTGGAAATATTAACAAGCAAATATAGTTGCAGATTTTCTTGCAGTTGTTTGTCATCTTCCAGATTTTTCAAGTCCCCGACGTAAAGGTGCGGGGAAACTAACATTTCCCCTCCTTTTCGAGAAATCGCATGATGGAAAGATCTTCGGGGTGTAAACACAACTGCAGACCTTTAGAAGCTGATGGATGGCTTTAGGATTCATTCTGTTGCTAAGTTTTTGTGTTTCTCAAATCAAAATGAGTTTTCCCTTAAAGTCCCCACGCCACCTTGCTGTGCCCCAGTGCACACGTGCCCCCTGCCCATTTCTGACTGTTAACTAGGCTCCGGCCCGCAGTTTCAGCGTCGCAGGTCCCTCGCTCCCCGCTGGAGCAGGAGCCCGCAGGCTGCCAACCCCGGGTCGCTAGCTCCCGCTGCCAGTCCCCGCAGCCGATCCGGCCCCAGGTCTCTCCCGAAACATCCCTCGAGGCATTCCTTTCGTGCGTTCCTTCAACAAACAATCAGTTTCACGTGCTCCTCCCTTTTCGGAAAACCGAGTCGGGCCTCACTTTGCTGGACTACCGTCCTCGCCTCGTGACAGACACGGTGACGCCGGGGAGGACGAATCTCGGCCGTTGCTTCGCAAATACCTTCCCGATCGGCCGCGAGCCTTACCTCATCTCTCTTCCCTTAATCCTTCGCTGCCTCCCCCCCCCCCCCCCCGCGAGAAACCATGCGCGGCAAATAGTGACCGCGGCCACACTCGGTTCTCGCCTCCACGCCAGCCTGACGCCAAGGTCCTCCACCCCGCGAGGGGCTACCCTCTCTCCCCAAGCCAAGCAAGGGAGGCTTGCGGCCGGCCGCGGCCCGAGTCCAGGCTGGCGGCGGGTGGCGAACGGCCGGCGAGCGTGGCAGCCCGCGGGGGTCTCGGCGGGGCTCGTCCGTTGCGCCCGGAGGCCGGGTCGCCCGCGCCGCCCGCGCCGCGCGGCGGAACTACAACTCCCGGCACCGCCGCCGCCCGGACTTCCGGAAGCAGCGGCCCGGCGGGGAGGAAGCCGCGAGACCCGGCCAAAAGGCCGGGGGTTCGTTGAGCCGGAGAAAAAGGGGGCGGGAAGGGCTGTGGGGCTAACCTGTCACCTCGCCACCATGAACGTGGTTTTTGCTGTGAAGCAGTACGTTTCCAAGATGATCGAGGACAGCGGACCGGGTATGAAAGTACTTCTCATGGATAAAGAGACGGTGAGTTGGCTTTGCTCGGGGTTTGTGAGCCGACCTCACGATAGCTGCTCCCACTCCTCCGTGGGGTTTGGTATATAATGAAAGCTTTGGAAACGAGGGTCCGTTCTGCCTGGAACTGAAAAAGGTGGTATGAAGCTTGTCGAGTAGATTTCCAGTCTAACTGCTGCCGGAGATTGCTTCTTGTAACCCGGAACATTTATTGGAATCAGAAATCCTTTTCTAAATGTCTCTGGCAAGAAAGAATATGGGAGACGGAGCGCTCGGAAGACTTTTATTTCCACCGAGCCGTCGTGTTTTTAAAATAAAGCCGTGAGCGCTGAAGCTGAGATGACAGGTTATTATTTTTTGGTCACAGAATTATTTTTTTTTTTTAACTCTCTAAGGTGATGGGGAAAAGATTTGTCTTGGGATTTTATGGGCTGAGTTCAGAGAGAACATGTTTTCATTCTGGTACATACCTATATGTTTTGGATGCTCTGTGTCCTTACATAGGTAGTATCTAAGTTATCCAGCTAAGTATTAATGAAGAGTGATTTCTTTTTTTTTTTAATTTTTTAATGTTTATTTATTTTTGAGACAGGGAGAGACAGAGCATGAGTAGGGGAGGGGCAGAGAGAGAGGGAGACACAATGTGAAGCAGGCTCCAGGCTCTGAGCTGTCAGCACAGAGCCTGACGCGGGGCTCGAACTCACAGACCGCGAGATCATGACCTGAGCCGAAGTCGGACGCTCAACCGACTGAGCCACCCAGGCGCCCCAAAGAGTGATTTCTTAAGTCTTAGGTATTGTTGCTTGTTTATCTTATTTCGGACTAGCATGATCTTAGTTCATTCTTTTTCTTCACAGACTGGCATCGTGAGTATGGTGTACACGCAGTCAGAGATCCTTCAGAAGGAAGTGTACCTGTTTGAGCGCATTGATTCTCAAAATCGAGAGATCATGAAACATCTGAAAGCAATTTGTTTTCTTCGACCGACGAAGGTAACGCCGTAAACTGAGGCGTCAGCTTCCCAGGCAGATACGGAACACTATGGTCTGAAAGCGTTAGGAAGGCAAAACGAGTTTGTATTTGCCTCATTTGTGGCATCGGATTTAACCTGGCTCGTCAGAGTCATAACCTTGACCTTCTCCTTTCCGTATCTCGGTTCACTCCGTGTAGCGCGTTTTTCCTCCGAGATGCCTTTTAGGTTCTCAGCGCCCTCGAAGCCCCTAGCTCTCCCGACCGAGAGCCGCAGCACTTTATTCCTGGGTTGACGTCCACACCTGTCACACGGAACACCACCGCCACTTAACCTTGTACCCTTACACGCCTGCACCAGCCTCTTGAGTCTCTCTCGTTTTAGTCGCCCCTCCGCTCGGGAACATATAACGGCTCAGTTTTACTTCTGTGAGTAAATCAGTACGTAGCAGCTCAGCCCTCCAAGCGCTCCTTTAGCGGGTCTGGCCGTCTGTGTACAGCCTCCTGCGTCCCATCTCCGCTCCCCCGCTGTAGCCGGCTAGGCCTCCACACGCTCATTCCGGTTCTCTTCCTCTGATTCTCCGTTTGTTCTTTGGCCCTCTGTCCGTCTTCATCCATCGTTGCATCAATCTAACTCGAGTCCTCTCATGAGAATCCTGTACTATTTCAGTCTTATTTTGTACGTTTCCCTTTTTTTAACGTTTATTTTTGAGAGAGAGAGAGAGAAGAGAGACCTAGAGACAGAGTGTGAGCAGGGGAGGGGCAGAGAGAGAGAGGGAGACACATCATCCGAAGCAGGCTCCAGGCTCTGAGCCATCAGCACAGAGCCCGACGCGGGGCTCGAACTCACAGACCGTGCGATCACGACCTGAGCTGAAGTCGGACGCTTTACCGACTGAGCCACCCAGGCGCCCCAACCTCTCATTGTTTTTATGCTAAGACAAAACTCCTTAATTGTGGTTCCGCGTGGTCTAGTTCCTATCACTCGTGCAGCCTCATCGCAAACCGCTCCCCCTTCGCTCTTAGACACAGTAATCTTTCAGTTCACTTTATTCTGTCGCGCCACAGGACTTTTGAACAGGCTCTTCTCTCTGCCCGGAACTTACTCACTTCCTCCAGAAAGTCTTCCCTGGGTTTGCTGACCAAGCCAAACCCCCCTCTTACAAGCATTTACAGCACCGCCCTCTTCTCCCTGTTGCTCGACAGAGTCCAAGTTCGGTAGGGTTTGCGGGCTTAAGATCTGTCCCGCCCCCCAGCAGGAAGCTCCGTGAGCACACAGGCGGCGTCTGTTTTTTTCACACAACTGTGCCTCCAATGCCTGCGACATAGCGGGCCTCAGTCAGTAATTCCTGAGTGAACGAATACAGTAACACTGGGATCTAGTCATTTCTAGCTGTTTCACATCTGCGGCTCTTTCGAAATTTTGCTGCTGAGAGGGATCTTAGGGTCGTGTGGTCCATGTCCCAAGATTTTTCGTCAGAAAACCTCTTTCCCAGCTATATATATCCTCTCTCAGACTAAAACCGATTTCTCCTTAAAATCATCAAGTTAACTTTTAATCTATTTTTTAATCTACATGACAATTTTAAAAACTTTTTTCCCATTGAACAAGTGATATGCATTGCTTACGTTACTTTTAGTTCTTTAAAGAAATGTGTGATTTTTTAAAATTCAGAACTGTATTTTATATCATGTCTAGTTTGGGGACCAAATTCATATTGAAATTTAACTCGTTAGTGCTTAAATTTCTATCCAAAATAGATAAAAACCCGCATTATGATCTTATGTAATTGGAATTCTGAGGTTTACTTCTAGATTTCATATTTTATTTTTAAATAATGTAGTTATATGAACGGTCCTAGCCTGCTGTGTGCAAATACTTCACCATCATTACAGCCGTACAGTCTTAGGTCCCAATAAGTTAAAAGCCAAAGTAAATACGATTAAGTATATTTTCTCTTGGATGTTGATTTTTAAGGAATTGGCTACAGTTTGAGAGTCTATCTAAGAATTTCGATTAGGGGAATACTTTCTAGGCCAGCAGCCTGAGGCAAATCTGCAGCATCGTAACCAATTTTATGTTGTAGTTCGACATTTGTGTTTTTAATATTTTGTAATGTTTTCTTTATTTTTGAGAGAGAGAAAGAACGAGAACGCGAGCAGGGGCGGGGCAGAGAGAGAGGCAGGCAGGGGCTCCCACGCGGGCCCTGTGCTTTCAGCTGCCAGCACAGAGCCCGAGGCGGGGCTCGAACCCACAAACTGTGGGATCGTCACCTGAGCTGAAGTCAGAGGCTGAACCAGCTGAGCCACCCAGGCGCCCCTGTGTTTTCCATATTTTTAAATCTTAATTCGGCCAAGGTAACGCAGCTAGTAATATTACAGATGATTCCTGAATATTTAATGTAGCCCTTTGTCACCACCAGCCCTCACCCCTGCAATACACAGACACTTAATCGAGGCCTCAGCACACAGTAGATTCTCACTAAAGACTGAAATAAATCAGTAGATGATATTTATTAATTTTCTTCTTAAACAATTCTCCTCATATATTGTTTACTCTTTCCTTTCTAGGAGAATGTGGATTATCTGATTCAAGAGCTCCGGAGACCAAAATACAGCATATATTTTATTTGTAAGTGTCTTATTTCACCCGTTCGATCACGTAACTGTCGCCTAGATAGTTTGTTCTGTCGGGTTCTTCTTGTCATCAGGCTAACTGAATTTCTCACTGTACGAGTCTGATTTTTTTAATGTCCTTTCAAGTATTAAAAGTCCTGTGACTAACGTTCTATTTTAGAAAGCCGAGTGTGACTTTTTTCATCATTGATTAGATAAAAATTATTTTTGAACTTTTCCTTTGCCTTTCAAGCTTCTCCGTAAGTCAAAAGTTATAAGTAGCCAAATTTCACATCCCACCTCTGCCAAAAAAAAAAATTTTTTTTTTTTAACATTTATTTATTTTTGAGAGACATAGAGACAGAGTATAAGCAGGGGAAGGGCAGAGAGAGAGGGAGACACAGAATCCGAAGCAGGCTCCAGGCTCTGAGCTGTCGGCACAGAGCCCGACGCGGGGCTCGAACTCACAGACCGTGAGATCATGACCTGAGCCAAAGTCGGCCGCCCAACTAACTGAGCCACCCGGGCGCCCCCCCAAAAAAATTATTTTTAAAGAAAGGGTACACTCCTTCCCTGTTTTATACTTTCATGAGCTGAGGCACAGAAGCTGAGTTATTTAACGTGGAAGGAGGATATACTTGAATTTGTTGGAAAAGCATCGATTGACTTTACATACCAGATGGAGGCGCTCTCTTTGCTGCTTTATGTCACAGTTGAAAGGACAAGTCACCCAGCAGATCCCTCTCATGCCCGTAATTTGGGGGAGGGGGTGTTGGGGGAAGGCAGAGTCCTGGAAATAAACTAGGTTTGTGGTTACTTCATTTAATATGATTTTTTTATGTAATACATTCTTTTTTTTTAATCTTTTTTTTTTAACGTTTATTCATTTTTGAGATAGAGAGAGAGAGAGAGAGAGAGAATGAGTGGGGGATGGGCAGAGAGAGAAGGGGGAGACACAGAATCCAAAGCAGGCTCCAGGCTCCGAGCTGTCAGCACAGAGCCCGACGCGGGGCTTGAACTACAAACCGTGAGATCATGACCCGAGCCGAAGTCGGCCGCTTAGCCGATGGAGCCACCCAGGCGCCCCTTATGTAATATGTTCTGCTTTAGAAGTTGCATCCGTTCTCCTCTAGATGTCATCACTGATCTTTATAGGATTAGCACGTATGGTTTATATGGTGCCATTTCCAAAACCGAAGACAAAACTAAACGCTCAGTATTGTAGGACGTTTGAGAAATTTTAAAGCTTGTTTGAAAGTTTTTTTAGGATTTCGGTTATACTCTAAGATATACATGCTTTCTACACCATATGCAACAATAAATAATGGTGCCAAAAATTAACATTTGTGGGACGCCTGGGTGGCTCAGTCGGTTGAACATCCGACTCTGGCTCAGGTCACGATCTCATGGTTCGTGGGTTCAAGCCCCGCGTCGGGCTCTGTGCTGACAGCTCGGAGCCTGGAGCCTGCTTCGGATTCTGTGTCTCCCTCTCTCTCTGCCCCTCCCCTGCTCATGCTCTGATTCTCTGTCTCAAAACTAAACATATAAAAATTTTTTTTTAATTAAAGAAAATTAACATTTGTGATGAGCCTGTATTTTATAGAGCACTTTCTCATATATTATTTTGGTGAGCCCTTACAACAACCCCCAGGGGGTAACACTTGGCAAATTTATTAGTTTCTGTCATCCTAGGGTTTTTTGTGTGTTCGTTTTGGCCGATAGTCACAGGTTTTCTTTTATAATTTAACTCTTTTATTTTGAGATCATTGTATTCACATGTAGTTGTAAGAAATAATACAGAAATCCCATTTATTTTTAAACCCGTCTTACCCAGTGCAGCATCTCCTGTGACTCTAGCGCAACACCACATGCAGGACGTTGACATTGATACGGTCGGGACACCAAGCACCCAGGCGGCTTGGGAGGCGAAGCCTCCAGCTCTTGGTTTCAGCTCAGATCATGGCCTCACAGTTCGTGAGATCGAGTTCCGCATTGGGCTCTGCACTGACCGCGTGGAGCCTGCTTGGGATCCTCTCGCTCCCTCTCTCTCTGCCCCTCCCCTGCTCTCTCTCTCTCAAAGTAAAGAAACATTGAAAATGTACATGTCTCCATCTGCGGAAGGATCCCTCATGTTGCCCTCTTGTAGCCAGAGCCGCTTCCCTCCCACCCAACCCCCTCGGTAACCCCCGGCAAGCACTAGTCCCCTTTCTATTTCTGTAGTTTTGTCATATCGAGAATGTTAGATAAATAGAATTCTACAACATTTGACTCTTTGGGGTCGGCTTTTTTCGCTCCGCATTCCTAGAGATTCGTCCAGGTCTGTTACTGAGTCGTAGTCCCTGTCACAGAGGTGCCACAGTTTAACTACTCACACGCCGAGGGACATCTGCCTTGTTTTCAGTTTTGGCTACTGCAAATAAAGCTGCTATAAACATTCGTGGGTAGGTTTTCATGTGAACATAAGTCTTCGTTTCTCTGTGGTAAAGACTGTCCAGGAGAGCTGTCGCTGGGTCTGACGGGGGTTCCATGTTTAGTGTCGAAGAAACTGCTAAATCAGGGCGCCTGGGTGGCTCCGGTGGTCGAGCGTGGGACTCTTGATTTCATCTCAGGTCGTGATCCCAGCGGCACGGGATCGAGCCCTGCGTGGAGCCCTTCGTTGACTCTGTGTCAGACTCCATACCGAGCGTGGAGCCTGCTTAAGATTCTCCCCGCCCCCCCTTTCTGTCTCCCCTGGGCCTCCCCCACTCACTCATGCTCGTGCAAACTCTTTTTCTCAAAAAATAAAAAAGAAAAAAATTAAAAACAAGGAAACCGCTAAAGGTTTTCTAGAGTGACTCTACCATTTTGCTTTCCACTAGCGAATGCATAGGCGATCCAGTTTCCCGGTGTCCTTACGACCATTGGGTGTTGCCCCTATTTTTTTATTTTAGCCATTCTGATAAGTGTGCAGTATTTTTAGTCTGATCATAAGCTAGGTACTTAGGACTAAGTGTAGAAACTTGTACTCAGTGATGTATATGTATCTATGAGATAGATTCCCTGTGTTGCCGAATTTAAGTAGACATCTAACGGAATCGGTCTTGCACTCGTCTCTCAGTTAAAAATTGAGTAAGTCTGGGGCGCCTGGGTGGCTCAGTTGGTTGAGTGGCCGACTTCGGCTCAGGTCATGATCTCACGGTCTGTGAGTTCGAGCCCCGCGTCAGGCTCTGTGCTGATGGCTCAGAGCCTGGAGCCTGCTTCAGATTCTGTGTCTCCCTCTCTCTCTGCCCTTCCCCTGCTCATACTCTGACTCTATGTCTCTCAAAAGTAAATAAACGTTAAAAAATTAAAAAAAAAAATTGAGTAGGTCATGAGATGAAAGACTCCCTTTTCCTCTAAAGAGAGTTCTTTGATACAGCAGTTGAGATTAATAATAATAATAATAATATTGAATAGTCATTAATAAAGCTATTGTTTATTCTCCTTGTTCTTTTTTTTTTTTTTGAGAGAGAGAAAAATAGGAGTGGGGGAGGGGCAGAGAAAGGGAGAGAGAGAATCCCAAACAGTCTCCTCATTGTCGGTGCAGAGCCCGATTCAGGGCTGAAACTCACAAACCGTGAGATCATGACCCGATCCGAAACCCAATAGTCGGATACTTAACCAACAGAGCCACCCAGGCACCTCTCATCTCGTATTTTTATAATTTCATTTTTGTATTTTTATGTCTACTAAATGTCTTGTATGATAGGTTCCTCCCTTCCTTAATTTTAATGAAAGCTATTTCTATTATGGAAGTTTTCATAACTGGGAAGTAGACAATAATATAATAAATTCCAGTGTGCCCATCACCCAATTTCATTTTTTTTTAATGTTTTTATTTATTTTTGAGACAGAGAAAGACAGAGCACAAGCAGGGGAGAGGCAGAGAGAGAGAGAGGGAGACACAGAATCCGAAGCAGGCTCCAGGCTCTGAGCTGTCAGCACAGAGCCCAACCCAGGGCACGAACCCACGAACCGTGAGATCATGACCTGAACCCAAGTCGGACGCTCGGCCAACTGAGCCACGCAGGCGCCCCTCCGTGACCCAATTTCAAAAATTGCTTTACCATGGCCTGTCTCGTTTTAGCCATGGTGCTGCCACCTACTGCCCCGATGTTATTTTACAGGAGATCCAAGACCTCACATGTGTTTATCCCTAAATATTTCAGTGTGCATCTCTAAAAGATAAGGACTCATTTTTAAAAATGCCATTACTGTATCCAAATAATGACAGATAACTCCTATTTTCAAATACCCGTTCAGTGTTCAAATTTCAGACTTTCATGGTTTTGTTTTGGGTTTTTTTTCCCCCACCGGTTTTGTATTTGAATTAGGATCATAGTAAGATCACACATTGATATGTGTAAACATTGTTTACGTTTCTATCAACTTCTAGAGGTGTTCCCCCTCCCTCTCTCTCCCTTGCTCTCCCCCTCTCCCCCCCCACCCCACCTTGTGTGATTGATTGATTGATTGAAGAAACCACATTGTTCTGCTACAGTCTCTCACGGCCTGCGTCTTGCCGACTGTAGCCCCGTGGGGTAGTTTGACAGATTCTTGCAGCTGAGAATATTCCTCTATCCTCTAGCTTTGTAAATTGGTCCATGGATATAGAGGCCTAATTAGA